>QRDG01000928.1:0-90797 GCA_012064385.1 Puccinellia tenuiflora | reverse complement strand
ACCTGCGGGTGGCACGGGGTGCCTTGGCCGTACTGAAGTCAAAAACAGCCTCGTCCTGCTGAACGGGAAGCTTCCTTCTTGAGGAGTTGGAAAAGGCTAACAATGACTTACTTTGTAAGTGGCCGCGAGCCCCCGAGTCTTTTGACGTTGCTCATTTTCCTTAGTTGTTTTATCTTTTCTTTGCATGCAGGTATACAACAGGACCCTCAAGCTGAGGTCAGTCGGGTGGAGAATCGACTTCGCCATGTTGCTGAGGCTGTCGGCGGGGACACCACCTCGTTTGGTCGGACCCCTCATGAGGTCGGGTGCTGGCCGTTCTTCAAGATCGCATAGGCCAGGTGACGTCCTTCGCTGGGGTGTGTCGTTCTGCACTGGCGCTTGTGTACAAGGCGTTGTTCCCTCTGGATCCGCAGCCGGAGGGTCTTGGGGCTCTCATGGCGCGATTCCGCAACGGCAAGGCTGCACAGAGTTTTATCCGGACGCAGCTTGTCAGCGGTGCGACATACGCCTTAGCTTTTGTTCACCGGCGGCACCCGTATTTCGTCCTGAGGGGAATAGAAGAGGTTCCCAATAGGGAAGATGGGGAGCCTACGCCGATGGATGCTCATTATCGTGTCGTAGAGATGTAGCTGTCAAGTTGATTAGGAAACTAGAACGCGACACCGAGATTTACTCGGACTATGTGGCGTTGCGGGTTCCAAAGGACGAGCCTGTAGACTGATTTTTTGTTTGTACAAGCACATTGTATACTTGCAGAAAACTTCCGTGTTTGCTCTGTGGAGCTTGGAGTTGCTCTGTATATAGAGTTTGTTTTGTTTTGGCTTAAGCAACGCAGCCCCCGAGTGTCAGGTGCTGTTCCGGAGTTTACTTTTGGTTACCCGTACGACGCAGCCCCCGAGTATCAGGTGCTGCGGAGGCGGTTCTCTTTGTTTTGTTTAGCTCGACAGTGCAGCCCCCGAGTATCGGGTGCTATTCCGGAGTTTACTTTTGGTTACCCTACGACGCAGCCCCCGAGTATCAGGTGCTGCGGAGGCGGTTCTCTTTGTTTTGTTTAGATCGACAGCGCGGCCCCCGAGTATCGGGTGCTGTTCCGGAGTTTGTTAATGGTTGGCCGTACGACGCAGCCCCCCAGTATCAGGTGCTGCGGAGGCGATTTTCTTTGGCGTGCAGTATGTCGACTCCAAAGATAGAGAAACATTGCACTTTTATTATAGGAGACATAGTCTCAAGGATTACATCAGTGGCTGAATAGCCTTATCGTCAGTTGTGCTACGCGTAAAAGCATCGTAGTTGCGCCGCATTCCATGGGTTGCGGATGAGTTCTCCTGTCTTCGGCTCCTTCAAGCGGTATGCGCCTCCGCCGATGACCTCAGCGATGATAAAGGGTCCCTCCCATGGGGAGGCGAGCTTGTGCACTTTATTCTGTTTGAGCCTGAGTACCAGGTCTCCTTTGACAAAGGCTCTTGTGCGCAGCCGCTTGCTATGATAGTTGCGGAGGTTCTGCTGGTAGATGGCCGTTCGGGAGAGTGCGATGTTACGGGCCTCATCCAGCAAGTCGACGTCGTCCTTGAGTGCGGCTTCAGCGTCGTCTTCATCATACGCGACGATGCGAGGTGTATCGAAGCGTATGTCATGTGGCAGGACTGCTTCTGCTCCGTACACCATGAAGAATGGGGTGTACTAGGTTGATCTGTTTGGCGTGGTGCGCAGGCTCCAGAGCACAGAGGGTAGCTCCTCCACCCAAGCACCCACCGCACGCTTGAGCGGCACGAAGAGGCATTTCTTGACTCCGCTGCAGACGAGGCCGTTCGCTTTTTCCACTTGTCCATTGGACTGCGGATGAGCGACCGAAGCGTAATTGAGCTTGATCCCTTGTTCCTTGCAGAAATCTTGGAACTCCTCTGCGGTGAAGTTTGTTCCGTTGTCGGTGATGATGCTGTGAGGAACCCGAAAGCAGAACATGATGGACTTGATGAAGTTGACAGCTGAGGTAGCTGCGCAGTTGGTAACTGGCACGGCCTCTATCCACTTGGTGAATTTATCAACAGCCACCAGTAGATGCGTGTGTCCCCCTCAAGAAGACTTGCGCAGTGGCCCGACCATATCGAGTCCCCACTGGGCGAAAGGCCACGCCAAAGGTATTGTCTTCAGTTCTGACGCCGGTGCATGAGGTCGTGTTGCGAATTTTTGGCAGCCGATACACCACTTGACGATGTCCTCGGCGTCCTGCGACGCCGTGGGCCAGTAGAATCCAGCACGCAGGGCTTTGGCGAGTAAGGCTCTGCTGCTAGCATGGTGTCCACACGTGCCAGCATGGATCTCGAGGAGCAAGGCCCTGCCATCCTCTGATGCGATGCACCTCTGGAGGATGCCTGATATGCTGCGCTTGTATAGCTCTCGCCGATTATTGTGAATGCTTTGGTACGGCGGGTGATACGCCGTGCTTCGACTGTGTCCTCGGAAGCTCCTGCCGAAGCATATTGTAACGCCCCAAGATCGGTACTATGCAGACTTTAGCATTCCAGCCAAATCCGCATAATAACGATCCTAAAGGACGCCCACCAGGCATAACGTGCACGTCGCAACACACACGTTATGCGGGTGGAATTGTGATAACATTACAACAGTTCTCGATGAAACCCACAAAAGAACATATATACAACAACGACTCACCGAGTCAAGAGCAAAGATACAATACAAAGATCCAAAATAACAACAGAAGCGGGTAGCGTCCGGCTACGGACAAGAAACAAATTGGACTAAGAGTCCTGAAGATAAGCAAAGGCACCATATCCCTGCCCAGGCCAAGCCTAGCCGGAGGGATTCCCAAGCTAACGTCGTCAGACTTCAAACCTGTTGGCTGCATTGGAATAGCAGCCCCGAAGGGGTCAGTACTATAAAACAGTACTGGCAAGTAATACTCACAAGATATCAAAGCTGGAATTCCGGGGAAAGAGGGTTAGCGTTTGAGGCGGCAAGCAGCACTAACAACTTATAGAGACACACTACAACTTCCGTCTATCAGAGACAAGGTAAGAGAGCGCATGAGGAGCCAACTATTCTATCACCAAACAATACCCAGCCGATTGTTACTCCACGATCAACCCACGAGGAGCAACCCAAAGGCACGCACACGGTTGATCAAGTTTTAATCAGATTATTATTCATGTAATCTATCTTACTAGTCAAGTAATAGTCATCATAAGGTGCAAGTTGTCTATGATCTTTTTAGCCAGCGCATTTCACCAAGTCGTCCATAACCGCGGACACGGCTTTTCGAAAAGATTTAACCCTGCAGGGATGCACCAATGAACCCACACGCATCGAAACTCTCGCTTAGAGGTGTACCGGTGGAGGTTTCGACGCAATACTTCCCTTCAATACAAACAAGTCCAGGGAGCCACCTAGCTAGGACTGATCCACCTTGAGAGTCCGGCCGAAGCTTCGAGGTGGGCCTAACCGTTTGCGACTACGGCTAGGTGACACAAACTACCATGAGTTGGTCACTTCGCATCATACCGCAAGCCCTACCGTAAGTAACCACGTATCCATCTTACCATATCATCCGCGCTTGTAACCGTAGAAACACCCGAACTACTTGTGGCATCCTGGACAAGTTTGAGGATCCGGTAATAGATTGCGGGGAGGCCCATAGAACTCCCACATGTGGTTAGTGCGCTCAGTCTTGGATCAGCGGAAAAGAACTCGGGTCCTAGGCGACACTAGCAGAACAAATCACCACGATTGGCCTTCCGCCGGTGCCTTATCTTTATTAAGTTATTCCCATCGCAACAGAAATTAAAGATTACCATTTTAGTTGAGCCTAGCTACCATGTTATCAACAAGACTAGACAAAAAAGATAACTGGACTGAAGCAAAGCACCTAAGCATGCACTACGACTCGCAAGGCTAACAAGGTAAACAAACAACAGGTTAATAGGATGTGGGGGTGTGGCTATATCATGGCTGCAAGGTAAACATGCATATAGGATCGAGACACAAGCATCGCGACATAAGGCTAGCAAGGAACAAAAGATAGGACGAGTAAGAGACAGAAAACAAGCAAAGATAACAAGGGAGTATCACTTGCCTGCAATCCGGTAGAGGTAGCAGAACCTGTCGTTGCTCACATCAACTCAACGTCCTATCCCGAAGAAGCAACGAACACTGGAAGCGCAAAAGATGCATTTTACTACTACGGCAAAAGAAGCGGCATGTTGATGACATGATGCATGACAAATTAAAGGTTGTCCAATTTTATTCCCTAACACATGGCAAATCATTTTAAATGGGATCGGTGCAAAATATAGATGCACCGGACAAATCCCATAATTAAATTGATTTAATTCGACTAAATGGATAAAGGTTCGATCTTAATTAAGCATGCATGATTTTATAAGATATCGCATATATATATGGCATATAGGGGTTTAGGGTTGGGGTCACACATCGGATCGAGGATCTCCGGATTCGGGAGCCACCGTCTTCGGGTCGGAGAGGAAGTAGTCGAAGTAGTCTTCGTAGTCGAAGTAGTCGGGGTAGTCGTTCATCCGGAGTCGAAGTAGTCGAGGTAGTCGACGTCGTGGAAGTAGCCGAAGTAGTCGCCGTCGTGGAAGTAGTCGTACTCGGGTCGTCGTCGTGGCGGACCTTGGCGTTCCGGGCTTCGGGGTCGTCGGGGTCCGGGGCGTCGGGATCGGGCATCGGGGTTCTACGGCGGATTCCGGTCGGGGAAGATCTTGTCGTATCCGTCTTCGGGTTCACGGCATCGGAGGTGTCGGGGATCGGCCTTCACGAGCTGCACGACGGGAAACCTGGAACGGGGAACTCCGGGCTTCACGGTGCCGGGGATCGGGAACGGGAAACTGCTTCACGACGGGAAACAAGAATCGGGAAACAGATTCACGACGGGGACGCAGATCGGGAAACTACATCGGGGAACCATCACGACGGGGAAACGGGAACGGAAACGGGGAGCGGCCGTCGGGAACTCGTCGGGGAAACGGGGAACACGTCACGGAGGCGTCGGAGACGGAAACGGGGAACTTGCATCGGGAAGCCGCACCGGAGACGCAGCACGGGCACGGGAACAGACTCGGAACGCCGGGCGTCTTGCGGGATTTTGTCAAACACATGGCGGGCGCCAAAGACGGAAACACGTCGGGGAACTCAGCAGGGACGTGCACGGCAGCGAGCACGGAGGCAGCTCTCGGGCAGGGGACACCCGGGAAAGGAGGCAGACCTGGCTGGCGGGGTGGAGCAGAGGAGGAGGTGCGGGTGCTGAGGAAGGAGGAGACGGGGAAGGAGCGGGGCAGCTCGAGACACGGGGTGGCCAGGGGCGGGAGCCAGGACGTCGTCGACGGGTCGGGCGCGGCCAGCCAGCGGGAGGAGCAGGCGGCCAGGGCCGGCCGGGGAAGGAACCAAGGCGGAGGAGGGAGAGGCCGGTGCCGGTCGGGAGCAGAGGAGGGAGGAGATCGAGCGGGTGGAGCAGCGCGGTGATGGGGAGCGCGGGGACGAGGGGAGCATGCGCGGCGGCGCGCGGCCGGAGCTGGAGGCTGCAGGGCACGGTGGTGGCGGGTGGCTCGGAGAGGCGCGAGTGTGGGGAAGGAGAGGAGGAGGCCGGACGGCGGAGGGCGCAGGGCGCGGACGCGCGGGTGGAGAGGCTGGCCGGAGGGGAGACGGCCGGAGGAAAGGAGGAGAGGCACGGCGGGGTCGAGGTGGTGGCGGCGTGGGGCGCGGGAGGAGAAGCTGCGGGTGAGGAAGAAAGAGAGAAGAGAGAGAGAGAAAAGAGAGGATAAGGGAAAAGAAAAAGAAGAAAAAGGGAGAAAAGAAAAAGGGGAGGGGTGAAAGGGTAGTTTCGCGAAAGCAGAAAAAGAGGAGAGGGTGGCTGCATAAAGGCAGGGGGTGGGAAAGGAAAAAGGCAGGGGCAGGATTAGGGTTTGGAGGCTAGGTGGGCTTTCGGCCAGGGTTGGGCTACTCTCTCGCAATTCTCAAAACATTTTTATTTCTTTTGCAAAATAATTTTGATAATTAATTTTTGAAAACGGAGACGACTGTCTCGATAAAAATATTTTTCTGACAATTTTAGAAAAATAAAATAGGGTTTAATAAAAATAATTTTTGCGGACAAAAACATGCGATGCGATGATGCTGATGTCATGCTGATGCAAAAATAAAATAACAGGCAATTCTAATTTGGGGAAAAACCCCGGGCATTACACATATATGCCAGGAATGGCTTTGTCCAGATAGGCTCGATGAGAAATACTTCGACTGGATGTTCTGTAGCTGCAGGCGCGTCTTCGCTTGCATCTTTGGTCCCGGTTGCTGGTGTAGAGGGAGCCGCAGGCTGCTTGACCTTGATGGATCTTTTGTTTATCTTTTCCAGGAAGACTCCGGGGGGCACTTTGAGTTTCAGGGACCCGATGTTGGCCAGGGTGTCTGCCTCCTCATTGCTTGCTCGCCCAACATGGCGGAGCTCGGAACCGTCGAAGTTCCCTTCCATGATGTTGTACAGGTTCCTGTATGCTATCATGTTCTCTGTTGTTGCATCGCACTCCTTCATGGTCTGTTGCACGACAAGGTTTGAGTCTCCGTATATCATCAGGCGATCAGCGCCGCACTCCTTAGCCATCTTCATCCCATGGATTAGGGCTTCATATTCTGCTTCGTTGTTGGATGGCTTCTCGAAGTCCATCTGTAGCACATAATGAAGCTTGTCGCCTTTGGGTGATATGAGGATAACACCTGCTCCTGCGCCTTCGTTCCTCTTGGACCCATCGAAGTACATGGTCCATGAGTTGGACGTATCGGGTACCGATGGAAACTGCATCTCCATCCAATCCGTGGTGAAGTCGGGGAGGACTTGAGCCTTGATTGTTGTTGGGTGTTTGTATGTTAGGTCTAGAGGACCTAATTCGATGCTCCATTTGGCGACTTTGCCTGTCGCTTTGGAGTTGTTGAGTATGTCACTTAGGGGAGCCGCGCTCACCACCGTGATGGGGTGCTCTTGGAAGTAGTGTGCCACCTTACGTGAAGTCATGAATACCCCATATGCTAGCTTCTGGTAGTGCGGGTATCTCTGCTTCGACTGAGACAGCACCTCGCTGAGGTAATATATTGGTCTCTGCACCCCATGAGCTTTTCCTTCTTCAGCCCGCTCGACTACCAGCACCGTACTGACTACCCTGTTTGTGGCCGCTATATAGAGATACAATGGATCCTTTTCGTGTGGTGCCACCAGGACTGGTGGCGTTGACAGGGTGCGCTTGAGGTCGACGAATGCGGCTTGGGCTTCCTCGGTCCACTCGAAGCGCTCTGTCTTCTTCATCAGTTGGTAGAACGGGAGCGCCTTCTCCCCAAGCCTGCTAATGAATCGGCTGAGTGCTGCTATCCTTCCAGAGAGCTGCTGCATATCCCTGAGCTTCGACGGTGTTGGCATCTTCAGGAGCGCCTGTATTTCTCCGGGTTTGCTTCAATGCCTCGCGCAGATACGAGGTAGCTGAGTAGTTGCCCGGCTGGCACACCGAACACGCACTTAGTAGGGTTCAGCTTGATGGTGTATTTCTTCAGTGCGGCGAATGTTTCGCGGAGGTCATCAAGGAGCGTGTCTTCCTTCTTGTTCTTGATGACGATGTCGTCAACGTAGACCTGGACATTGCGTCCGATCTGCTCCTTGAGGCAGTTCTACATCATACGCTGGTACGTGGCACCCGCGTTCTTCAACCCGAAGGGCATCGTTGTGTAGCAGTAGACACCAAAGGGTGTGATGAATGTTGTTTTCTCTTCGTCTTCTTTCTTCATCCTGATCTAGTTATAGCCTGAATAGGCATCCAGGAAGCAGAGCCGTGCACAGTCTGTAGTCGAGTCGACAATCTGGTCGATTCGAGGCAGTGGAAAGTGATCTTTTGGACAACACTTGTTTAATGAAGTGAAGTCGACACACATGCGTAGTATGTCTATGTTCTTCTTTGGCACCAGGACTGGGTTTGCGACCCAGTCAGACTTCTTGATCTCCTGAGTAAAGTTGGCTGCTAGGAGCCTATCGATTTCCTGCCCGATGGCGAGGCGCTTCGGCTCCACAAAGCGGCGCATTGTTTGCTTGACGGGCCTTGCATTAGGCAAGATCTGGAGGGCGTGCTCGGTGAATTCCCTGGGTATGCCTGGCATGTCAGCTGGACACCAGGCGAAGATCTCCCATTTCTCACGTAGGAACTCAACGAGCGCGCCTTCCTATGCGGAAGACAAGCTCGTCGATACGAGGAACGTCTTCTTAGGGTCCGTCGGGTGCACCTGATGCTCCCTTGTGTCGTTTGTCGTGTTGAAGGCAGAGCCTGACGCTGATTGTTTGCCCTCGGGAAAGAGGGTGCGGTCGTTGGTGAGTGCCAACTCCTGGAGCTGCTCCTGGGCCCCGAATGACTCAGAGATCGTGTTGAACTTGCGATCGCACTCGTCGGATCGTTCGAAGTTTCCGCTGACGGTGATTGTCCCGTAAGGCCCCGGCATCTTCAGCTTCAGATACGTATAGTGCGGCACCGCCATGAATCGTGCGAATGCTGGTCGTCCCAGGATGACATGGTACTGCTACTTCCAGTCAACCACCTCGAACTCTATCCTCTCCTTCCGGAAGTTAGCTGGCTCACCGAAGATTACGTCGAGTGAGATCGTTCCCAAGGGATAGACTGGTCTCCCTGGTACTATGCCGTGGAAAGTGTTGACGGAGGGTGCCAGGCTTGTCGTCAGTATGTTCATTCCGCGCAGCGTGTCAGCGAACATGATATTGATTCCGCTGCCACCATCCGTGAACATGCGGCTCATAGCAAAGCCTCCTACCTGCGCATCCAAAACGAGGGCGTGTGGCCCGGCCGCGGGACTTGAGGTGGATGATCGTCTCTGCTGAATGTTATGCTGGCATGTGACCAGTTGAGGTACTCCGGTACCGCGGGTGGTGATTTGACGGCAAGGTGGACCTGCCTTGTTATGAGCTTTTGGTCCCGATTTGAGGGACATCCTTTCTGTATCATGAACATGCGACCCACAGGCTTGGCGTAAGCATCTTCGCCTGCCTGGGGTTCCTCGACGTGTGGTTGGAGCTGGATAGCTCCCGCCATATGTCCCGGAGGCAATGGTGGAGCGTGCGGCGCTCCCACAGCCAATGCCCCCGGTACCATCTGCGTCTGCTGTTGCTGCTGCAAAAGGAGCCGTGCGTACTGCGCATGGAGGTCTTGAAACTTTTCGCAGTCCTTGAGGAGGTGCTTGGACGTGAGGACACCATTCTCATCTCTGAACATGTGGAATCGGCACGCGTCATGGAGCGTTGGGGGAGGCCGTGGAGCTCGACCACCTCGCGACTCTCGCGGCCGCCATTCGCGCTTGACTTCCTTGCTGCTCTTGTAACTGGTTGTTCGACTATCGCGCTCATAGCGACTGTCGTCACGGTTTCTTTGCTCGCGGCTATCAATAAAGCCTGCTGCCACGAGTTCCATACCTTCCGTGTCATTGTAGACACGCGACTTCCTCTTGCGACGGTGGTCGCTGTTACGGCGACTCCAAGAACCTTGATCACCGTTGACACCAGGTGTACCAGCACGCTCGTTGTGTATAGAATCTTCGCCGTCCGCCCACTCATTGGCTATCTGCATGAGGTGGGCGATGGTTTTGGGTTTCACTCGACCAAACGTCTCCCGGAGCTCGACCCGATAGACTCCTCGGGTGAACGCGTATATGTCGTTGTCTTCCAATATCTTCTCCGTCGCGTTGCGGAGGAGAGTCCAATGCTGGATGTACTCGCGCAACGTCTCATCTTCACGCTGCTTGCAGGCTCGCAGCTCCTCGAATGAGGCAGGTCTCTTGTACGTGCCGATGAAGTTGCGGATGAAGTCCTCTTTGAAGTCTTCCTAGCAGGTGTATGCGCCTCTCGGTAGGCTCTTGAGCCAGGCTCGAGCCGATCCCGAGAGCATGAGTTGTATGTACTGCATGGTAGTAGACGTCGATCCTCTTGGCAGGTTACTACCGTGAGGTAGTCCTCCAACCGGGCGGACGGTTCTTGCAGTCCATCATACTTGGGGGTTTTTCGAGGTTAACCGGAATCCTTTCGACATTCTGGTCTCCCGGATGCATCGACTGAAGCATAGTGCGCCGCAGGGCTCGAAGTCGTCATTGGATGACGAGCTGTCGCTTTCCTCCTCTTGAACTGCTCGCCTGGAGCGGTTCCTGGTGACCTTGTTATGCGTGATGGCATTGCGCGCATCTTCGCCCTCAGTGAGTTGGTAGCGCTCCTCGCGCCCGCGATTACCGCGGTTTCGCCGTTCGCGGGTGACGCGATTGTCTTCTTCTGGAGCTGCTCGCTCATTGTTGCCGCGTGTGATGCGGTTTTCTCGATCTCGGGTACGGTCGCCCGCTTCTCGAGTTCTTGTCTCTCGCCGCGGACTCGGCTGGCGGCGATTAACCGTGTTGTTGCCAGCTGCTGCGGTTGCAGCTGGTTGTGGCTCCTCAGGTATCAATGTCGTCCCCATTGTACCGAGGAACTTGATTTGTTGGCGATGCAGGGCTGCCCGCGGATCGCTCTCTGGCAGCTGTGTAGCCTGCAGGTATGTGGCTACCGACATTAGGACACCGGAAGCAGTCTTGGGGATAGGGATTCCCTGCTCGTCCACAGACATGAAGGACGCCTCCAGATTACGGGTGACGTTGTTCCGATCTGCCTCTGGTATTCGCAAGTACCGAGGTTGTGCTTGGGGGTCACAGGATCGCCCTGAAGATTGGACGGACAGACCTGCCCGCCGCGCACTCGATATGCTGGCCTGCCTTCTGCGCTCCGCCAGCTCCGCCCTCGTGGCTTCCAGCTTGAGGCTTTCTTGCCACAGCAGGTACTGGTAGCATGCCAGGTCCTCTGGTGTCGCGTCGGCTGCCGGTTGGCCATCTTCTACAACCTTGATTGCTTTTTCACCCATAGCCTGGTTGATGTGAAGCTGCATCCGCCCGTTCTGCAGGGTGACAACGTACGGGTAGTTCGGCTGTTCACCCCTGTTGGGCGGAGCGTTTACTTCGGCCTCCGTGTTTGCGGCGGCGGCGGCGGCGGTAGCCGCTGCGGCTCCTGCCGCGGCCGTTTCTCCGGGTCCTGATGCTCCTCCTCCTGTAGGCACCGTCATGTATACCTCGATCGGCAAGGGATACGACGTCTGATCATCGAAGTCGTCACCAAGGGCGGACTCGAAGGATGCCGAGGCTCCGTTGGTGGAGTACGCAGGGCTTGACGGAGTAGATGAGATGTATGGCACGACCGGCATCTCGGTCATGCGCGCGAAGTCGACGGTTGGCGATGTAGATCGCGATGCTGCGGTCAAGGGCGACGCAGGTTCATCGAGCATTCCCTCCACGAAATCCGTGCGGGCTGGCAGGATGTCCACCGATGTAGTCGATGAAGTTGCGACTTCCGCTGATGAAGTTGGTGAAGTGGCGGGTTCCTCCGATGCAGAAGGGGGTGCGTCCGTGAGACGGAGCGTGCACCACTTGTTGACGTAGAAACGCAACTTGCCAAAGCTCGCCTCCACGCCAGCTTGCAGGTCCTCGAAAGACGATTGCACGACTGGCGAGTGCGGGTGAAAACCCAGTGAGCCGAAGTAGATCGGCTGTTGCAGATCCGGTGAGTCGCCGATGGTCGCTGATGAAGCCGCCGAACCCGTAGATCCAGCACCAGTTCTTCCCACAGACGGCGCCAATTGACGTGGGGTTACCACGCCAAATCCATCGGATGACATCCTTGGGTTGAGAGAACGAGGGAAGAAGATGGTGGTACTGGTGGGTTCGTCAGCTGACAAGCGGGATTTACCCAGGTTCAGGCCCCCGAAGGTAAAAGCCCTACGTCCTGCTTGTCTGGAGTTGATGATGGAGCTTACAGATTGATTACAATGGAGAGATCGTGAGATGCGATCTCGCTAGGGTTTCTGGCGGTGAGTATGAGCGTGCCCTAGGCCGGCGGCCCTCCCAGTCCTTAAATAGTGGGACTGGGTCTCGGGTCCTATACCGACTAGGTTTACATCTGGGCCTACTGACCTAATATTTCTAGTCTTTTCTTCGGGGCCTCCTTCCTGGGCCTGATGACAGATGGGCCTTTTATTCTCTTCCGCACCAGGGTAGTCCATGGTGGCACACTCGAAAGGTGTACCCACGTCACTAATATCAAAAGAGACATTAACACCGCTGTTTTACCCTTAGTAGCAATAGCACACCCTCGCCCTTAGATGTTTCTGTCACTCGTGCCCAGGAACAAAAGGGGGCATGAACCCACTATCTAGCATAAATACCCTCTCTTGGAGATACACACAATCACTTGGCCAAAGTAACTACGCACATCGGAGAGCATGCAAGAACATAAATTACTCATATAAGAATAATGCACAATCTGAACATAACTTCATAATCCATCGGATCCCAGCAAACACATCAAGCATTACAATAATCGGTCTTGATCATGTTAGGCAGCTCACAAGATCATAAGACATGTAGCACAAGAGAGAGAGACAACCAACTAGCTACTGCCATGGACCCGTAGTCCAAGGTGAGACTACTCACAAATCATCCCGGAGGAAGGCATGACGGTGAAGAGCCCTCCGGGATCGATCTCCCCTCTGGCAGAGTGCCGGGATCAGCTTCAGATTGGACCCCGAACTAGGGTTTTCGGTGACGGCACGTCGGGGTCGAGTTTCTGGAAAATAATGGCCGTCTCGACGTTTTTAGGGTAAAAGGCAATTTATATGCGTCGGAGGGGGCCGAGGTGAGGATCCCACGGGCAGGGGCGGGCCCCACCCACGGGTGACCCCCAGGTCGCGGCAGGGGGACGCCTCTGCCCTGTGGGCCTCCCCTCCGGCTCTCCTTCGGACTGGTACTTCGTCTTGGAAAATAAAAATTCCTCGTAAATTTTCGTCCAATTCTGAGGATATTTCCAGAAGTAAATTTCTGAAACAAAAAGACAGCAAAAACAGGGAACTGGCACTTGGCATCTTGTCAATAGGTTAGTCCGACAAAATGCATAAAAATGATATAAATGACAGTAAAAACATGTGACAATATCACAAAACTAGCATGGATCACTCAAAAAATATAGATACGTTTGAGACGTATCAACCACCCGGGGGTCATCCCCCGACAATCCTCCTGTAGCATATATACTAGTATACTCAAAGTTAATTTAGTACTTGGAAAGCAGCTCCATCGAATTGTGAAACGGAACGGCACATGTGTACTAGCTAAATAAAGCCGTTGATACGCCACAGCAACACAAACATGCTCAAATCCTAAGAAGAACAACTGCGAATGCTCTAAACACGGATGAGATTTATCACACCAACTATCAAAAATTCTCATAAAATCATATAGGTATTTGGATAAAACTAACCCTAGGGTTATAACAAATCCTACCGAATGCTACGAGCTCCACATACTCCATCCCCCGATGGAAGACGCAAATATGATATGAAAATTAGCTGACAACAACTACTGCAAACTACCGAACTAGGGGATCGAGCTAGAGATCAAGTACCAAAACTGGGCGCGAGGGGGCAAAAACACGAACCTGAATCCGCCATGAATGGAAGCACGACAGCGGATGCGAACCCTAGATCCACGCGAGAAGAGAGTCTCGAATCTCTCCTTGTCGTGGTGGGTAGCACGGCATATCCATCAAAGACGGAAAAGAGTGTGGGGCAGGCGACGATCGGATGCTCGCGCGGGATTGGGCAACAAACATGCAAACACACGCTAGTTACCCAGGTTCGGGGCCCTCCTTGTGGAGGTAACACCCCTACGTCCTGCTCTTCTTGTTCTTATTGATTGATCACAAATCGGGCTACAAAGGTTGCTCCTGGAGCTGTATTGCGGTGGTGCCGGCTTGAGTTGCCAAGCCGACTGGAGGTGGAAGATGGTGATCTTCCTATATCTGTGTGTGTGAATTCGAGCCTCCCTCCGAGTGTGTCCTCTCCTCGCGCAGGAGGCCCCTGCATGCTTTATATAGGCAGCATCTAGGGTTTCTGGGTTACAAGGAATGTACACGATTGCCCCTATGACATCACTACTCTGTGAGCCGGCTGGAGTCTGTCGTTATGATTGGGTACAGGAGATGCCCGACAACGGTTATACGATCCTGGCCCACTTGTACGGAGCTGTCGGTTGGTACGGCCGGCTTGAGCCTAACCGGCCGTCCGCCTCCGGGTAGACGATGTCGTTTGCTTCATCCGGCTGTCTTCAGGCGGCACGCTGCAGCCGGCACTTGCGTAGCCGGCCCATGTAGTTCTTGAAGAAAGGGACCTCTTAGGGATATCCGGGGTTCGTATCCCCGACACTCCTCTTCGTGCCGAGAAGAAGAAGAGAAGAAAGATGGAAAGGGGATCGAGATGAAGGAAGCGCCCTCTCTCCGGGTGAGAGATGCGGTCGATGTCTCCGTGTAGGAAGGAAGAAGGAAAAAGGGCAGCGAACGACTCGGGGACGTCTACATGGGCCGGCCCATTAACGAAAAACAAAGGGCGAGTCGAAGATAGCGCTTGCAAAGAGCGAGATATAGCGCCTACGGCGCATCACTACAGCAACACAGGCACGCATGCAAGCAACGACCAGCGAGTCAGGCCGCACCGCAGCAGCACAGGCACCGAGGCACGCATACAAGCAGCAATGCATCATGTATATACTCTTAACGTCTATTTTTTTAATGAGGCAGCTATCAATAAAGAAATTTTATTTTCCTTTTTGTAGACTTTGTAATTTTTTACAATTTTTTACATTTTGTTTGGACTAAAATCGAAAAAACCAGAAAAAACAGACAAACAGGCACGCGAGCCACTTTCCTGGTCCCGCGGGCTAACGTGTCGTGGGCCGGCCCGTCTAAGGCCGGTGCCGTGCCCGTGCCACCCTGCCAGGCACGTGGGCCGGCCCGGCACGGCACGGCACGCATTCTACGCGGGCCGGAAGGTGCCGTGCCGGGCCAGGCACGCCAAGCCGGTGCCAGGCCGGGCCGGCCCGTTGGCCAGGTTTGGACGCGTGGGGGATGAATCTGATGGTTCAGATTTTAGCTCGACGAGGCGCCATTTTCAGCAATTCTCTCTTTCGTCTTGTTTTACGCTACCATCTGGATTATAAAGTAGTAGTAACCAACGAAACGATTACAAGGTCTACACTTCCAGACCTGAAATCCACTTTGGCACCCGGTACATACGCACCCGGGCATTTGAAAAGTAAATTACGAAGTGTCAAAAAAATTCGAAATATAATATTGCGGATACAACTTAATATTTTCAGTGTTCACAAAGTCGTTTCATGAAGTCTCGACATTTTCTGTGACCTGTGTAAAAATGACAAAAGAAAAGGCATGTGAAAAGTCTTATTTTAACACCAAAATTTGTCTTTTTTTATACATACCATAAAATATCGGTTTTCCGCAAAACAATTTCATGAACATATAGGATGTTCGTGAATTTTTTTTTATAATTTTTATGATATTTCGAGACACGTCCAAATAAGGTTTTAAATACCGGGTGCATTTGCACCCGGGAGCCAAAACACCATCCACCAGACCGACTTAGTACAGTGTCTCGCAAGTACTATTACAGATTAATACGATGAGAAAATTTCGAAATACTTGCAAGTACACGAGGAAAACCTTATGCATTTGAATCCACCACCGCTTGCTTTGTCGGTCGCATCAACGGGGGAGAGAACAAACACCAACACATCGGGCACCTGTGTCGGCATGACACCAGCTACAGGAGAAGACGGCACCTATGATGATGGAGGTTGACAAGTTCGTGTAGTGTGGGTTCTAGTGAGTGGGTGGGTGCGTGTTAAGTTAATCTGACAAGTGGCCCGAGAGGTCGAGTGGTTGACGTGGTTGTCAGTGTAATCGTTCAGTAGAGGTAATGAGAAACATATGGACTAAATCCTTTCTTGTTCTCCACGCTCTACTGCTCTCACATGCTCCCTCTCTTCTTCTGTCATCTTCTTCCTCCCTTGGATCGAATCTTAGTCGGGACATGACAATGTAGAGGGACATTCCTCGTAGAAATCACCGCAGTAGCCACCTATGGCTACGACAAAATGAATCGACGGAGGACTTGTCTCGATCTGCATTGATGGTCAGGCTAGACTAGCCGATGGGAGCCGAGAACTTAGTCCGCATACGCACGTGGTTAGGAACAACATGCACACAAGACAAAAACACTACCGACAAGATCAACACACCTGTGACCAGACCAGCACCACACAAAACTAGAGCATAAGCCCAACGATATAGACCCACTCGCCCCTCGACACCACACCGCTGAGATGAGGTTGAAGACGGGGTACCATTAATTGACGTAGCGTTGCTACCGTTATCTAAACTACGCCAATGCAACAACATAAAACCCTAACTTTAGGGACCTGATTACTACGACGAGCGCACGTTCAGGGTCCCCACCCCTCCTGTCGCTGAGCGCCAAGTAGAGGAGGTGGGGACCCAAGACGGAGAAGGGAGATAGAGCTTTGTTAGGAGAGGCAGCGGTTGTTCTTTTTTCATCTTAGTAGTGAAACAAAAATCATTTCACAACCTTATTCTTGCTTTCATATTCTTTTATACTATAAGACAACTGCCAAATATGGATCCACTACTCAAAAAATGAGTATAACTGCCAATCCATGTGTTGTCTCATGCCCAAATTTTCCACAAATATGCACATTTGGGAAACGCTTCCAACGACATAGCGGGAAAGTTCCTTCCCGAGCCGTTGCCCCACCGCCTTGCGTCGTCGCCGATTTTGGCCACCACGGTCATCATGGATGGCTCCACCAACCTCCATCAACCCCTCACTCCCCCACTGTCATCCCTTCTCCGCTTACCGGGGCGTCATGGCGAAGGCAGTCTAGCGCCTCGTCTTAGCTCCGCCGCCTCCGCCGTTGCGGACATCTTCCCTCGCACCGCCGAGGACATGCATATGGGATCCATCATCATCCCTCCCCCATGTCCACGCCAAATACGACCAAGGAATCCACACAACCCCACAGTAACGGGCGGTGGTCCGCACGATGAAGAAGGCCACAAGGCCGTTGTAGGCTGTGCTGCTGCCTCCTCATGTACTATCGTCGATGTCGGTTGCACCTACATCCCAAGCCAACGTCGCCTCAAAGGTATTGTACCTATTTTTATAATTATGATTGAATATATTATGGTTGTGATACACATTGCATGAAATTAAAAAATTGAATCACGTTGATTTGTAAATTGCTATGATATTAGGTTAAACTGACATGTTGTAGATTCATTTGTAATTTTCATAGATTTGATGTAGTTGTGATGTGCTAACATTTTGTTGAATGTAGGTTGGATGATGAGAGTTTCTTCCATGACACTTGTAGTACACCAGAAATTCCATCCAACGAAATTCCACCGCAATGATTTGCAACACAAGAAAAGTGAGGGTTTTGTTGATGAGGGATTTGTTGATCCTACTTGAAAGAGCATTTCGCTTACTAAGTGGTTTTGGTGTTTATGACAATGCAATAATCAAATTAATTGTGTGTTCAGCTATATAGGTGCTTTCAAAGATGACATCACAAAGATTCGATGCCTCTTGTTTCCGATCAAAGAGAAGATGATGTTTTGGAGTTTCCTCTTTATACTTGAGTCATAGGAACCCCGTACTAGTCACCCTACTCTCCCTCGATTATATAATATGGTGCAATATCACTAAGAGAAAACAACCAATTCGACAACTTGATGTACGATTTCGTATTCATGGATGTTGATAAGATTCTTCCATTTAGTAACACCTTAGGATGACACTTTCAGATGCTCTATTGCCGAACTTTCATTCTGGACCACCTACATTCCCAGTAGGATTTTATGTCAAACTCAAACTCCTTCCCTTGCATTTTCAGGGACTGAGCAAGGGATGGGCACCCACTAATCTAACGACCAAACAAGCAACTGCCTCTAGAAAGATCAAACATAAGTACGATGAGATATGATTTTACTCTCGTCATAAGAGAGTGTTTTTGGTTTAGTTTGGTAGAATGTGTGTCTCCAAAACCCAATGTCGTAGGTTCGAATTCTATATAGTGTGATTATGTTCTTGTTTTGTTGAATCATAAAAGAACTTAACAAAGTAGAATGTCCAATCAAAGAAACAACATAAATACTCTACCTGGAGCGTACCTATTACAATATTCGACTTATTTTTACATATGGACTAAAGATAGTTATCATACGAATGATATTAGAAACGTCAGTTCCAATGACAATCTGAAGAGGACACTGATGATCGGTGATGGTAGCGTTGGGTTGTGCCCCAAGCGAAGGCGTGGATGTAGTAAGTTGCAGTTTTCCCTCGTTAACGAACCGAGGTTTATCGAACTAGTAGGACTTTGAAATCAACAATAAAGTGAATGTTGAAGATCTCTGGCGCTTAATCTTCAACGGACGTGGACCTGCACACACTCAACCAATTACTTTGCCCCCAACGGCGGAAAGGTTGTCAATCTTTCCGGTCTCGCAGAAAACAAAGCGGTTAATTGTATAGTGAAATAGATGAAAATATGAAGGTGGATCAGAGGAGTAATGATGATGAAAAGTGATGAATAAAGGTTGCAATCAATGTAAAAAGATGGACCAGGGCCATGGGTTCACTAGTGGAGTCTGAAAGAACATGTGATACCCCATGTGATTTTGATGTTGACAATAATACAATTAAGTACTCTAATGTTGAATCTCAGTTGTAATGGTGTAGTGCATTTTCTTCCGTACAATGCCTCAAAAGGTGCCATCTCAATACTAGCCTGGTAGCTATTGTTGTATGAGAATTCTGCATATGGCAAGTTATCATCCCAGCTAGATTTATAATCCAGTGCACATGCCCTAAGCATGTCTTCCAGAATCTGATTGACTCTCTCAGTCTGTCCATCAGTCTGTGGATGAAAAGCTGTACTGAACTCTAGTCTTGTTCCTAACGACTCATGCAGTTGCTTCCAGAAATGTGAGGTAAATTGGGTACCTCTATCAGAAACAATTTTCTTAGGAACACCATGTAAGCTCACAATTCTCTTCATATAGATATCCGCTAGCTTTGCACTTGTATAAGTGGTTTTCACAGGAATAAAGTGAGCCACTTTGGTCAGACGGTCAACAATCACCCATATCGAATCATAACCTGACTTGGTTCTGGGTAGTCCTGTGATGAAATCCATTCCAATTTGCTCCCATTTCCATTCTGGTACTGGTAATGGTTGGGATATTCCCACTCAAGAGTTTGTCGGTAATGAGAGCATGCAAAGGAATAGATTTGAAGCCTTGAGCAACCAAGACGAGGGCTTTTTCATGATAGATGGTGAAGATCATGAAGAAATGTATCGAAGACTCAAGACCCTTGCCACTCAATTTCGAGCCCTTGGTGCAACCTATGTGGATGATGCTTGGATCAAGAAGAAGTATGTGAGTGCCCTTTGGCCGTTCGAATCCACCGACTTGAAGAGTCTCCAAGGAAGACACAACTATCACCTCATGTCATCTAATGAAGTCATTCAAGAGATGGCGGCATACAAGGTGGCCGCCAAGAACACCGAAGATGCTCGAGCCCAAGCCATTAGAATGCATAGAGGATCTTCACTTGCGTTGAAGGCCAAGGTTGTGGAGCAAGACGATGATGATGAGACTCAAGAAGATGTGTCACATTGGGATCCCAAAGAGTTTCAAGATACTCTCAAGGACTATGCGGCTCTCACATCTAAAGTCTTTTGGAAGAGTCCGTCCAAGGCAAGGGATTTTGTGAACAAGGCAAGTGGAAGGAAGGAGGGTGGCCAAAGAGTTTGTTCTTGCTACAATTGCCAAGACAAATATCACTTTGTGGCCGAGTGTCCGTTTGAGAATCAAGAACTTCATGGAGGAAAGCTTGTTAGGAAGGACAAGTCAAAGGACACCCATAAGAAACCTTTCTTCAAGAAGAATGCCATCAACACGAAGCCTCCGAGAATTGTATTGCTTGCTCAAGAAGAGTACTCATCCGGGGAAGAAGAAGAGCCGACAAATGAAGTTGCCGCCATTGCTATTGCTTCTTCATCATCTCCTTCCCTATTTGAATCCCTAATGAGAATGTCTCCAACTCCTCCGCAAGATGCTTCAGGGCCAAGACCACCGAGGTATCATCTCTCTCATCTCCTAAGGCAATGAGTAATATGGATGATGCTACTAGTCTTAAAATCAAAGAGGAAATAGTTGCTTTCGATCATTTTATCACTAACATGCAAGGTGAAACAAAGAAGCATGTTGAGACTCTTATGAGTCAATATGGTAAAGCTCAAGAAATGCTTGACATCAAGGGTAACATTGAAAGAGAGGATGCTCTGGAAATTGCATCCTTGAAAGAGAATCTTGAAGAAGAGCATGAGCTTAGAGTTTTTCTAGAGCAACAACTAGAATCTATAGAAGAATCAAATGATGTAATTGTTGCTAAACTCATTAAAGAACGTGATCATGCAATTGCTAAATACAAAGCATGTAAGAAAGAAAAGTTCGAGCTTGGTGTTGGTCATTCTAGACTAACTGAGGAGCTAGAGAAGCTCTCCAAGGCCCACAAAGCATTGGAGAGTGAACTCTCTACCCTCACTAAGTCATATGAACAACTTCAAGCTCAACCGCCTAAAAATGATGAGCCTAGTTCCCCCACTCCAATTACTTGTGATCATGCGCATATCATTGAGGAAAATGCTAGGTTGAAGATCAATCTTGCTAAGGCCATCTCTCTAGGTAAGAAACCGTTTATTACCTCACAAAAAGGGAGAGTTGGTCTTGGGTTCGTTGAGGAGGAAAAGGAGAAAGAGAGCTTCATGAAGGATGCTAGAGCTCCTCAAGCAAAGAAGATTCCTCAAGCTAAGAAGGCCAACATTACTAGTGCTCCTCAAGTAAAGAAGATCCCTCAAGCTAAGAAGGTCAACATTGCTAGTGGTGGTGCCACAAGGGTGAAAACCATTAGTGATGACTTTGCGGGAAAGACTAACCCCCACTATATTATATATGTTGATTACTATGGGGATGTCTATGCTAAGTTTATTGGTCCTAGAAATGTACCTATTGCTCGTTCTATTTGGGTTCCTAAGACCCTTGTTGTTAACTAAAGAGGACCCATTGAGAAATGGGGACCTAAATCAAAGCAATGATTTCTTGTAGGACTATGCTTCCGGTGGGTTAAAATGGGTGCTTGATAGTGGATGCACAAAACATATGACCGGAAGCAAGGAATTAATGACGGAGTTGAGACCAAATCTAAATGAAGCAACCGTCACTTATGGAGATCGTTCAAAATCCGAGGTATTGGTCTTTGGCAAGGTGGTAATCTCTAGGGATATCACCCTAGTGAATGTCATGCTTGTCAAAGACCTTGGTTTTAATTTACTTTCCGTTCGTGCACTTAATAAGATGGGTTTCGCCGTCTTCTTTGATATTGATGTCATGGTACTCTTGTAGAGCAAGACTCTAAAGGTCGCTTTCGTTGGGTACGTCGAGGATGGTTTGTTTGTGGTTGAATTTTCCGGGAAAACCACTTCAAATTCGATGTGCCTATTCGGAAAGGCCGACAAGGGTTGGTTGTGGCATCGCCGCCTAGCCCATGTCAACGTGAGAAATTTGCAAAGTCTTCACAAGGGTGGCCACATTCTCGGACTAAAAGAACATATCTCTTTTGCCAAAGATCGTGTTTGTAGGGCTTGTGTTGAAGGCAAGATGCATGATTCTCCTCACCCTTCCAAGACTATTATTTCATCCAAGAGGATCTTGGAGCTCCTCCATGTGGATCTTTTTGGTGCCATTCCCGAAGCAAGTCTAGGTGGGAAGAAGTATTGTTTGGCGATTGTTGATGACTATTCAAGATTCACTTGGGTTTATTTCTTCAAGTCGAAGAGTGAGACCCAACAAACCTTCATCGACTTCTCCATTGAAATGCAACGTCAACACAATGTCCCCATATTGGCAATTAGAAGTGATAATGGCTCCGAATTCAAGAACTACACCCTCAATGAGTTTCTTAGTGAAGAGGGTATTCGTCACCAATATTCCGCAACTTATACCCCTCAACAAAATGGTGTAGCCGAGAGGAAGAACTGGACTCTTATGGATATAGCAAGGTCCATGTTAGCGGAGTTTAAGACTCCGTTGAGTTTTTGGGCGGAGGCTATATCCACGGCTTGTCACTCCTCCAATCGGCTCTACTTCCACAAAGGGTTGAACAAGACCCCCTATGAGATCCTCACCGGCAACAAGCCTAACATCTCCTACTTCCGTGTCTTCGGTTATAAGTGTTTCTATTTGATTAAAGGTTGTCGCTTAACTAAATTCGAATCTAAATCTCTAGAGGGTATATTTGTTGGTTATGGTGACGAATCCCACACTTATAGAATCTATGATAAAGCCTCACGGCGTATCATAGAATCTTGTAGTGTGGTGTTCGAGGAAAATGACAGCTCCCAAGTGGCGCAATTTCATGTTTCCGATGTAGATGATGTAATTCCTCAAGAAGCCATAAAAAGAATGGGTGTGGGATTTTCCACCCCGTTGAGGAACCCCTTGTGGCGGATCGAGAAGGACAATACTCTACTCAAGTGGAGCCTTCATCTACACAAGAAAATCTAGCCAATGAAGAGCCTTTTGCACCAACCGAAGAACAAATTGAAGACCCTCAACCCCTTGATCAAGTTGCTATGCAAGAGCCCAACTCACCTATTCGTGATGCTAGCAATGATCAAGACCTTGCTCAATCATCTTCTTCTTCAAATGTTGAAGCCGCGCCTAGTGATGATCAAGGTCAACCTTCCAGTCAAGACGGGGACTCAAATGGTCAAGATGATCAAGTGATACCTCCAAGATGCAATGAGGATATCGAAGCCCGTCATCAAGCTAGAGTTGCAAGAACCATGGCACGTCATGAACATTTCCTTCAGAAGGTGATTGGTGATGTGAGAGGCAAAGTGTCCACCCAGAGGCAATTGGCAAACTTTAGTGATCATCAAGCTCATATTGCCATGATAGAACCGAAGAAAGTGTCCGAAGCTCTTGACGATCTGGATTGGTTGCTAGTCATGCATGAAGAGCTCAACAATTTCGAGCGTAATAAAGTTTGGAAGTTAGTTGAGAAGCCAATGGAGTGCCGCAATGTTATTGGCACAAAATGGATTTTCAAGAACAAGCAAGATGAACATGGCATGGTTGTGAGGAACAAGGCTAGATTGGTGGCTCAAGGGTACTCTCAAGTTGAAGGCATTGATTTTGGAGAGACCTATGCTCCCGTGGCTCGCCTTGGGCCCATCTGTATCCTTCTTGCTTATGCATCTCGTTATAACTTTAAATTGCAACAAATGGATGTTAAAAGTGCCTTTCTCAATGGACCTTTAAAGGAGTTGGTGTTCGTTAAGCAACCCCCGGGGTTCGAGGACCCCAACTTCCCTAACCATGTCTACAAGCTTGATAAGGCGCTCTATGGACTTAAGCAAGCACCACGTGCGTGGTATGAGCACCTTAGAGAGTTATTGTTAGACTGTGGATTTGAAGTTGGGCAAATTGATCCCACTATTTTTACAAAGAGGGTTAAAGGGGAGCTTTTCGTATGCCAACTATATGTTGATGATATTATATTTGGCTCGTCTAACAAAGCTTTTAATGATGAATTTTCAAAGCTTATGACCGATAGGTTTGAGAAGTCTATGATGGGCGAGTTGAAGTTCTTCCTTGGATTTGAGATCAAGCAATTGAGAGGAGGGACTTTCATTAGCCAAGCAAAGTATATTCAAGACATGCTCAAGAGGTTTAACATGCCGATGCTAAGGAGAATAAGACACCTATGGATACCAAATGCCATCTACAACTTAACCTAAAGGGTATAGATGTGGATCAAAAGCTCTACCGCTCCATGATAGGTTCGTTGCTTTACCTTTGTGCATCTAGACCCGATATTGTGTTAAGTGTAGGTGTGTGTGCAAGGTATCAAGCGGCTCCTAAGGAAAGCCACATGTTGGCGGTCAAAAGAATCCTATGATATTTGGTTCATACCCCAAGGTTTGGTTTGTGGTACCCAAGGGATTCATCTTTCACTCTTCGTGGGTTCACAGATTCGGATTGGGCCGGTGATCAAGATGATAGGAAATCAACTTCCGGGGCTTGCCAATTTCTTGGTAGATCCTTGGTGAGTTGGTTTTCTAATAAGCAAAATTGTATTTCTCTCTCCACCGCCGAAGCCGAGTATGTGGCCGCCGCTAGTGCATGCACTTAATTGTTATGGATGAGGCAAACTTTAAAGGAATACGATGTCAATTGTGACAAAGTGCCTCTTTTGTGTGACAATGAGAGTGCTATCAAGATCGCCTTCAACCCGATGCAACACTCAAGAACCAAGCACATTGAGATTCGTCATCATTTCATTCGGGATCATGTTGCCCGTGGAGACAATGAGCTAGCACATGTGCCAACCAAAGACCAACTTGCCGATATTTTCACGAAGCCACTTGATGAAGCAAGATTTACTTATTTGAGGAATGAGCTAAATATCGTGGATTCGAGGACATTGGCTTGACCGTCTTGCATACACACCTATAGTTTCAACTTCTATCTTGGTTTAGGTGTAGGCATGGATTTAGGGGGAGTGTTGTCCTAACTATTGGGCTCTCCCTCCCCCCATGATGCCTATATTAATGAATTCATTTGTCTACTATATATTCAAATTCACGAATTGTGAGCTTAAATGATGAGTTTTGAGTGAGAACCCAAGATACATCTTCGCGGTGTCTCACTCTTTTATACTCATATATGGTGGCTTCGGCCACCGACCTCCTCATGTGAGGAGTTGATTCTTATTTGGTGTTTATTTGGTTTTTCTAGACCTATATGTGTCACTATGTGCGTGCGATGGAAAAACACTCATGTTTGGCCTTTTATTTATGCATCTTGCAAACATGAGTGTAGTACCATATTACGACAGTTTGTTGCCCATCCTAAGCCCCAACTCTCCTAAAAACCCCCTGGATCTAAATCTAAACATTAAATTCTCCCTAAAAACAAGCATCAAGTTTTCTGATAGGAGCGGTACTACCGGCGAATCGACCGGTACTACCATCCCCTGCATTTTTCAGCTGCCTGAAAACTGCAGCGGGCGGAAGTACCGCTCGCTCCACCGGTACTACCGGTGCTGCGGGAGGAGCATCTAAAATGTGCGGTACTGCCGGCGAAGCGTCCGGTACTACCGGCCCCTGCAGTTTCCCAGCACTTGAAAACTGCAGCGGGCGGAAGTACCGCCCGCTTCACCGTTACTACTGGTGCGGGGGGATAGGTGACTTAAGGGCACGGGGCCGGGGAGGAAGTTAGGTTTCCTTTCTTCCTCCTCCCGACCCCAAGCTCCTTCTCTCTCCTTACCCAGCTGCCGGTCCTCCTCTAGGGCTCCATTGAAGCTCCTCCGGTGCTCCTCCTTCAGATCTGGTCCGAGGGAATCGATCCCCTCAACATCCTCCTCCATGGCCTCCGGTATTTTCCCTCTCTCATGCTCATTCTAGGCTTCACTATTTGAAACTAGATTTGATGTAGGGCAATTTCTAGATGCACGATTGTTTGGATACAATCTTCATTGGAGCATGTCTTGGACCTATACTAGATGTGGTTAGTTGTCTAGAGTAGGTTTTTCGTGTAGATTGTGGTAGAAATCTCTAGTACCGTGTGAAACCCTAATCACCCCGTTTCTCTCGGGAACATGTGGTTGGGTGTTCCATGGGGTGTCCCCGGGGTTCCTCTCGGTACTATTGGTGTTCTCCCTATCCACACGGGTTAACTACTCTCTGCAACAATCTTGTTTTTATTGCGAATTTTCTGTCTTTCCTAGTTCCCTCCTGTAACAGCCCCAGATTGGTACCCTAAAATATGGGCCAAATTTTCACTTTTTGCTTGCATTGCATCATGGCATACATATTTAAATGGCTATGGTTAAATAAAAGGCACACTTGGGAAACATCAAAAAGGGAAGCAAAACCCTTCCCAAAAATTCCCAAACTAAATGCATTTCCCAAAATGGCCAAACCAAATTATTCTTGAATTTCCAAATTGTCCAGGAAGTTCCAAGAATACCTTTTATAAATAATTTTGCCAAAGTCTAAATTCTTAACAAGCAAATAAATAAATTTGAGAATTCAATTTGGCTTAATTCAATTCCTATTTTTGAAACCAAATTAAAATTTCCAAAATTCAAACTAAAATCATGGGGAGCTTCACTATTATTGTGAGGGCATCCATGAATATTTTCATTGTTTTTGGAAATACTTAAGTGCTCCAAATAAATCTATTTTGGAAATTATCAAAAATGACTATAACTAAACCCTATGAACAAATGTGGTGCAAAACATTTTATTTTGCCACACAAATTTTTGTGAAGCTTCTAAGGGTCAAGGGGAGGCCACATGAATTTTTGTAGTTTTTAAAAAAATGCTTAAGTGCCTCTTTTAAATTGTCAAAGTCTGCTGAAGGACCTTTTTGCAAAGAATTTAAATCTGCCACGGGGGTTTCCACAATTTTCTCTTTTTCTTTTTCTTTCTCACCGTGGCCATGGCACTGGCGCCATGCCTTCGCCGTGCCCATGCCGCCCTGCCCCCACGCTCGGCCTGCTTCATGGAGGACAAGGAGGTCCCCCCCTCCCGACGCCCTCGCACCTGTCCTCTCTCTTTTCCCCCTCAGATCTTTCCCCCACCTGCTCCCTCCCTCTCGCTCTCTCTCGGGTGGCCGCCGAGGAGCCGCCGCGCCCGCCGTCACATTGCTGCCGCTAGAGGCTGCCCCGAGTAAATTGGAGCGGGGCAGGAGACGCGCCTCGCATCCCTCTTCGTCCTGGTGCGAGGAATCGCTGTCGGGTCAATCAAATCGTCGACGGCACCGTGATTTCCTCGTCGGCTTCCTCGATCCCGACGCACCTCCGTCGAGCTCTCCGTCGACTCCGGCCGCCCCGAGGCAAGCCAACGCCGCCGTACGCTCCGCCTCACCACCCTCTATCTCCTCCTCAAGCCGTGCGTGCTAGGAAGCCCTCAATCGCGCAAATCGAGCCATTCTTCTCCGCTCTGGCCGCCGCCGTCCGAGCACCACTGTGTCGCTGTCCGGCCACCCCCGGCCTTGCCATCCCCTCCAATGCGTTCCTGGTAAGCTCGAGGTCCTGTTGGACATCCTCCCCCGTCCCCTTTCTCTCCCCCGCGTCGACTCGCCGTCGCGCACCGCCGCGGTCGCCGTGCCGGTCGCGACATCTCCTTCCCGGTCAAAGTCGCCCGGCCTGGCTCCTGTCTAGGCCGGCACGAGGCCAACAGTCTCGGGCACCATCCCGACCCATTGCCCGGCCTGGGCCGGCCAAAGGCCGGAACCCTCGGGTGCCTGCCCGGCCCATGGTCCGGCCTGCCTGGCTAATTGTTTATCCTTTTTGGTTTTTAAAACCAATTGGAATAATTCATAACTTTTTAAAGAATGCTTCAAATTTGACAAATCAAATACCAAATTGATCAGAGAAACAAACTCTACAAAATGGAATCATTGTAACCTTCTTTTGAAATTGTATTCTTGCTGTTTATTATGAATTCCTAAAATGGCATAATAATACCTAATTTGGGAAAAATCATAATTCGAGAAATAATTAACCGAAATTTGTGAATAAGATATCAATGTGATCAACACTTCAAATGCAATCAAACCATGCTAATATTACATCATGATCACAAATATTTATTTGATGTTATTCATAATTTGGCTAAAAGAATTAAATTCAATTATTTATTTAAATCGCTATTTATTCTTCGGTACTCAGAAAATTACAAATAAGGTACCAAAATGATCGGAAGAACAAAACCTATTAAATTATGTCATGTTCATGCATATTTGAGCCACTTCTCTAATAATGTACTGATTTATAAATAATATGGTTACTAAGATAAATATGGGGTTGTTTCCAAATAATTGCACAAATTATTTGGAACTCCATTTAATTTGTTAAATAAATTAAATGTGGATATCTTTGCATAAATTGTCATGTCATCATGTGATTGTGCATTGCACCTTGTCTTCATGTGATTTATTTGTTCTTTTGTATTATTTTTGGGTATCGATAGATTCCGGAGTCGAGGGTTTCTCTACCTACCCCGACGAGCCGTACTACACGCCCCGACAGCAAGGCAAGAGATAACCTAACCTTCTTGGCATCTAGCATCCTAATGTTTTATAAACTTATTTTATCCACCATAATATTGCATGCGATTCAAATGTCTCGTTTGATCAAGATGTAGAAGATCCTATGAATGCATGTTTATCCCCGAACCAATACATGTATCCCTACCTATGAAACCTAGGTTTGATGTGTTGGCCGGAGACAAGAATATAATTGTTGTATTATATGCTTTAGAAATGCTTAGCCATGCTTAGTTAAAATGCTTTATTGTCCATTGATTTAATTCCATGATGATGATGTTGATGGAATGTCGGACATGGTGGTTACTTGTGGTTACTTAATTAATTGGCTTAAAAGGCTTGGGTGAGTTGCCATCAGGGATGGTGTTTTGCCTCACTCTTGCCCCTAGGTGCGAGTTCCTGTCTTCGGACTCAAGGTTTGAGCGTGCTGCCATTGGTGGGTGTATGGGCGCCTTACTAACTGAATAACTTGTGCGGGCATATCCAAGGGTCCTCTAGTTCGGTTTTCCATTTGCGTGTGAGTGGAAAAAGGAAATGTTGCGGAGGATTTGTGTTTAGGACGTGGCGATGGGGCAGGGGCTGAAATAGGCTGGGTAAACTTGCCCTGTGGCCACAGATGACTCTTGGATAGTCTCACGCGAGGTAAAGGTTTAACCGCGCCCGCTTGCCGGCCTTCCCCGGAAGAGGGCCAATCAGGTGAGCCGGATGGTACCAATGGGTAAATTAGTACACCCCTGCAGGGTTAATCTATTCGAAAAGTCGTGTCCACGATTATGGACGCCTTGGGAATGGATTTACGGGATCATAAAGAACTTTAACCTAATTAAAATTTGGCAGCTAAAGGTTGCAACTCAACGTGTGTGTAAAAGGTTCATTTCCTCGAGGGTGATTCGAGGGAGTGCCTTTGGTGGAGATGAGAGATGTGTTGGTTACCAGTTGGTTCGTTGAGAACCGAAGATGAAAAGTTTACTCTCTTATCCCCTTTATGAAAAATATTCTGAGTAGATGATGCCTCGTGTCTTTTATATCTTTTAATTGAAAATCTAGCTTTATGCAAAGTAACTACTTCATACAGCTTTAGAGCCTCCGTCACCATCGAACCTATATCGCCCTACTAAACTTGCGAGTACGTCGTACTCAGTCTCTCTTTGCTGCCTTTATGACTTGGTTTCAGAGGAGGACGACACCGAGCAGCTAGGTGGGTTCTTCGTGGACGTCGACTAGTAGTCCGGGGTTCCCAGGTGGCAGCTTGGGACCGTGGAACAAGCTGGCTGGGATCTTTTATTTGTAGGCCTCTTAGGCCATATATTTGCATCTTGTTGTTAGACAACACTACCCGCTTCCGCTTGATGTATTGTTGGATCTGTGATCCGTTTGTGTGTAATATTTGTATCTTTCTCATATATGAGTTGCTATATGAACTTTTGTGTCGTAGAGTCTGCAATGTGCCAGTTGTTCCACAAGTCTCGGTCTCTTAACTATACGTGATAGCGATGTCTGAGCTTATGGCATGATCGAGGTGTTGTGTGCCGATGATCCATTCTGAGCACACCTGCCAATGCGTTTTGGCCTGGGATTGGTAAACCCAGTAACCTTCAATTATGTAGCATGACCGGTTGCACAACGCTTCACTGTATAGTTCTGGGGTCGGGGCGCTACACCTCCCTACGTTTGTGCTTACTTCTCAGGTTTCTCCTCCTCAGCTCACAAGAAGCAGCGCACGGTTGAGTATGACATTGAAGAAGAGTCCGAGGTGATGCCGCAAACCAAGTCATCCCGTCAGATCAACCTTGAGAAGAAGAAAAGTGCTGCCAGTTCAAGTGGGACTTCTAAGAAGACAGTGGCAAAGAAACCAAAAACAGTCTCGTTTGCTAAGATGCCCGACAATCAGTACCGTGAGTATCAGATGAAGAACCCCTACCTCATTCCTCGTCAAGCCAATGTCAGTAACCCCCGCTTCTACACCAATGATCAGGAGCTTGTGCATGATGAAATATATTTGGGCCAAAGGAATGCTGTGGTCCTTCAACATCATCTAAACATTCCTCACTTGACGTCTCCGAAGTTCCAAGCCTACTTTGCCAAAGCCTATGCCATGTGTGAGGAGTTCGGGCTGCTTGACATTATGGGGCTGCACCAGGACTATGATGAGCAACTTGTTGGGAAGTTTTATGCTACTGTGCACATGGGAGATGAGAGGAATTCTGTGCTTTGTTGGATGATCAAGGAAGAACATGTGGAGTGCAGGTGGTCAGACTTTGTTGCTTGTCTGGGCTACCCTCGTACCTCGGAATCCAATGGTTGGACGGTTCATCATCGACACCGCCCAAGTTGCAGGGATGTGCTTCTCCCTATCAGGCTATCACCATGGAAGGTGGCTCTCCGGGACAGACAGAGGATCTCATTCCTACCTATGAGATCATGTTTCGCATTTTCAAGGAGACGCTTACTCCTCGCGTGGGCAACTGGGACCAAGTTCATGGCTATCTGATCGATCTGCTCATTCAGTGCTATGAGAGGAAGGGGTCCGGAGTGAAGCTAGATGTGATGAATGTCATCTATGTGGAGTTGTGGCTCTGCATCATTGATAAGCGGGTTCCTATCTTTGCCCCTACATTATGAAGCTCATTGTTGGTAACTGGGCCTACCTCCACAATGGTGAGCGCCTTGATCATTCCCAGTCTATAGTCCCCCATCTTGAGAAGAAGCTCCGCAAGAAACCTCATGTGCTTCCCGCGGACTGCCATGGGAAAGGAAAGAAAGTGGCTGAGGCTCCAGCTAAGGAACCAGGATGGTTCCAGAAGATCAAGTCCAAGTTCAGGGAGTCCTTCTGTTTGATTGATGACCGCATGTATGAGGCCCATGTGCAAGACAAGAAGAACCGCTTTCGTCAGAAACAGATTATGCGCAAGTTGGAGATCCCAGTTTCCGACGGCTCTGAAGAGAACATCACTCCCAAGGAGCAGTGGCTTGCCAATGGCTGTGTTGCTTGGTCCGATGAGGAGGAGGAAGTGGAGCAGGAGGAGCATGGGGAGTGATCCCCTTGGGACGCCTAGTGTCGCTCCTCTCTTTTTGGTGTCTTGACGCCAAAGGGGGAGAAGTGCTTAGCATAGTCTTAGTCTACGGGATTTGCATGGGTGGGACACGAATTTTCCCTCTTTGAGACTTGTTTGTTTTTATCTCGTGTCCCAATGGTTGAACTTTTCTAGCTTAATTTCGTTGAACTCTCTTTGCATGATGTGAGCATGTAACGTGGTTGAACTACTTACCTTTCAGTTTCATGTTTGTCATCTATTTTGTCGTATGAAGTTATTGATGTGTGCTAGGTTTCCAAAAGATAGGGGGAGCTCCTCTAAGGGGGAGCCCGTTTATCTTTTGCAAACTATCTATGCTAATTAGTTGTATTGTCGTCAACACCAAAAAGGGGGAGATTGAAAGAACATGTGATACCCCATGTGATTTTGATGTTGACAACAATACAATTAAGTACTCTAATGTTGAATCTCAGCTGTGCAGGAAATCTAAAAGAATCGTCGCGAGAAATGCTCCAGTTTGGTGGTTCTGGGGTTTACCGGAAGTACCGGTCGTCCCAGCGGTACTACCGCTCGAAACTTCCGGAGGTACTTCCGGAGCCTAGTACCGCTTACGAAAGTTCGGTTCTGGACTCAAACGGAAGTAGCACCGGAAGTAGTACCGGAACTACCGCTAAACCGGAAGTACCGGTCGTCCCAGCGGTACTACCGCTCGGAACTTCCGGACGTACTTCCAGAGCCCAGTACTGCTTACGAAAGTTCGGTTCTGGACTCAAACGGAAGTAGCACCAGAAGTAGTACCGGAACTACCGCTAAACCGGAAGTACCGGTCGTCCCAGCGGTACTACCGCTCGTAACTTCCGGAGGTACTTCCGGAGCCCAGTACTGCTTACGAAAGTTCGGTTCTGGACTCAAACGGAAGTAGTACCGACTACCGCTAAACCGGAACTACCGGTGGTTCCAGCGGAACTATCGTTGTGGCGGGTTGAAGGAAGTTTACTGAAGACCATTGGCTGAAGCTTGAAAGGAAGACCGGAAGTACCGGCCCTCCTGGCGGTACTTCCGGCGCTGCGGGACTGGAGCGCCCCCAACGGCTGGATGGAGGGAGGGCTATTTAAGGAGAGTGTCTTCCTCCTTTGTTAGCTAGCTTTTGAATTCTCTCTCCTCCATTAATGCCCTAAAAGCTCAAAGCTCAAAATCGATAGATCTCCCAATCCCTCCACTCAAACTCGTTGATCTTTGGAGGATTGAAGGAGAAGGCCCGGATCTACATCTTCACCAAGACGTTCTTCATTTCCCCCTCATTCACTTGAGGGATTTCTTTTCTAGGGTTAGCATTGTGTTACCCTAGAATTCTTGTGCTTAATACTTGTTGTACTTGTGACAGATGTGTTGATTTGGGAGCCCCCAATTAAGTTGTGGGTGTGTGCCCCAAAAACATTGTAAAGGCTCCGGATTCCGCCTCGAAGGATTCCGATAGTGGAAGGTGAACCAAACCCTTGGGTGCGGTTCATCGGAGAATAGGGTGAGGCCTTTGTGGCATCTTGAGTAGGCCTCTTGTGGCGAGCTCACACCCCTCCAACGAGACGTACTCCCTTACCAAGGAGGAACTCGGGAATGCATCCTTGTCTCCGCGTGCTTCTACTTTCGGTTATCTCTTTTCCTTAGTTGTCTTTACTTGTATCGTTAATTGCCTAGTTGTTTTAGTTTGCTCTTCATATAGGTAAATTCACCATAGTTGCATATCTAGAGAATTTACCTTTGTGTTAAGCCTAAAATCGAAAAAGAATTAAAAATTGGTGTAGCACCTATTCACCCCCTCCCCCCTCTAGGTGCCCATACGATCCTTTCAGAGTCTCTCAAGTAAATAAAACACTCATATGATGGGTAAACAAATTACAACTAGGCAATTGACAAGATTATAACACAAACTTAATCTAGCTATGACATAGAGAACATGATAATATTTATTTAGGCATCACGATAATAAACAAAGACCGTTGAGTCCAACTGCATCTTTGTCTAAAAAGTCCACTGTGGGATCACTATCCAGCTTGTCACCCAACGGTATTAAGTTGCAAGCAACAGACATTTGCATTAAGTAAAGCGCATGAGTAAGAAATTCTAATATCAAAAGAGACATTAACACCGCTGTTTTACCCTTAGTAGCAACAGCACACCCTCGCCCTTAGATGTTTCTGTCACTCATGCCCAGGAACAAAAGGGGGCATGAACCCACTATCTAGCATAAATACTCCCTCTTGGAGACACACACAATCACTTGGCCAAAGTAACTTTGCACATCGGAGAGCATGCAAGAACATAAATCAACATAAAAGAATCATGCACAATCTGATCATAACTTCATAATCCATCAGATCGCAACAAACACATCACATAGCATTACAATAATCGATCTTGATCATGTTAGGAAGCTCACAAGATCATAATACATGAAGCACAAGGGAGAGAGACTACCAAGGTGGGACTACTCACAAATCATCTCGGAGGAAGGCATGGCGATGAAGAGCCTCCGGGATCGATCTCCCCTCCGGCAGGGTGCCGGGATCAGCTTCAGAATCACCCCCGAACTAGGGTTTATGGTGGCGGTGCCTCGGGATGACTTATGTGGAAAATAATGGCCGCCTCGACATTTTTGGGATTAATCTGATTTTACAGGCATCGTAGGGGGCCAAGGGGACCCACTAGGAGCATGGGCGGGTCCCACCCACCGCCCTAGGGCAGGCCGGCTGGGTGTCGTCCCTGCCCTGTGGGTGGCCCCCAGGGCTGCCCTCTGGACTGCAACTCCGTCTTGGCGAATAAAAAATTCTCGTAAATTTTCAGCGCATTCCGAGAATATTTCCTGTCGTAAGTTTCTGAAACAAAAAGACAGCAAAAACAGGAAACTGGCATTACGCATCTTGTCAATAGGTTAGTCCGACAAAATGCATAAAAATGATGTAATAAGATAGTAGAAACATGTGACAACATCATAAAACTAGCATGGATCAATCAAAAATTATGGATACGTTTGACACGTATCAGCATCCCCAAGCTTAACTCCTACTCGTCCTCGAGTAGGTAAGTAATAAAAAAATAATTTTTGATGAGACATGCAACCAACACAATCTTGATCAAGATAGTAATGTAAAGCATAGGACGTGAATGAAGTGATACAAAATAATTATCTATAGTTGATAGCAAGAAAGCAATGAATAACCAAGTTGAATCATTAAAGCAAAACCTTTCATAAATAGTACGTTAAAGACATGAAAGCAATGTGACCCATATATTTGACTAATTCTCAAAGGTAATGGTTCCATGACAAAAGTGTTTGAGAATCAACACAAAGGAAGATGTAAGTATTAGCAAAAAGCTTCAACTTCCAACGGCTTATCTTATAGATAAAGTCAATATAAAGATTCATGTTTAATCTGACGATGCAATATGATCAATGATACCCAGGGTCAATGTTGTATGTTTGCTTTGGTGGAGATAGAAGGAAAAGGTAAGCTGACTTAACATTTAAAAGTAAAAGAAAGACCCTTCGCAGAGGGAAGCAGGGTTTAGTCATGTGCTAGAGCTTTTTGATTTTGAAAAACAGAGATAAAAAACAATTTTGAGAGATGCATAATTCCGTCAACGATTCCATAGCTCAGAAGCTCATTAGTCCCCTATGTCAAGCAAGGTCTTTAGAGTTGTGGGAGTGGCTGGCTTTAGAGGAATGAGTATATTCCTCTTTCTCCTTTGTTTCACCACTAACCAATGTTTGAGCTGATTTCTCAGATTTTCATTGTGCGGCGGAGAATGGTGAGTTATATTTATATTTTGCTTAAGACGCTCTAAGGTTGATTCAAGTGAGGACGTAAACCATCAACACCGGGTGAAATAGAGGGGGAAAAAGAAAAAGAAAAGAAAAACCTTGCTCGACATAAGCTATAATGAACCCCCACCTTACTTCCTCATGAGCTTGAAAACAGAGGCACCAAAACGAGAATATTTTGAAGGTTTTAAAGGTAGCTGATACGTCCATTTTGCATCACTATTTTATATCATAATTTACTAATATTCATTGATATATTTTGTGTTTAGAAGTGATACTTATGTTATTTTACCTATTTTGCATGTTTCATGATCATTGGGGAGTTATTCACCGGAGGCTGAATTCTGTTGGAAAAAGGACCGTCAAGATACCATATTTCTGAAGATCAACGGAGTCCGGAGCAAATACAGAAGACCTTATATTTGCAAATAAATGTGTGAGCCAAAAGGGGAGCCGGAGGAGGGCTGCCAGTGGACCACACCATGTGGTGGCGCGGCACCCCCCTGGCCGGCACCACCAGGTGGTGTGGAGGCCCTGGCCCACCAACAGGCCTCCCCTTCGTATACTTGTTCACCCCGAAAACCTAAGACGGAGGGGAGTCATTGAGAGGTATTCCGCCGCCGCCACGAGGCGGAAACCAGAGAGAGAGAAAAAGCTCTCCAGCAGGGAGAAATCTGCCGGGGGAATTCCCTCCCGGAGGGGGAAGATCGTCGCCATCGTCATCGTCATTGAGCTAGGCTTCATCAGGATCATCATCATCATCATCTCCACCACTGAGCACCATCATCCCCATCACGCCACTCCGTTCCGCTGTAACATCTTGGGTAGAATCTTGTCTAGTTCATAGGGGAAGCTTTCCCGGTGTTGATTACCCCTTGTGATTGATGCTATTGAGTGAAACCATTGAATTAAGGTTTATGTCCAGATTGTTATTCATCATTATATCACCTCTGATCATGATCCATATGATGTCTTTTGAGTAGTTTGTTTAGTTCTTGAGGACATGGGAGAAGTCTAGATTTTAGTAGTGAACTATGTTGAGTAATATTTAATGGTTTGATATTTAAGTTGTGGTGCTATTCTTCTAGTAGTGTCATGTGAACGTCGACTACATGACACTTCACCTTTTAAGGTCCTAGGGGAATGCATTGTGTATTTGGTTTACTAATTGTGGGGTTGCCGGAGTGACAGCAACCTGAACCCCCTTTGGTACATCATTGCATAAGGGATAGTAGGATCTCAGAGTGTAAGGCTGTGGTTAGATTTATCTCAATTACTTTATTGTATTTGCGGTATGCTTATGAGAGGTATAATCACAAGTATGTATTAGTCCTAGGAAGGGCGGTGCATTAGCATAGGTTCACCCACACAACACTTATCGAAACAATGAAGATTAATCAGCTATAGGAAGCGAAAGCACTTGACTAAATTCCCGTGTGTCCTCAAGAACGTTTGGTCATCATAAGTAGAACCACCGGCTTGTCCTTTGCTCTAAAAAGGATTGGGCCACTTGCTGCAATTATTATTACCGCATTTTATTTACTCGTATTTTATTATTCTACATTATCAAAAGCCACTAAAAATCTGTCTGTGAGCATTTACAGTGAATCCTTGATTGAAACCACTTGTCAACACCTTCTGCTCCTCGTTGGGTTCGACACTCTTATTTATCGAAAATACTACGATACACCCCCTATACTTGTGGGTCATCAAGACTATTTTCTGGCGCCATTGCCGGGGAGTGAAGCGCTATTGGTATGTGGAATTGGTAAGGGAAGCTTTATTGTAAGTGCTGTTTTTATTTCTGTCTGCTATTTTATTTCATTATGGAGAGGCTATCTATTGATTACCTCTTTAAAAAGTCTACTACTACTGCTATTGAAATTTATGAGGCGCCAGATGAGGAGGTAACCCCATATAAGATACCTATTAAAATTGCTGAGCGTGTAATGGATAATCGCTATGATGGAACTGCCCGTCCTGGAGATCATTTGTTATATTTACATGAATTATGCGGGTTGTTTAAGTGTGCAGGTATTAAAATGGGAAAGGNAGTCCATTTTGCATCACTATGTTATATCATAATTTACTAATATTCATTGATATATTTTGTGTTAGAAGTGATACTTATGTTATTTTACCTATTTTGCATGTTTCATGATCATTGGGGAATTATTCACCGGAGGCTGAATTCTGCTGGAAAAAGGACCGTCAAGATACCATATTTCTGAAGATCAACGGAGTCCAGGAGCAAATACAGAAGACCTTATATTTGCAAATAAGGGCGTGAGCCAAAAGGGGAGCCGGAGGAGGGCTGCCAGTGGCCCACACCATGTGGTGGCGCGGCACCCCCCTGGCCGGCGCCACCAGGTGGTGTGGAGGCCCTGGCCCACCAACAGGCCTCCCCCTTCGCATACTTGTTCACCCCGAAAACCTAAGACGGGGAGGAGTCATAAGAGAGGTATTCCGCCGCCGCCACGAGGCGGAAACCAGAGAGAGAGAAAAAGCTCTCCGGCAGGGAGAAATCTGCCGGGGGAATTCCCTCCCGGAGGGGGAAGATCGTCGCCATCGTCATCGTCATCGAGCTAGGCTTCATCGGGATCATCATCATCATCATCTCCACCACTGAGCACCATCATCCCCATCACGCCACTCCGTTCCGCTGTAACATCTTGGGTAGAATCTTGTCTAGTTCATAGGCGGGAAGCTTTCCCGGTGTTGATTACCCCTTGTGATTGATGCTATTGAGTGAAACCATTGAATTAAGGTTTATGTCCAGATTGTTATTCATCATTATATCACCTCTGATCATGATCCATATGATGTCTTGTGAGTAGTTCGTTTAGTTCTTGAGGACATGGGAGAAGTCTAGATGTTAGTAGTGAACTATGTTGAGTAATATTTATTGGTTTGATACTTAAGTTGTGGTGTTATTCTTCTAGTGGTGTCATGTGAACGTCGACTACATGACACTTCACCTTTTAAGGGCCTAGGGGAATGCATTGTGTATTTGGTTTACTAATTGTGGGGTTGCCGGAGTGACAGCAACCTGAACCCCCTTTGGTACATCATTGCATAAGGGATAGCAGGATCTCAGAGTGTAAGGCTGTGGTTAGATTTATCTTAATTACTTTCTTGTATTTGCGGTATGCTTATGAGAGGTATAATCACAAGTATGTATTAGTCCTAGGAAGGGCGGTGCATTAGCATAGGTTCACCCACACAACACTTATCGAAACAATGAAGATTAATCAGCTATAGGAAGCGAAAGCACTTGACTAAATTCCCGTGTGTCCTCAAGAACGTTTGGTCATCATAAGTAGAACCACCGGCTTGTCCTTTGCTCTAAAAAGGATTGGGCCACTTGCTGCAATTATTATTACCGCATTTTATTTACTCGTATTTTATTATTCTGCATTATCAAAAACCACTAAAAATCTGTCTGTGAGCATTTACAGTGAATCCTTGATTGAAACCACTTGTCAACACCTTCTGCTCCTCGTTGGGTTCGACACTCTTATTTATCGAAAATACTACGATACACCCCCTATACTTGTGGGTCATCAAGACTATTTTCTGGCGCCGTTGCCGGGGAGTGAAGCGCTATTGGTAAGTGGAATTGGTAAGGGAAGCTTTTATTGTAAGTGCTGTTTTTATTTCTGTCTGCTATTTTATTTCATTATGGAGAGGCTATCTATTGATTACCTCTTTAAAAAGTCTACTACTACTGCTATTGAAATTGATGAGGCGCCAGATGAGGAGGTAACCCCATATAAGATACCTATTAAAATTGCTGAGCGTGTAATGGATAATCGCTATGATGGAACTGCCCGTCCTGGAGATCATTTGTTATATTTACATGAATTATGCGGGTTGTTTAAGTGTGCAGGTATTACAATGGGAAAGGTGAAGAAGAAATTATTTTCTCTGTCATTGTCTGGGAGAGCTGCACATTGGTATAAACTGCTGCAGAATAGTCGGTCTCTTACTTGGGAAGAAATTGTGCCTCTATTCTATTTTAAATTCTATCCTCCAAGTGAAATCCACAAGGATCGGAATCTTATATATAATTTTTGGCCTCATGATGGAGAGAGTATTGCCCAAGCGTGGGGGAGATTGAAGTCATTATTGCTCAAATGCCCTGTTCATGGACTTCCAGGTAATATTATTATTGATAATTTCTATGCAAGGCTTTCTTTTCAGGATAAAACCTTGTTGGATACTGCTTGTGCCTGGTCATTTTCAAGCAATAAAGAAGAGTTTAAATGGGAACTTCTTGATCGCATTGAAGAGAATGCTGAAGGATGGGAAAGCGACAAAGGTAGAGAGTCAGGTATAAAATATGATTACGAATGCATTAAAACTTTTATGGATACTGATAATTTTCAAGATATGAGTAATGCTTATGGTCTTGACTCTCAAGTTGTTGTGAACTTTTACAAAGCCTTTGCCTCCTATTTCGAATTGCCTAAAAAGAATTTTGATAAGTATCATGAACCTTATAAGGATAAAGCTAAATTGCCTATTGGTAGGACTGTTGAGGTTAATACTGTTGATCACATTTTGCCTGAAGCTTATATTGAAAAAATTCCCTTTCCTGCTAAAGTGAGGGAGTACTCTGTCATAACTAGTGTGGTTAATAAAAGTGCAAAGAAACCGACAGAACCTGATGAGCAAATAACTATTAAACCTGCTGTAGGAATAATTAAAGACCTTGTAACTGAAAGTGTAGAAGATGGGCACATCATTTTCTGTGAAGAAGCTTCTTATATTGTTTCACATCCTAATAAAGCTAGGAAAAATAGTGTCCCTGTGCTTTCTGTTAGAATAGGTGATCATTGCTATTATGGTTTATGTGATATTGGTGCAAGTTCTAGTGCTATTCCTTATGAGCTCTACAGGGAGATTATGCATGAAATTGGTTCTTGTGAGCTTGAAGAAATTGATGTGGTTATTCAGCTTGCTAATAGAGAAACTATCTCTCCAATTGGAATTGTTAGAGATGTTGAAGTCCTCTGTGGTAAGGTTAAATATCCTACTGACTTTTTAGTACTTGGTTCTGCTGCTAGTAAAACTTGTCCTATTATATTTGGTAGACCTTTCTTGAACACTTGTGGTGCTATTATAGATTGTAAGAAAGAAAAGATCTTTACTAAATTCGCTGGTGAATCTTATGAGTTCAACTTTTCTAAATTTACTAAAGTCCCTTATGAACCTGAATTACCTAATGAAGACTTTAGAGTTGAAAAGCTTGCATATATTGCTCTTGCTCCTAATGATCCTTTGCAGCAACATTTGGAGGATCATGAAAGCGAGGTCTTTAGGGAAGAGAGGAATGAGCTTGAAGAAGTTTTTCTTCGGCAACCCATTCTCAAGCATGATTTACCAGTTGAAGATTTGGGCACCACACCACCACCAAAAGAAGAGCCGGTTTTTGATTTAAAACCTTTGCCTGATAATCTTAAATATGTTTACATTGATGATAAGAAAACATATCCTGTTATTATTAGTTCTAAGCTTTCAGATATTGAAGAAGAAAGATTATTGGAAGTGCTAAGGAAACACCGAGGAGCTATTGGATACACTCTTGATGATCTAAAGGGGATTTCTCCCACTATTTGCCAACACGCCATTAACATGGAAGAAGACGCAAAGCCTGTTGTTGAACATCAACGCCGTCTAATTCCTAAGATGAAGGAAGTGGTAAGAAATGAGGTATTAAAACTCCTTGAAGCTGGCATTATATATCCTATTGCTGATAGTAAATGGGTAAGCCCTGTGCATTGTGTTCCTAAGAAAGGAGGCATTACTGTTGTGCCTAATGATAATGATGAGCTTATTCCTCAAAGAGTGATTGTAGGATATAGGATGTGCATTGATTTTAGAAAGGTCAATAAAGTTACTAAGAAAGATCATTACCCTTTACCTTTTATTGATCAAATGCTAGAAAGGTTATCTAAGAATACTCATTTTTGTTTTCTTGATGGTTATTCTGGATTTTCTCAAATTGCTGTTAGAGCTAAGGATCAAGAGAAAACTACTTTCACTTGTCCTTATGGAACTTATGCTTATAGGCGTATGCCTTTTGGTTTATGTAATGCTCCTGCTACTTTTCAAAGATGCATGTCTGCTATTTTTCATGGTTTTTGTGAAAGGATTGTAGAAGTGTTCATGGATGATTTTTCTGTCTATGGGAATTCTTTTGACAACTGTCTGCGAAATCTTGATAAAGTTTTGCAGAGATGTGAGGAAACTAACCTTGTTCTTAATTGGGAGAAATGCCACTTTATGGTTAATGAAGGAATTGTCTTGGGACATAAAATTTCTGAGAAAGGAATTGAAGTTGATAGAGCTAAAGTGGAAGCAATTGAGAAAATGCCCTATCCCAGAGATGTTAAAGGTATTCGTAGTATTCTTGGTCATGCTGGTTTCTACAGAAGGTTTATTAAAGATTTCTCTAAAATTTCAAAGCCCCTTACCAATCTTCTTAAAAAGATGTACCTTTTGTTTTTGATGACGATTGTAAGGAAGCTTTTGAAACTTTGAAAAATGCTTTAACTACTGCTCCTGTTGTTGAACCACCTGACTGGAATTTGCCTTTTGAAATTATGTGTGATGCAAGTGATTTTGCTGTAGGCGCTGTTCTTGGACAGCGAGTAGATAAGAAGTTGAATGTTATTCATTATGCTAGTAAGACTCTTGATGCTGCTCAAAGGAATTATGCTACTACTGAGAAAGAGTTTCTAGCTGTAGTTTTTGCCTGTGATAAGTTTAGGCCCTATATTGTTGATTCAAAGGTCATTATTCATACTGATCATGCTGCTATTAAGTACCTTATGGAAAAGAAAGATGCTAAGCCTAGGCTTATTAGATGGGTGCTGCTTTTGCAAGAATTTGATTTGCATATTGTAGATAGGAAAGGTGCTGAAAATCCTGTTGCTGATAATTTGTCTAGATTGGAAAACATTGCTTATGATCCTATACCTGTTAATGATAGTTTTCCAAATGAACAATTGGCTGCAATAAAGGTGAGTTCGCGAGATAGTCCTTGGTATGCTGATTATGCTAACTTTATTGTTTCCATGTACTTGCCTCCAACCTTTTCAGCTCAGCAAAGAAGGAAATTCTTTTATGATTTGAGGTATTATTTTTGGGATGACCCACATTTATATAAAGAAGGAGTGGATGGTGTTATGCGAAGATGTGTTCCAGAATATGAGCAACAAGAAATATTGCGAAAATGTCATAGTAGTGCTTATGGAGGACATCATGCTGGAGATAGAACTGCACAGAAAGTTCTACAATCAGGTTTTTATTGGCCATCTCTCTTTAAAGATGCAAGAAAGTTTATTTTATCCTGTGATGAATGTCAAAGAGTTGGTAATATTTCTAGACGCAATGAAATGCCTATGAATTATTCTCTTGTTATTGAACCATTTGATTGTTGGGGATTTGACTTTATGGGTCCTTTCCCTTGTTCAGAAGGTAACACTCATATACTTGTAGCTGTTGATTATGTCACTAAATGGGTAGAAGCTATACCAACTAAAAGTGCTGATAGTCAAACCTCTTTGAAAATGCTTCTGGATGTTATCATTCCTAGGTTTGGTGTGCCTAGATATCTTATGACTGATGGAGGTTCTCATTTTATACATGGTGGTTTTAGAAAGACCCTTGCTAAGTATGGTATTAATCATAGAATTGCTTCAGCTTATCATCCCCAAACCAGTGGGCAAGTAGAATTATCTAATAGAGAAATTAAATCTATCTTGCAAAAGACTGTTAACAAATCTAGAAAGAATTGGGCTAGTAAGTTGAAGGATGCTTTATGGGCTTATAGAACTGCTTTTAAAAATCCTATGGGAATGTCTCCTTATAAAATGGTTTATGGAAAAGCTTGTCACTTGCCTTTAGAATTAGAACACAAAGCTTATTGGGCAGTGAGAGAGCTTAATAGAGATTTTAAACTTGCTGGTGAGAAAAGGTTACTTCAACTAAGTTCTTTAGATGAATGGAGAAGTGAAGCTTATGAAAATGCTAAGCTCTTTAAAGAAAAGGTAAAGAGATGGCATGATAGGAGAATCATTAAGAGAGAGTTTAAAGTTGGTGAGAAAGTTCTATTGTATAGGTCTCGTCTCAGATTTTTTGCAGGAAAATTACTCTCAAAATGGGAAGGACCTTATGTTATTGTGGAGGTGTATCGTTCCGGTGCTATCAAGATTGCTTCATTAAAGGATAATGGTACACAAGTGGTGAATGGACAAAGACTCAAACATTATATTGCTGGAGATTCCTACAATGAAAATGTTGATGTTATTCAAGTGATAACCCCGGAGACTTATATCAAAGAGCAAATCGAGGGGACAGCAGAGTCTGTTTTCAAATAGGTAACAGTTTCGGTAAGAAAAAGTTCGCGTTTGATCCGTTGAAAGATATTTTAGTTATTTATATTAAATATGGAAAATTACGAGACCGAAAAGGGATGGAAACGGTGCCCGGAGGCACCACACCACCCCGTGGCGCGGGCCCACCTTTGGCCGCGCCACCACGTGGTGTGGGCGCCTCGGTGCCCGACTCCGACCATGTTTCGTTCCCGTACCTTCCTTTTGGCGTTAATATTTCACCTATATAATCACCCGGATCCCCCGAGGTCCGTATATCGTCTTTTCGTCGCGTTTTTGTTTCGACCTGTTTCTGCCAGGAAGCGCTCCAAGTTCTAGTTGCATCATGGTCTCCAACAACAACAACAACAACAAGGGCAAGGAGCCTTTGAAGGATAAGGTTCAAGAACCCAAGATGGAGGAGGATGTCGAGTGTGAAGCCGAAGGAGAAGTGGAAGAGGATCCGCGAGTTTACCCAAGTGCCACCGTTGCAAGCATCAAGGTGGCGGCAAATCCCTTCAGCTACAAGAGAGGTGCACGGATGAGCACCGGAGGGAAGGTTCCACGTCTCTCCCTAGCTTCCAAGACCCCTTCTTCAGGCACCACTAATCCTTTTCACAACCTAATTTATAAGAGTCAAATTGAGAGGATCCCTGAGGCAGAGTTGCCCAATTGTTGGAATATAGATCGTTCTAACAATGCAGGAAAGAAAGACTCTAAAGCTGAGGAGTGGGGACACAATTCCCGGAGCTGGGATTCACAGTCTGATAGGTTCATGAGCTGCATTGAGCACAACACAGAGCTGATTCGTGCTCTGACATATCAGATTGATGAATTAAAGGAGTTAGTCATGAAGCTCGTCAAGGATTCACCATCACCACCAAAGGAGTAAATCATCATCGGTATTGGCATCCCCTTGGCTTGTTCCAAGCTTGGGGGGAGTGCCGCGGTATCACAATTTTTATCTTTTACCTATTATCTTGTCAGTGAGTCATATCATGAGTAGAGAAGTTATCATATAGGATGGTTTGCAGTGTGGAAGTATCTCTCTTTTAGTTGCTTATCTATGTATCCCTTGGTGTGAGTTTGCCGGTTATGAAATATTAATGAGAAGTCTTATCTTTTACTTTTTGCACATCTTATTTTAGTTTGCAATTTCTTGTCATATGTATGATCTTGTGTGGGTATTGGCATCACTTTGGGAGCTTTAAGTAAATCTACTTGGTTAGTAAACTTGGCATTGGTCAGAAACGACAAAAAATCTGAAGAAGTTACATGTGGATATACTATTCTTTTCATATATTCGACTCGCACACTCGAGTTGGGGGAGAAGCTGGTATGAACTCTACTTGTCCTCATTTTTATACATGTACTCTTCTATGTGAGCATGCTTAGTTAGTTCATGTGAGGTATATGTGTCTTTTAATGGATGCTTAGTAGTTTGTGTTCTCTCATGGTTAGTTCCAATTGATCGATAGTGGATAGCATGCCATGTTAATTTGCTTGCATTGTATTGTTCATAACTGGTATGGCATAGTGGTATCCTCCTCTGGATAATTCATTTGATTGACTTGGCACATGCTCATGCGTGCGTATGACTGAACAAAAGTCAATCAGCCTTGATGAGGTACATTGTTTCAAAGTACTTGTATCACTTTTATGCCTTAGTTAATTTTATTCTGTCGCAAGTATGATTATGATGGTTATTGCTCTCTAGATTGTCGCTTCCCAGTCTTTGCTAAGCCCTCACTTGTACTAAGCGTATGGTTCGCTTGTGCTTCCAAATCCTTAAACCAAGTTATTCCAAAGTGTCCACCATACCTACCTATCATATGGTATTTTCTGCCATTCCAAGTAAATTTTCATGTGCTACCTTTAAAACTTTCAAAACACTTCTCATTTGTGACACTGTTCTTAGCTCATGAAGAAGTAGTAGTTGGCTATGTCATCTTCCATACTGAATTAAGTACCCCTGACTCGCATGCTTCATCAAGCTTGTCATTAATTTTGCAAAAGAGCTGGTTAGACCATTATAACATCAAAAAGATAATTTAAAATAGACACTCCTCCATGGTATGAGAATGTTGGCAGGCACCCGTGGATTCGGCTAGCCATGGTTTGTGAAAAGCAAGGTTGGGAGGAGTGTCATAATACAAAAAGCATGCTATAAGTGCTTAATACAAATTCGGAACCGCTCTCAACTTGTTTAGTGTGGAAGATGACAGAAACTCTATTACCATTCGTTGACAAAAACAATCACCTCTCAAAAACATTTTATCTCTGTTAAAAAAAAAAAGCTCTAGCACATGATAATCTCTGCTTCCCTCTGCGAAGGGCCAATCTTTTACTTTTATGTTGAGTCACCATCTTTTTCCTTTTAGCACCTTCTTGAGAGCATAACCACCATTCTTAGTGAAATGTACTTGTCCCAGAATACTGTTAATTGTGGTGTAACTTTGATGCTTTTATCTTTGATGATATGTATCTCTAGTCTTCTTTTGAACTTCGGAGTGCCTGGGCATTTATGTTTTGCGTGATTAAAAAACAGGGCAAGCGAGAGACCACTTTACCATGTCTTATGAGCTTTGCAATCCTGCTTATAGATATGTCCATGTTGTTTACTATTGAGATGTTGGTATCTTTTCATGTTTGGCATAGCTATTAGGTGACATTATTTGCATATGTCTTGCTTTGAGTTGCCTATGCAGTTTGCTCATATAATGAGAACATTCTCATCACTTTAAGCATATAAAGGCTCTGATCAAAAGATAAGTACAATCCGTTAATTGTTCTCTGACCAAGAACAAAGTTTGCTATTACCAATTATGATTTTCTTTGTGCACCTTTATTAGTGATTTCCTCTACTTGTTTCAAGTTAAGTTATATGAGAGGACAATTGCTGTCTATAATGACTTGTGTATTAGTAAGTGTGATGCTTCTTGTCCGTATTTTGTTTTATCGACACTTCACTCCATAAACATGTGGTCCTGTTTACTGAGTTCAGATTCGCTTGGGGACAAGCGAAGTCTAAGCTTGGGGGGAGTTGATACGTCCATTTTGCATCACTATTTTATATCATAATTTACTAATATTAATTGATATATTTTGTGTTTAGAAGTGATACTTATGTTATTTTACCTATTTTGCATGTTTCATGATCATTGGGGAATTATTCACCGGAGGCTGAATTCTGCTGGAAAAAGGACCGTCAAGATACCATATTTCTGAAGATCAACGGAGTCCGGAGCAAATACAGAAGACCTTATATTTGCAAATAAGGGCGTGAGCCAAAAGGGGAGCCGGAGGAGGGCTGCCAGTGGCCCACACCATGTGGTGGCGCGGCACCCCCCCTGGCCGGCGCCACCAGGTGGTGTGGAGGCCCTGGCCCACCAACAGGCCTCCCCCTTCGCATACTTGTTCACCCCGAAAACCTAAGACGGAAGGAGTCATAAGAGAGGTATTCCGCCGCCGCCACGAGGCGGAAACCAGAGAGAGAGAGAAAAAGCTCTCCGGCAGGGAGAAATCTGCCGGGGGAATTCCCTCCCGGAGGGGGAAGATCGTCGCCGTCGTCATCGTCATCGAGCTAGGCTTCATCGGGATCATCATCATCATCATCTCCACCACTGAGCACCATCATCCCCATCACGCCACTCCGTTCCGCTGTAACATCTTGGGTAGAATCTTGTCTAGTTCATAGGGGAAGCTTTCCCGGTGTTGATTACCCCTTGTGATTGATGCTATTGAGTGAAACCATTGAATTAAGGTTTATGTCCAGATTGCTATTCATCATTATATCACCTCTGATCATGATCCATATGATGTCTTGTGAGTAGTTCGTTTAGTTCTTGAGGACATGGGAGAAGTCTAGATGTTAGTAGTGAACTATGTTGAGTAATATTTATTGGTTTGATACTTAAGTTGTGGTGTTATTCTTCTAGTGGTGTCATGTGAATGTCGACTACATGACACTTCACCTTTTAAGGGCCTAGGGGAATGCATTGTGTATTTGGTTTACTAATTGTGGGGTTGCCGGAGTGACAGCAACCTGAACCCCCTTTGGTACATCATTGCATAAGGGATAGCAGGATCTCAGAGTGTAAGGCTGTGGTTAGATTTATCTTAATTACTTTCTTGTATTTGTGGTATGCTTATGAGAGGTATAATCACAAGTATGTATTAGTCCTAGGAAGGGCGGTGCATTAGCATAGGTTCACCCACACAACACTTATCGAAACAATGAAGATTAATCAGCTATAGGAAGCGAAAGCACTTGACTAAATTCCCGTGTGTCCTCAAGAACGTTTGGTCATCATAAGTAGAACCACCGGCTTGTCCTTTGCTCTAAAAAGGATTGGGCCACTTGCTGCAATTATTATTACCGCATTTTATTTACTCGTATTTTATTATTCTGCATTATCAAAAACCACTAAAATCTGTCTGTGAGCATTTACAGTGAATCCTTGATTGAAACCACTTGTCAACACCTTCTGCTCCTCGTTGGGTTCGACACTCTTATTTATCGAAAATACTACGATACACCCCCTATACTTGTGGGTCATCAGTAGGCTACTTGATCTCTTTGGTGTCATGTAACTATCACAATCTGCTGTATCGGACCAGGTCGCGCCCTAATGAAATTATGGATATGGAATAAGTGAAGGGAATCAAGTGATTTGGTAAAATAAGACCCAATTACAGAATTCATCCTGCTTTCAACAAAACAGGGTTTACCCGTTTAGAATTTTTTTAGATTTTCAAAATTCCAAAGGGAACTATGAAAGCAGGAAGATTTTTGCCTGAAATTTAAATTATTTTAATTTTTTTTGGAATTAATAATTGATTTCTACATTAAGATTAGTATTAATTAATCATTGTTGTTTATGTTAATATAGGTTTGGAATTCAAAAAATAATATCATGTGCCATTGTGCAGGAAGATTTAAGTTTTTGCCGGAAATTCAAATTATTTTATTTTTTTATTTTTTTGGAATTAATAATTGATTTCTACATAAAGATTAGTATTACTTAATAATTGTTGTTTATGTTAATATAGATTTGGAATTCAAAAAATAATATCATGTGCCATCAAAGTGTAGTGGATAATAAGATTGATAGCATATTATTATCAAGTTGTACTCAATGCAATCTTGGAAGCACGGTGCGGTGAGATTAAGGGGTGATTCGAGATTAAACTGATAAATAATTTAAAAATTCGAAATATTAAAAAAATTCAATTTTTTTGTTGAAGAAAATCAAAAAAGAAAATCGAAAAAAATAAGACCTTTAGTCCCGGTTGGTAAAGGTCCTCCAGCCCCAGCGTCCGAACGCGCCAACGTGGAGGGACCTTTAGTCCCGGTTCGTAACAAACCGGGACTAAGGGAGGGGGGGGGAGGGGCTTTAGTCCCGATTTGGTAGTCCCGGTTGGAACCGGGACTAAAGGTTTTCTACTAGTGACATCCATTCAGATAATCAAACTACTTACTTCTGTTTTTTATCACATACTACATCCAATATTACATGATCAACTACTTCATCCGTTCGAATTAATGCATAATAATTTAGTCCAAAGTCAATATTATCTAAGTTTGACCAATATTATAGCCAAAATTTTGAACATTTATGGTACCAATTCAACATCAATAGCAATATAATTAAAATATATATTTATCTTTTGACAAAATTTATACAGCTTATTCATTAGAACTAAACTAGCCATACCAAGTTACCTTCAACATAACATGCAAGAGGAACACTGGCCATACCAAGTTACCAACATATAACATGCCGTAAACCTTGACACATTCTCTGGACAAGACGATATTTATGTGTGCACGATATATATCTAGAAGCTTCCCGATCAAGCCAAAGGGGACGTGAAAATTTTCTGGCCACGGGAGAGGATCGCCTTGGGGTCATATTTCTCCTTCCGCTCGACGAACCTGGACCACTTCTCCGGGCCAAAGTGCTTCTTCTCCCACCCGTCCTGGCCGGGATAGTACGGCAGGTACTGAACGCACGGCATCCCGGCATTCTCGCAGAACCGCAAGATCTCGCTGTTCTGCTCCTCGAGCTGCCTCAGCATCTTGCCGCCGCCCGTCGACGACCGCAGGATTCCCACCGTGTAGAACACCTCTTCCTCCTCCGGAAACACGGCCGACGTCTCGTCGTCCCACCTGCACATACGCGCGCATGAACATAAGTACATATCAAGCTAGCTCTGAAATGATAAAATTTCGACGGTGTGCTAACTTGTTCCGGTTCATGGGGTAGATGAGAACAGGGCCCATGGCGCCGGCGTTGCCGCTTCGTCGGAGGATGCCGTGGAAGACGCCGGCGGCGAAGTCGAGGACGCGGGAGCGCGGGAGGAAGAGGTTGAGCCAGGGGTGCGGCACGTCCCACAGACCGGCGGTGCGGAGCCGGAGCTCGCCGTCGCGGACGCGGTCGAGGAACCCCTCGTACGACACGTCCTGCACGAACGTGAACCCACGCGCGTATTGTAGCTCATCCAGCACCACCTCCAACCTCTGCATTAATCGTGCTTCCAAACAGTTAGCAACGATAGATACTACTGTACACCTAAATTTTGTTGCCATGCATGACATGGCCGACGTGTAAAAGTTGACTTATCTACCCTACCCGTATATGTTGAATTTTCAATTCTTAGAAGCGGCAAAAAAAAAAAAACATGCACACGAATCATGCATGCAATGGTGACTTTTCAGCGATATTTTCTCAAGAGGCACCCCACACACAAAAATATACAGTGTGACGACGTGACGTGTTTGCATGGAATTAGTACAACATGTAGGCCAGGCAAGGAAAGGGATTTGGCTGCTTGCATGGACGGTCACGGTCCACTGTATCGGATCTTGTTCGGTTGTTCCTCTGTGTGCCAGCTTCCATATATGCATGCCAGGTAGCAGTACTACCCCTAGGCGTACTGGCTACAGATAATCCATGGACTAGCTGTTGATCGATGCTAGCTCACAAGTATATATGTCAGTGGACATGTGAATGGCTTAATTCTGGCAAAATTCTACTATTAGCTAATTTACCAAACAGTTTTTCTTTTCTTGCAGAAGCCAAATTTTGATTTATTCGACCATATATATGGGTACTTCTTAGTCCCTCTTGCTCACTTAGTACAATTAAGTGAAATGATGTGCATTTTCCTTATCATTTTCATATGGAGATGCTTTTACTATCCTAGAAGAAATTGTCGTTAATAGTTCCTACATGAATTAATTTGTCTTAATTTCCTCACTTTATATTTTAATCCAGTTTCGGCTCAACAAAAATGTCAGAGGGCAATTACTATTTGCCGAGATTTGGTCCTATGATATATAATTGAGAGTGTTAAAATCTTGGTCCCACAAAAGAAAGTACATATATTGATTATCTTTTTTTGTAATAGTATGCTTAAAAGGTCCAAGTTTTCAAGTATAATTTAATACAAGAATACAATACTCATAACATAGGTTTAAAAATGTCTAATTTAATACAAGAATGTGTCTACATCTTAGTCGACCAAGTCCTTCTTGAGTTAAGTCCATTTCGAAAAGTTGTACTATTTCATTAGTTTACATTTTAAGGAAAGAAATGCAAGTTAAAATTGTCACAAATTCAAAGTTGGGCTTTTGTGAAGAAAAAAATGCAAGTAACCCTTTTCATAAAATCAAAGATGCATTTTACTAATAAAAAGAAAGCTACAATTTTATTTAAAAAACAAGTTATATTTTTCATTGTACCGAAATTGCAATGGAAATGTTCATTTATACATAACAGAATATTTTTATTTTGCCGACGGACAGGTGAAAATCTAAGACAAATCTAAGCTGTCTTAGGATTAGCTAGCAGAACCGCCAAAATAATGTACCTTTGCAAGACAAAGGTGACAGGTAGGTTTAGCACAAGTACGACGTTGACGCTGCATGTACTCTCGGGCAATGCATGCATTTTTGGACCCATGCACGCAACGCATGCATGTATCCTCGTCAGAACGGAGAAAAAGTCGTCAACTCGATCGTCATCTCACTTGGGGTCCCATCTAGCATTTATATTTACCAGAAGTAGCTACCTGCACCAACACGACGCCCACCGGCCCGCACCGACAAACCTCGTTACGTGCTTTATTACCTGATCGACGTTAGACTCGCCGCCGGCCGCGCCGCCGTAGTAGAGCGCTCCCTCGAGGCAGTAGAGGACGCCATCGGCGTCCTCGGCGAGCTTGGCGACGTCGGCGTCTGAGAAGGACGACGACGACGACTGCGACGAGCGCCAGGTCGCCTTGATGCCGCCCTGTTGGCCCGCGAGGACGACGGAGCCCTCGACGTAGTCCATGAGCCCGGACAGAGCGCCTCCGTGCTCCTCGACGTCGATGAGCCGCTCCTGGTCCGTCGTCAACGCCGCCGCGCTCGTGTAGAAGAGACGCACCCAGCGCGCCCTCGCCGGCGCCGGCACAAGCGGTATGCGCGCCCGCGTTATGACGCCGAACTGCCCCAGCCCGCCGAGCACTGCGTCGAACAGGTCGCCGTCCTTCTCCTTCGAGCACGTCACCATCTCCCCGAGTCCTGCAAGTACGTACGTGAAGTCGTCACCATGAGTTTACACATGAAATCTGTGGGCACGTACTTTTCACGGACACGTACCTGTGATTACGTCGAGCTCGAGGACGTTGGAAATCTGAGGGCCATGGCGGAAGGCCTGGCCGCTGATGCCGGCGTTGGAGAGCGTGCCGCCGACGGTGAGGTGGAGGTAGTCCGTCCACGACCTCGGAGTGAGGCCGTGCGCGAGGGCGGCGTGCAGCACGTCCACCCACAGCTGCTCGCCCCCGGCGTCGACGTAGCGGCCCTCAACCGACACGGAGAGACGGGAGCCGGCGCGCGCGAGCGACGGCATGTCGACGACGACGCCCCCGGGCGCGGCGGCCTGGCCACGGACCGAGTGACCGCATCCCCTGGCGGAGACCGGGAACGGGCCGGAGGGCCGCGCGCACGAGGCGCGCAGCAGAGCGGCGATGTCGTCGGGGCACGACGGGTAGAGCACGGCCGCCGCCGGCGCGTTGGCGTCGACCAGTACGTTGCCGAAGTCGGACGACGCGCGCTTGGTGGCCTCGGAGTCGTCGCGGATCAGTGCAGCGAAGCCGAGGTCGCGGAGCTCGTCGGGTAGGGAGGAGGCCGCTGGCGGCGGCGTCCACGCGAGCGCGTGATCATCGTCATCAGCGGACGGAGCAGATGGGATTGCGTTGAGGACGCAGTTGCGCACGAAGAGAGCAGCCATGATCATCGCTCGCTTAGCTTGATCTCTGTGTTTGGGGGCTGATTTGGAGCGGACAGTGGGGCTATAAATAGGGGAAACCGTGCATGCATGTAGGGTGCGATGAAATTCAGGTATCGATCTGTGACTGTGTGAGCCAAGCAGACAGCTTGGCTTAGTTAGCTGTCAGCAACGACGACTTTAGGGGTCTCTGCATGAGATCTAAAGGACAGAGACTCGGAGATTCTTGCTTGATTATGCCGTATGTACCTTTGTGGTCATGGCATTACGTATGTACAGTACCCTTGACAAAAAAAAAAACACGAGATACGTGTATAAATCAGAGAGATCTTGCAATCTGTGGGAAAAGAATATGTGTCGTACGAGCAGCTAGCCATCGACGCCTAGTTGCATGTACCCGGACGCCACTACAGGAAACTGCGGATATACCGACGGCCAAAAGCCGTCGGCGTAGGTCAAATTACCGTCGGCATAGGTCTACGCGACGGCTGCCGTCGGCATATCAGCCCGTAGGCATAGCCAAAAATGCCGTCGGCGTAGCGAAAGCCGTCGGCATAGTACCGTCGGCATTTTTTTCCTCATTTTTTTCATCATTTTTATTTTTTTAAAAAATTTACTTATATTTTTTTAATTCTATTTTTATTTCTATTCTGAAATTTCCGACTTAGCCACACACTTAAACTCTAATTCCACTCATAATACCAAGTCAAACTACTTACCCTGGTCAAACTTCCCATTCGGTCACCCATCCTCCAGCCCAAGCAAGCTTAACTTCTCAAATTAGCTTCAAATGAGAAATTAGAACCTACTGATATAATAATCATATCAATCGTATTAAGCCCTGGGTCACGATGTTACACTTTTTATAACTTAAATTTTAAAATTTTATTTGAATAAATAGCAATTATTAAGTAATAATGTTTTTGAATAAATAAAAATAAAATGAATTTTAATTTATTTTTTCCCTTTCTACATTTAATATAGAATATAGAATATCTTTAAATTCGTAAATCGAGTCCAATAATCGATTATGAAAATGAGAAGAATTCAAATATTTCATCCATATCATATTTTGCATCACAAAAACCTTGATAGTTTTAGAAAATTGGGAAAATACTCAAAAAATGGGTTTTTAATAAAAAAACATCACAGAAATGAGCTACGAGGTACAAAGATGTATGGTTTTCGACTGAAATGAGCTAGGGTATGACATTTAACATAGCAAAAAATATCGGAATGCTGCAATATTTGACACACTGGTGTATCTTGGTTGTAGAATAGTATTGACTAAGGGGTTTAGGGTTTTCGTCGAATAAAAAACCCATTTTTCATTTTTTTTGTGTCAAACAGGCTTTTTTTGTGAAGCAGCTACCAAAACGGCTCACCGAAAGAGGAACATCCAAATAGATAGAAAATAGTAGACCACCTTATAAGTGCATTTAACCCTGGGTTTGGATATAAAAACATACTTAGGTATTCCAAACAATTCAGATAAGTTCCTGCCGATTTCGCTGGAAGTGGCTCTGATTTGAACTACGAGTGCCACATAGTTTGGTCATGATTTTTTTTAAAAATCACTTTTAGATCCAAAATGTATACTTTCTTTAAAGATCTTTGACGGTTTCTGCTGGATCGAAGTTACGGTTAGGTTTAGGTTTATCGTTAGGGTTTACGGTCTCGGTTTCGGGCTAGGATTAGACATAACTAATTCAAAAAAATCAAAAAAATGGAAAACCTTCACATGGCATCCTTTTATGTGACCTACCACCTGGAAAAAATTATAAACATGAGTTATGTAGGTTTTTATAAAAAAACCTTCACAGAAATGAGCTACGAGGTACAAAGATGTATGGTTTTCGACTGAAATGAGCTAGGGTATGACATTTAACATAGCAAAAAATGTCGGAATGAGGCAATATTTGACACACTGGTGTATGTTGGTTGTAGAATAGTATTGACTAAGGGGTTTAGGGTTTTCGTTGAATAAAAAACCCATTTTTCGTTTTTTAATATCAAAACAATCTTTTTTTTTGTGAAGCAGCTACCAAAACGGCTCACCGAAAGAGGAACATTCAAATAGATATAAAATAGTAGACCAGCTTATAAGTGCATTTAACCCTGGGTTTGGATATAAAAACATACTTAGGTATTCCAAACAATTTAGATAATTTCCTGCCGATTTCGTTGGAAGTGGGTCTGATTTGAACTACGAGTGCCACATAGTTTGGTCATGATTTTTTGAAAAAATCACTGTTAGATCCACAATGTATACTTTCTTTAGAGATCTTTGACGGTTTCTGCTGGATCGAAGTTACGGTTAGGTTTAGGTTTATCGTTAGGGTTTACGGTCTCAGTTTCGGGCTAGGGTTAGGCATAACTAATTCAAAAAAATCAAAAAAATGGAAAACCTTCACATGGCATCCTTTTATGTGACCTACCACCTGGAAAAAATTATAAACATGAGTTATGGCGGTTTTTATAAAAAAAACCTTCACAAAAATGAGCTACGAGGTAAAAAGATGTATGGTTTTCGACTGAAATGAGTTAAGTTATGACATTTAACATAGCAAAAAGTGTCGGAATGAGGCAATATTTGACACACTGGTGTATATTGGTTGTAGAATAGTATTGACTAAGGGGTTTAGGGTTTTCATTGAATAAAAAACCCATTTTTCATTTTTTTTTAGTGTCAAAACAGTCTTTTTTTGTGAAGCAGCTACCAAAACGGCTCATCGAAAGAGTAACATCCAAATAGATAGAAAATAGTAGACCACCTTATAAGTGCATTGTTTAAGTGCCAAAAATAATTTCCACAATGATTTTCATAAATATGATTTTCCATTTTTTAAGTGTCAAAAATGACTTTTTAAGTAAGCAAGTACCAAAAATATGTTACAAAAAGTCAGATGCATGGTGAAAAAGATTATATGGATGTCATATTTGGATTCCTCTCATTTTTCTAATTGATTTAGACATTTTATTTGTTAAATTTCGATTTACGGATTTAAAGATATGAATTATTTCATATTAAATGAAAAATAGAAAAAAATCATATCTATGCCGAAGGCTTTGCCGTCGGCGTAGCCCTGTGACCATCTATGCCGACGGTGGCCGTCAGCACAACCATTCTACGCCGACGGCAAAGGTGTAAGCAGAGTGGTAGATGAGCCTGTTTCCCCAACCCTAACCCTCTCGCGTCCCCCCGTGCGGCGGCGCCACGCCGCACCGGGGAAACCCCGGCCGCCAGCGCTAGAAGCCCTTCCCTCAACCCCCTCCCTTACCTCCACCGTCGCCGGAGTCACCGTCGGGCTTGGCCCGCGCGATGGCCGCCGACGGGGAGCCTGCTGGTCGCGGCCAGGAGTGATGGCGGCGGCGCCCGTGCCCGCTCCCCTAGCTGCGGTGGTGCGGAGCAACGGTGGCCTGAGGCGCGGTGACGGTGCTAGGCAGTGGCGGCGGGGAGGGCTCGATCTGCTCCTCCCGCGCGTCAGTGAAGGCCATGGAGCTTCCTGCATCACTTGGACGCCGGGGCGGCGGCCTCGGGCATGGCGGACGGCGGCGTGGGGGCCGGCCGATCTGCCGAATAAAGGCGGCGGTCCTAGGATTCTTCTCGCGCCAAGACGAAGATCTGCCTGACGCCTGTCCCCCTTGATCTGGCCGGAGTGTCGGGTTCCGGAAGGCTCCGCCGGTGAACTCCAATGTGCAACTCAAGCATGGAGATTGCCGGATCGGGTGGGATTTGGTCGCGTGCAACCATGTTTTTTCTGACCATTTGGTTTCAGAGGGAGCGTTGTGAAGCTCTGCAGTCTGTTGCCATCGTAGACTTGTCTTTTGTTCCATGGTGAAGTCAGTGTGCGGAGAATGGCATGGAAGCCGAGATTTGAGGACTAGTAATGGTGGTTCAAGTCCTGGTGACGATGAGGGATTGGCTTGGTGATTTGTAACTTGGAGCAGCGGCAACGGCAAGTGGGGGCGACAGCACAGGAGAAGTTCAGAGTCTAAGCTTTCAGGGTGAAAACCTACGGTCTGACCTTAATTGGTTGTGCCTGGCAATGGTCTTGTTGAAGGCATTGTTTTTGTGAGTGCGGACTTTGTTCAGGGTGAAAACCTACGATCATTGATCAGAGCAACGACGGCGGCGCTTCAACATTGTTCCCTTTTTGGAAGCGTCGCTGTTGGAGAAGCTGAATTTCTAATACTGTTTTGGTGGTGTTAGGTATGCTACTACAAGGAATAGATCGCGGTAGCGGGACTTTTCTTTTTTGTAATTCTTTTTTTTCTTGGATGTATGCATCCGTAGCACGGTGTAATTAATTAGTATCTCCGCGATATTAATATATACTCCTTATCAAAAATTTTAGAAACGGAGGGAGTACCGGAAATCCATTTCGGGTCATGGGTGCAGCTGCACCCACGGCCCAAAAAACCATTTTTCAAATGTCAAAAAATTTCAAAAATAAATCTGGATATACTTCAACATATTTCATGTTAGCACAAAAAAATCCGCGGTGAAAAGACATTTTTTGCGACCTGTGCAAAAAAGACAAATCCGGGGCGCTACAAAAGGCTTTTGTACGAGACATGTTTTTGTCTTTTTTACACAGGTCACAAAAAATGTCTTTTCATAGCGAAATTTTTTGTGCTAACATAAAAAATGTTGATGCATATCCGAATTTTTTTTCGAATTTTTTTGACACATTGAAAAAAAAATTAAAAATATTTTACCCCAGCGGGTGCAGCTGCACCCATGAGCCAAAACGCCGCCTCAGGAGTACGTCTAACACACCCAAAACAAAATGCGGCGGAAGCCTTGCTGATAAGAACCAAGGACAGAAACATCATGATGAGGCCGGCCGATCGAGAGAGCAACATAAGTAGTACTTAGTACGATCGACATGCGTGTGGTTGAGCACTTGAGCTTATTAATTCATGCATGCATCACGATTCACGACTTCAATTGCATGTGTACTATGTATTTGAACGCATTAACATGTGAACCGTACGATCAACTACGTCCGTTGACGAGGGACGAGCACGACGAATAAGAAGATCGGGAAACTTCTCCCTCCCCTATCCCTTTCTACAGTAAGGAGAGAGGCGACCGGAGGGCGATTCGTTTTTCCGCCGGCGAATCGGCCGCCCCCCTTCTCTCCGTCGGCCTTGTTGCCGTCGGGAGGGGGTGGGGGGTCGACTCGCCGGGCGGATCCGTCTGCTTCTAGTTAGGTTTAGCTAGGTAGCTTTAGTGTTTCGTTGCTCCGTCGTCGATGATGGTGACGGCGGCGAATAAAGGTGCTCCGGCTTCGCATCCGGCGGCTTGCTTGGCGGCGGCTGGGTGTGGATCTGTGAGCTACTTGTCCAGGAGCGGTCGCTGGTGCGGAGGCGGCTGCGCTAGGTACCTTTTGGGCCTTCTCTTCGTCCGCGACGAGGTGGCGTCTTCTCCGGCGTCACTGGGAAGAGGGAGGCAAGTGTGCAGGAGCTATGGCCGCTGCTCTGTCGGGACCAGCGGTGGTCTGGATGGTGCCGTGGCTCGTGCTGGGTGGTCGGACGGCGGCAGGCGGATCCGGTTCGTCTCCTCGACGTCGTCGGCCGGAGCGGCCGGATCTGGAGGAAGGAGGCGAGCTCGGGGCAGGCCCCCGACCCGCGCGCCACAGCGAAAAGTGGGCACCTCGGTGCTCTTTTTGGTGGTTCACAAAGCCGTCTTCGGCGATGGAGCTTCTCCTTCCTCGGTTCGTTGGTCTCCGCTGTTTCTTCTCCCGGTGTTCGTCGCCGGAGACGAATGGCGGGCGTCTGGTGGCGATGCAGAGCTCTCCCAAGGACTTGGTTGCAATTCCGTAGTTCTTCAGGGGCTTCTTTGCATTGTGTACGGGTCTACGGATCTTTCTGGACTTTTCTGTCTGTTGTGTACGTGTATTGTACTCCGTATGTACTTGATCTAATATATATATACGTATGCTCTCAAAAAAAAAACTACGTCCGTTGACATATCCTACAAAACCAACTGATGGATGGTTTGGAGGTGTGCCCTGATGAAATGTGCAATGAGGAACGACGAGCGGCGATATGTGTGTTTTTCTTTAGGATCGAACAGCGAACATTCTGAGTTCGTTTTTCCACTAATGATACGAGAGCGAGCTAAAACTTTCCAGCTCCGCCATTTTTTATAAATTGCCTAGTCATTACAACAGTTTGAACTTTGGTTAAAATGGCTAGTGTATGACTTCAATATGGTACGAGAGAGCTAATGTTAGGTTTCCTTGATCGTTTCCAATGAAACCATGGATGTCGATCCCTGTTTTCTAAAAAATAAAATAGAGTGAATTCCACTTTTTACCCATGTTTGTGATTTTGTGACATCAGTTATCCCATTTAATTTTTTATGCCATGTTTTACCCCGTATTTGTAACGGTGTGTCAATATTTACCCCTTATAATCCTTTTTCGTTCATTAGAGTTGGGGCCCACTCGACGCTAGCTCGAATGCGTAATTCATGTTCATGTTTCCTTTGCTAATTGAGCCAACCAAATCCAGCCCAAACCAACAAATCGAACTTTTTTGGTTTGTACGTAACAACCCAGAGAATTTCAGATGACCCCAGTTGATTGTTCTGTATTTAACAACAAGTCAAACTTTCATTTGTATATGAATACCGAAGTATTCCTTGTCCATATTTTCTGATCTTTGGATGGCGATGCTCTAAGATGGCGGTACACCATCTGGCCATAGGCATCTAGCGTCTTGTGTACACGACTGACCTCCGCGATGGCCGCTGCTGCTACCACGGCACAGGTATCCGACGTTACACATGGGCTGTGCTACTCCTAGTATTGTACACGACTGATTTCCGCTGTTACCGCTAACATCGTCCGCCTCTGTTCTGCCTCGAAGTGATGCAAGCGTGTATGTGTGGTGACCAAGCAGTGGGTGCTGGCTGGTTTGAATTTCGGTGCGGGTTGGGTTTTGTTGGCTCAGTTAGCGAAAGAAACGGGAACGTGAACTATGCCTCTGAGCTGGCTTGCTGATTTAGCATCGAGAGATCACCGCGAGTGGGGCCGAGCTGTACGGAACGGGGAAGAGGATTAAAAGGGGTAAATATTGACACACCGTTACAAATACAGGGTAAAACATGGTAAAAAAATAAATAAATGGGGTAACTGGTGTCACAAAATCACAAATAGGGGGTAAAAAGTGGAATTCACACAAGAAAATATGGTATCAGAGTGAAGTGGTCTCAAGATCAAAACCCGACCAATGCAATATTAATAAACTAGTTGTTGTCTTCATCGGTTCCACCTCTAAGTAGAGCTCGACTTAAAACTCGCGAGTTAAACGAGTAACTCGTGACTATTAACCTCCCGAGGCACCTTGACTCTGGACCGCTCCGAGGCAGTGCGTAAATCGGCGTCGACTCGTGACCATTAACCTCCCGCGGCCGTCGGCGTCTAATTTTTTCTATTTTCCATTTAATATGAAATAATTCATATCTTTAAATCCGTAAATCAAAATTTAACAAATTAAATGTCTACATCGATTAGAAAAATGAGAGGAATCCAAATATGACATCCATAAAATATTTTTCACCATGCACATGACATTTTGAAACATATGTTTGGTACTTGCTTAATTAAAAAGTCATTTTTGACACATAAAAAATGGAAAATGATATTTACGAAAATATTTTGGAAATTGTTTTTGGCAACAATGTTTTCCATACAAAGACACCCCTATGTGTCAATTATGGACACATTATCACAAACTATGGCATGGGGATGGCCATAACTTGGCCATTTGACGCAAAAGTTATACATGTCTATAGATGTCAAAACGCAAGTTTATCATTTTTGATAGCAACTAGTACACATAAAATGTCTCCATGCTAAAGGAATTCATTTTTTGAGTATTTTCTCAATTTCTTTTATTTTTATGAAAAAACGGTCAAAATATTTCAGATAAACCTAAACCTAACCGTAACTTCGATTCAACAAAAACCGTCAAAGATCTCTAAAGAAAGTATATATTTTGGATCTAAAAGTGATTTTTTCAAAAAATCATGACCAAACTACGCGGCACTCGTAGTTCAAATCAGACCCACTTCCAGCGAAATCGGCAGGAACTTATCTGAAATGTTTGAAATACCCAAGTATGTTTTTATATCCAAACCCAAGGTTAAATGCACTTATAATATGGTCTACTATTTTCTATCTATTTGGATGTTCCTCTTTCGGTGAGCCGTTTTGGTAGCTGCTTCACAAAAAAAGCTTGTTTTGACACTAAAAAAATGAAAAATAGATTTTCTATTTAACGAAAACCCTAAACCCCTTAGTCAATACTATTCTACAACCAAGATACACCAGTGTGTCAAATATTGGCTCATTCCGACATTTTTTTCTATGTTAAATATTATACCCTAGCTCATTTCAGTCGAAAACCATACATCTTTGTACCTCGTAGCTCATTTCTGTGAAGATTTTTTTATAAAAACCTTCATAACTTATGTTTATAATTTTTTCCAGGTGGTAGGTCACATAAAGGATGCCATGTGAAGGTTTTCTATTTTTTTGATTTTTTTTGAATTAGTTATGTTTAACCCTAGCCCGAAACCGAGACTGTAAACCGTAACGATAAAGCTAAACCTAACCGTAACTTCGATCCAACAAAAACCGTCAAAGATCTCTAAAGAAAGTATACATTTTGGATCTAAAAGTGATTTTTTTAAAAAATTATGACCAAACTATGCGGCACTCGTAGTTCAAATCAGACCCACTTCCAGCGTAATCGGCAGGAACTTATCTGAAATGTTTGAAATACCCAAGTATGTTTTTATATCCAAACCCAAGGTTAAATGCACTTATAAGATGGTCTACTATTTTCTATCTATTTGGATGTTACTCTTTCGATGAGCCGTTTTGGTAGCTGCTTCACAAAAAAAGCCTGTTTTGACACTAAAAAATTAAAAATGGTTATCATTTTTTGAGTATTTTCCCAATTTCCTATAACTATCAAGGTTTTTGTGATGCAAAAGATGATATGGATGAAATATTTGAATTCCTCTCATTTTTCTAATCGATTTAGGTATTTAATTTGTCAAATTTCGATTTACGGATTTAAAGATATGAATTATTCCATATTAAATGTAAAAAGGAAAATAATAAAGTAAAATTCATTTTATTGTTATTTATTCAAAATATACTATTACATAATCATTGTTATTTTATTAAAACAAATTTTTAAAATTTAAATAACGAAATGTGTAACATCATAGCTGAGGGGTTAATATGATTGATAGGGTACTAATATCAGATTATGAGTAAGTTCTAATTTCTCATTTGGAACCTAGTTTGGAAGGAACTCAAAAGTTAAACGCGCTTGGGCTGGAGCAATCTGAGAATGGGTGACCGAACGGGAAGTTTGACCAGGATAAGTACTTTGACTTATAATTAAATGTGCAATTAAGTATTAAGTATGTGACTAAGTTGAAAATTTCGAAATACAAATAAAAAGAATTAAAAAAAGTTCAAAAAATTAAAAAAAATTAAAAAAAATAAAAATAATCAACACTCATACGCCGACGGCATTATGGTGCACTGACGGAACGGCCGGATGCCGTCTTGTGGGTCCCACCATCACGTACGCCGACGGGTACACATACGCCGACGGCCGGGTGGGTATGCCGACGGCCTTCTGGTCTACGCCGACGGTTTTCGGCCGTCGGCGTCTTGTGGGATTCCCGTAGTGCGATCAGATTGGAGAGCTGGTGTGGTGTGTAAAATCCTTCAGTATGCGGGTAGCGATGGAGGCGGCGTTTTGGGTCGTCGGTGCATCTGCACCCGTTAGGTAAAACATTTTTAGTTTTTTTTCAATGTGTCAAAAAATTCCTAAAAAAAATTCGGATATGCATCAACATTTTTAGTGCTAGCACAAAAAATTTCGCTGTGAAAAGACATTTTGTGCGACCTGTGCAAAAAAGACAAAACCATGTCTCGTACAAAAGTCTTTTGTAGCAATCCGGATTTGTCTTTTTTGCACAGGTCGCACAAAATGTCTTTTCACCGCGGATTTTTTTGTGCTACCATGAAATATGTTGAACTATCTCCATATTTTTTTTTGGAATTTTTTGACATTTGGAACATGGTTATTTTGGGTCATGGGTGCAGATGCACCCATGAGCCGAAATGGATTTCCGGGTAGCGATGCTTTTTGGAATCCATCTTTCCTTTTTCTTCCTGAGGTCAAACCAAGCAGTGAACAAAGTTAGTGCAAAATGTGGCTAGACGAAGGACGCAGGGCGATACAAGATGTCTGTTTGAATTCTTCCGTGAGATCTTCATGAGATATCATGGATTGATTTTCGATATGACTGTAGACCAGCATCTTGAGGATGCTGATCCTATGCTCTTTACACGTAGAGCATCAACTTTACATGTAACTGGTCAAACAAGAAGTCTTTCAAAAGTCCCGATCAAATACCAAGTATTGGGATTTTTTTTTCTAGTCCGAAATTATGTAAATAACATTCTATTCTATCTAATTAATCGGATGGCGGATACGACCGTCTTAAACCTAAAAAAAAACAAGTATTGGATTATGCACATACAGAACAGATTATGATCTTGGAGGATCTTGAGAATGTGGACCGAAGGAGTACATATATTTCCATTGCATTTAACACGTACGACAGCAACAGTCTTGGTCTAAAGCTGATGAAATAGATGGAATCAGATCTGTACAGATCTCTCAAGCAAACTAGCCAAGGCAATCCGTCAAATCAAAGTCAAGTCTCGTGAGATCTCATGAAGATCATATATGTCCCGATGAGATGAAATCTCCTTCCAGAGGAAAAGGTACCGTGACATCTCATGCCTGCAGCTAGGGTTCATTTTGTATTCCACAAATAATCCTACTACGTACGTAAGAATTAATTAACTTAACAAAGACTAGCATGCATGCTACTTGAAATCCTGCCAAAACTGAAATTTTTACCATGAAATTACGGCGAGAGACCTGTGAAACGTGTCTTGTTACACGAGGAGACATGTCACTCTGTCGACGTGACGTGTTCTTGGGTCGCCAGAACACGGATCCCAGGTGAATCTTCAGAGAAGATAACCCATCAAGACACTGAGCTTTCCATGTCTTCTCGACCATAACTAACCAGGTTGAAATGACGCGCTACAGGACACATAGTACACATATATGGGTGTAACATGCATGCGTCTTAATATGGCAACGGCGACCGGGAGACCGATCGATCGATCGATCGGTGCCGTGAGGATCCTGGGAGATCTGTAGCAGATCACGCAGGATCTATCGTACGTGTTCTTCTTCTCCAGGAGTAGATCGATTGGATTCGGGTCGCCATCTCCGGTGATCGATGAGCAGTGCACTGGATCATTTTTTTGAGAACAAAGGTATCGCAGGATTCGACATAAGAGTGACCATTTTTTTTTTCTTATGCGAGGTAATACGAGGCTGATTGTGGCTCCACTGCACTGGGTCATTTTTTGAGAACAAAGGTAGCGTCACTAGACAGTATAAGTAGAGCAATTTTCCGTAAAAGAAAACCAGAACTAGCACCACCAGTTTCCACTGGACCAGAATAAAGAAGCAAAAGAATAATAAAGAGGTAAAAATAAGTACAACGTTTTCATTGCGTGAGACTTGTAAAAGAAGTGCAACGTTGCATCGCCAACCCCACTGGACAAGTCTTGTAAAATGAAACGTTGTACTAGTACTTCTTTTTTTGTTCAGTGTAAGTTCACGTTTCATTGTGTGGGTGAGACAACGTTGTACAAGCTTATGGAAGTCTACCAGAACTACATGGTTAGTTCAGATAAATAGCAGAACTACAAGGTTAGTTCAGATAAATAGCAACCAGAACTAGCACCATCACTTTCCACTGTAACGTTGCATCCAGACACATAGGATTTCCTTAAACTTATGGTTCTGAACAGAAATACAAAGGATATGCAACGAACAGGGATACGACGAGATGCCACCTCTGATTACAAGTGCGGTTCATGGTAGCATTTAAATACGCCTACAGTTAACATATCAGCTTCAAATGCCCACCCTAATATTACTCCTACAGTAGATACCTACTTTGTACAACATGTAGTTAAATTCACAGCCCCTTTGCTGCTACTTGCAACCCTTCTTCAGAAGATTCTTAGCGACCGACAGCGGGACAAGCACCTTGTCGCCCTCGGTCTCGAGCGCATAGAAATGGCATAGTGCACGGCCCGCGACATTCCACACGAAGCTGCATTTCCCAGGCTTTTTAGCAGCCGCTGCCCTCTCATAGACTATTTGATAAATCGTGCAGGCCTCATCGAACACGGCATCAAGGTCTCTTGGGGTTTGTTCAAATTCAGCAGCGTGGTAGAGCACCTGCAGGGCAATTATGCCATTTCAGAATACTGGTATGGAGCCTCAGGTATACTTCTGTTATTCAGCACAAGATCGGGAACTTACACGCTTGTACTTCTGGTAGAGTTCCTTAAACTTCAAGTCGGCTTCTTTCTTATCCTCTAAGTGAATGAGTGGCCCGCTGTCTCTCAAGTACTCATTGTAATGACTTGTCCAGAAGGGCCTGCATTCTGAAGTTTCCCTTTCCATGAAACGGGGGTCCAACGGTACTTCTGGTTATAACAAAAGAAAACATGAAAAAAGAAGCAGTTATTTTAGGCCCCACTATGTCACATTTTGAATGGAAAATATGCTCATGTGACCATCCCCAAAGGCTAACTATTCCAAATGTGCTTGTTATGACCTTTTGGTCCAACATTCAGTATGAGGCTACATGTAGTTTACCATCAACCCAGAGGTCCATATGAACATTCAGTACAGTACAAAATATCTGGAAAAAAAAAAGATCCATACTGGCTACTGCAACTAAACTGAACAATGACATCGAAGTGAAAAAGCGACAAGAAAGAGATAATCGAAGTAACGTACCGACTGGTCCAACATTCTCAGATTGCACTTTCACTGCTTCATCATAGATTCTGCCCAGTATGGATTTGGAATGGTAGCATTGCTTCCGATCCATGAAGTGTGGATATTTTTTTACTATCAGCTCAGAAGGGACATTGATCTGTTGAGGGAAGAAAGATGATCTGAAGATGCTTAAACTGTTCACATATAATATGCTTCGCATGTAATGAACTATTTCCTTGAGGATCAAATAAGTAACACCACATATGCTACCAAAGTACCGATCGCCCTCGTGGTGCACTCATGCAATCCTGTTTAGTTTAAGAACCAAACTAACATGTAGATTTCAATAAAAGATCTAGGAGTTTACTCTGGCTATGCAAAATTCAAAATGATTCCATGTTAAGAGTAACAAAAAATTAGCAGCAGATGGTAAATCATCAAAAGGAAAAGGAGAAAACAAGAGAAGAAAAGGACAAATGCCTCTGTTTGGCAGAAAACATACTTTTTGTTTCTTGTAATACATTTTGAATTTGAAGTTCGATTTTGAAGGTACAGAAACACACTGCATGCTCATAATTCCTTTTGGAATATTAAATGTTGATTTGGTGCCCAACCAGAAGACATGAGTGTACAGGAAGATCAATTAGGTTGCATATGCTGCCAATAAATAACCAAGATGAAACTGCACATTTTTTTCTATTCACTACATTTTGAAACAATACACGTAATCACAAGGAAATAGTTCATTCAGTTCCCTATTTAGACTTCTAACCAAATACCAGATGATATCTGGAAAGTTAACAGTTCAAATTCAAATATTACAATAACTAATAACATGAAGGGCGGGTACACATGATTCTATATAAAAGCATTTGAAACTACAAACTGTATATTCAAAAACAGAATTAACCTTCATCCCGGTCTTTGGAGCATCCAGAGCCAAATAATAAAGATCAACTAACGTCTCCATCTTTTTCAGTAACACTTTCCTTTCGTCTTCATCAAGATCATCTGTTATGAGTCGGTCCATATACACTAACCAACAATCTGCTGCGGTGCTAAGTGCAGAACTGAAGGTAGAAAAAATCGAACAAGTCTTAGATCATAGAGTAAATTGCAAAAAACTACCACATTTGGGGTCAGGGTTTAAAAAAACCACCAAGATGTGATTTTCTCGGCAAAATCTGCCGCTGTTACGTGATACTGTAACAAATAGCACTGACTGACTGTAAACCGGCCAGTCAGTGCTATTTGTTACAGTATTACGTAATAGCGGTGGATTTTTGCAAAACAATCGCATCTTGGTGGTTTTTTGAAACCCTAGCCCCAAATGTGGTGGATTTTTGCAATTTACACTAGATCATACAACAGTAAAATGTTGTATACTGATAGAGATGGCTACGAAGTACCACACCAGATATCCAGAACATAATGATTAGATCACACAAAATCACAGCTTTATTTTTCTAGGTGGGAAACAAATGAAGCAATGCAAATACCTCAACAGGCTGTAAAAAATAGGGCATTCAACTCTTTCGCGAAACATTCCCTTTTTAACAAGTACAAATTCTTCATATCTTCTATTGACTTTTTTTTTTTGAAATATCTTCTAATGTCAAAACAGTCATAATTTACATTATGAGTAAATTGATATTGGAATTTGCACTTAAGAAGTTACACCAATCAAATGTATAAAAGGAAACTAAAGCCAATGCATACCCAGGGGCAAGGAATACATCCACAACAACAACATACCGAACGAGACTACAAATGGGGTTGCAGTGTGACTGAAGAAGACTAGGAGTCTAGGACTGTAGAAGCCGGATGTGCTTTGGTGATGCTTATGTGAAATATAAGTTTGTTATATAACTTATGTTGAGCACGACGTATTCCAAATTTCTAATTTTCATATTTCCATGGACAAATTCGTTATATTTGGTATTTTTTCCTTTCATCCAAGGGATCATTATTTGTCCACAAGAGGAGAGCTTATCTGTCGAGCTTAGCGTATTAGAGGAAAAGGTTAGGACCGCTAGTTGCACCTAGGAATGAATATCCAAATCATGAATTACTGGGGTTCAACTTGTGTTTAGGTTCAGTTAGTCCAGCAGAGTGCAGAATCCTACATCTGTGTTGACCTAGTCAAGGTTAGCCGAATAAGACAATAAGTTAACTCAACGTCCAGGAAAGTAAAGGAGTCCAAGTACGGATCCAGATTCGTGATGATTATTAGCATAAATCAGAAGAAAAATATATAACTTGATATGAATACCTGCGTGCAAATCTTGCTTTCAAGAACTCATGAAATAGATTCCTCTCGAGTTGCAACTCGTTAAAATTCTGAGGACACATTTGTCGGGGCTTCTTTGGTTTAATTTTTTGAATCCACGGGTTAGAAGGCTTGAACTGCTGTAATAACTGAAAATACCATATTTGTAGTGAGTGACTATTCTTTGAGAGGTTAAGAGACAACATAAAGTGCTATTGCTATGACATCGAAACCAATATATATTTATACTGCATTGCTACAACAAAGATACACTTGAGGTGATGAAGCTTAATGGCAGATGAACATAACTATATATAGCCCATCTGTTCAAACTGTAGGGCATATTTTGACTGTTCAAATGCATCCATTGACCAACAAGTAATCAAATAATATGTTCTGTTCAAAATAGAATATGTGCATAGCGTTACCCAAAATTCATATTATCAGATTGAGATAGAAAAACACTTTCTTATCATTGTGATTTTTAACCATTAACATAACATTTTACAACAAAATTTACAGTCAAAGTTCGAGTTTGGACAGTCAAAATACGTCCTACATTTTCAAAAGAGTGTATTGCAGAAATTGCCAGGCATAACTAGTATAAGCAATAGATAGTATTACTGCTAGAACGTGAATGAGTGAATTCCGTCAAAAATAAAGAAGATATCATGGTGTAATATTATTAGGGTAAATACCGAAGTGGCACTTTTTTATCACACAAACAAGGGCCACTTTGGTTCTTGAGGTCTCAAATGGGCCATACAAAACAATGCTTTTCACAGAGAAGTCATGTATACTGTCAACCAGCAAACAACTGACCTGTGCATTTATCGAGACCCAGTACATGTCCCCATCATAGTCACTATTGGCCATCTCATCGGCCAAAGATCGCGGCCCAGACGTAGGGAAAAGTATAGCATATCTTGAATACCCCACTGCATCCCCTATACCCTCAATATATCTTGATGTCAAAACATGTATATCCCCAAAGTGCAACCCAGGATGTTTATAGACAAGCACTTTTCCAGAATATTGTCCTTTGTCACTGTTTAATAGCAGATAAAGTAATTAATAAATAGCAAAAATAAATATAAATACTGCTTCCAAACATCGGCAATGCTCCACTATTTAATGACTGCAGCATAATATGGATGTTTTATAGGAGGCTATGACCTGCTTATAAATGGAAGTTCCTAATACCTCCTGTGAGATCGAAACCCTTTTGGGGTTCCATATATCTCTTGCAAAATTTTCTATTTACAAATAGCCACACAAATCAAATCTCTTAACCTCCCTTATATATTGAATATATGATGTCAGGTTAGTCCAAATCTGACCAACTGAAAGAAATAATGCCGTTACATTACCCCTCAAGAGTACAGCTTAATAAAGCCCAAATACACATATCTTGTCATAGAATGAAGTCGCCATGAAGGCATATTATCAGTTAACAACGCTTAGCACAGTCAGGTCATCGAAAAAAGATAATAATAGCTCACAGTTCTAGAATTACAATTAAAAGTAATTTATCATTAAAAGTAATTTATCAGCATTTGTGAGCACAGGCATCGATGTGAGTACACTATACATGCTGGCAAAAATGTGGAGTGAGATCCTAATGTAGCGCAGTCACACGCTTGCCATGGAGTTCACACACGTGTTAACATATGATGTTAATCAACAAGAACTCTGAATTATAAAGAACGAAAAAGCTGGTAGTGCAGAAAGTTACAAGGCAGGCTAGACTGTTCCAGGATTGCCTAACTGATTTCTGTTTAAACCTTAATAATCAATAAAACGGAAGTATATTCAGAAATTCCTAAAGGTGATCAGTAAATTAAAGATCACTGAAACATAGACAAAATAGATTTCAAAAAGGATACAGATGTGAAAGAGTAATTTTCTGTTACTTACAGTATAACACAAACTTCATTGGGTCTGAGTTTTCCTGTAGGATCTGTTGTACCCATCAAATAAAAGCAATCATTTATTGGTAGTTTGCCTTCCTTGATTCCTTTCCTTTCCTGTTGAGCCATGATAGCCAGTCTAAATTGCAAATATGCATCTTCTAGTGGGACTCCAGAAAGAATCATTCGTGCCGATATGGAGTCATCCATGTCCGCATAGATAAATGCAACTGTAAGAACCAGATGAACAAATGCAAGCAGGTGAAAATAAATGGCAGACTATCAGAACTTGCAAAATAAGATAAGAACAGAAAAAAGCACATATATGTGCCAATTGTACAAAATGCAGTGCATGGGGAATATGCAACCAGAATATTTAAAGCTTACGTTTAAGTGCGTCCTCGTAACCACAGCGAGCATTCTCAGCCCCTTCAATTGCATCGTTTAGAAGCTCTATAAAGTACTCTGCTTTAACTCCTCCATAGTAAAGTAATGCGATCAAGTATTTTGATGTTAATGTCCTCTTGGGTTGATTGCTGAGGAAACAAACAAGGATATTACTAATGAACCAAAATAAAATTAATATGCTTGTTCCTCACAGGTTAAGCTATTGTGCTCCTTGTGGAAAGGTAAGTACGTCTACTCATACTTCGATATTGCGTCGCATCGACACTTAACCAAACCAACTATGAGGACTCGAATTCAGTCCCACCAAAAGCTGACATCAAGTTTCATGCACTAACAAACTCATCAAAAGGTCTGTACTATCGAGCAAATTGTAATCGTGTCTTACCTATAAGATGAAACAGCATGCTTGGCTGTCAAAGGAAACACAATTGCTAATATTTCCTGATTTTTGAGCTATACCGCTCAGGCTAAACTCAACCGGCTGGACTCACCTGTGGGCTTCATTAAAGTTTTAAACCAAGCAAAACGAAGGATTTCTTGGTGAAATTGTACAATAAATGCGTAACAAACCAAGAAGCGTCTTCTTTATAATATATTTCCTGAAAACCCAACATGTCTTTATTCTCCTTTAAAAGGGATTTAATACGGTTCAAACTCTTCAAGTTTTTTCCTAAAACGTGGAAATTAGGAGATCTTTGCGGGTTCCAGTTTTTTCTTTAAATTGAAAGATTTTTCCTGATACCACAACCTACAATTTTTAATGGTTAATGGTTATTTTTTAGTGCTGGTATGAAAGAGAAACTGAACCCTAGGGGGGACTTGCTTCGATCAATGACAAAGACTTTAAAAAGATGATATGAGACAAATGAAGCAGCCGCACAAAATCCCAATTAGTTGTACCAAAATAATTTCACTTGATTACCACGTGTAATCTGTAATGCCACCTGTGAAGCATAAAGAAATACTTCGAGTAGCTTTACAGTTACAAAAACAGACAGGTATAGACATGGAATCCCAAATATTCAAATATGCAAGTAACTAAGTATGAACTTAGCACCTAAAATCCAACATCACAACTCAAAGTTTTTTGGTGTACCTTGTTGTAACTATTTCCAAAGAGTTGACGGACTGGATACCATATAATTTTGGATCTGTTTTCATTTTCATCAGTTCCAAAGAGTTGACGGACAGTACACCACATAATTCTGGATCAGATTTTATCTTTATCATTGATGGTCGTATAAGAATAGTTCCAGACGGAAGCTGCAACAGAAAATAAAGATATTCTTACAAAGAATGCTCGAAGGTTTGGGCAAGATAGTAAAACGCATGACCAAAACTTCAAAGGTATATAGCAAACGAGTAATATTGGATAAAGCAATGAAACATGACAGACAATGAAGCAAGCCGATATCAACATGAACCAAACTAAACTAGTGGTCAACTGATCTTGGTAATATGATGAGATTGAAGAAGGGAAATAGCTTGCCTAATCTGTCTATCCTAAATGAAAAACAGATAACTGCTCCATTACTCTGCTTGGAAGTATACTTGAGGTCATCTATCATATAAATAAACTGAACTGTCCTACACATAATAAAGTTCAGACTGTCTTGCTATCAATGTAGAAGAAAGACACACTTGTATAGATGCTCAAAAGTTGTGAAGCCAGAACAACCACTTGAAAAAAAAAACTACCAAGGGAAAGCCAATAACAAGACTACGTTTTTAGAAGTTTAAGTATCATAATGTCTAGAAGACTAGAACTCTTAATGCATACCCTTCTGTCAACTAGGACAGTTCCCTTAACAGCTGCTCCTTTATAGAACATGCGGAACTGTGTAAGAAGAGGCTAGAGAAAAAAGAACAGATCAGAAAAATAAATCTATTGGTTAAACCGGCAACACATTCAGAACGCAAATCAGAACATTGCAGCACAGGTTCAGTGGTGATACCGCGGTAGACCGACGCCTCTTCGCACGTGAAGAAGCCGTAGGTGTTTCATCACAGGACACAATATCCTGAACAAGTCGTAATAAAGAAATAAAAAAATTAAGCTAGAAGTGTTGGAATAAAATACTGCCGTTAGCTATTCTTGCAGTAGTCTGAAGAGCATGATATTGAAAGACGGGAAAATTATAGAGTAAATGTAACAGGGTGGTCGTATTATACATCAGGGGGGGGGGGGGGGGGGGGGGGGGGGCAAATTTGTCTAGTGAAGTAAATATATCTATGATAAGTTCCTAACTACGTTCCACTAAAAATCCAGACAGGCAAGTACACAAACCTGCGACTTCAAATAATTTATCTCGGGGATACTTGTGGAGCATTTCATAGCTAAATCTTCAGATATAAGGCCAGTTCCATCCGTATGAATTAAAGGCTCCCCATCTTGAACAACAATGCCTCCATGTTCATCCTAAAGTATTGCATTAAGATCAGTTCTATGTTCTAGAAGAAAGACCAGATATGGGAGTGGAGCGGGGAAATTACTCTGCAAGGTTTATCATCAAGTTGTATAACATGAACCACTGATAAATCAACCTCCAATGTGATAGTTTTGGATAGTATTAACGCAAACCTGTAACATCGAATTGAAGAACACAAATTTGAAACAGAGAGAGAGACTACAGCAGCAACCATGGAGAAAGGAAATATCCGCAATGATTAGTTTCTTTTTCTGTTTGGGGGTTTAAATAGTTCAACAGCAGCACCATGAAGGAATCGGGAAATAGAAAACCTAGGTAGCTGGACAAGCATATCTCAATGAAATACACCCCTTTTTGCTTTTTTTCTAAGATACTCCTATCATGGTAGCAACAGCCGTACATCAGCATCAACACAGACCGGAAAACTAGTAAAGATACCCACATTACATTAATTTACTGGTACTATTCAATAAGCTTAGCAGAAAAGACCTTGCCATATACTTCGCCAAGGTGGGAGCGGTATGTACGTGCATGAATAGTTCACGAGCCTGACTGATTGTTTTGCCAGAGAGTATATAAGGTTCATCCATCTTCCATCCTGACCCGCTCCGAACAAAGTAGCATCTCACAGCTGAAGTGCATTTCTCGTTTCCCCCATTTCTTCTATCTTCTTTAATTTTCTCTTCTTTTCCTCCATCCTTGTAAACTGAAAAATTATAAACCAGACATAAGTTAAAGACGTTCACCCAGCCAACCACAACCAAGTTAGCTGCGATAAGACATAAGGAGCCATGGCGCAACTTGTAATTAATACTTAAAGCTGAAAATTATGGTGATTAGGCTCTCCTGGTAGTGATTACTGATTAGTTGTATTATTCAGTACCAATGCGAAAAAATAATACTTGAAGGGTGGCTTAAGTGACAATCACTTAACATCATGACCATCTATGGTTCAACAAAACAAGTCTGGTATCCGTTAAAAAAATCAAAATGGATGCAAGGATAAACATAATATTCAGTTTTAATCAACCAAACACCATTACTTATTTTTCTGGATCTATACATCCAATGCCATGCAAACAAATAAATCCCGATTCAGCTCATACACCTCCAAATAATCCATACGTGTCTTACCATGAAATGCAAAAATGTAGAACGGAGTAATAGACTTATTAACACCAAAGTGTCTTAACATGAAATTTAGAAATCATCTCTACAGTATGAAAGTCCTCAGTCTGCTAATGTTGTCAACAATAGAGTATTATAAGATCATGAATACTTACGGAAGAATCGGTACTGGCGCAAACCAAGAACAATACCATCTTCAGCGACCTTGTGGTAAGGTACAAAATCAGTCACGGTGTTTGAAGATTCCCCCAAGAACTTTACTACGAGGACATTATCATCACCAACAACTTTTGCCAGATGAGTCCTTCTAGTCTCCACGTATGGTCCCTGCCTCCAGTAAAATAGGGTTAAAATGTAGGATTTGTCTGAACTTCTTCCAAGAGAATTTCATCACTGTATGCAACAGTCATCAATTTTGATCCCTTAACAATTATTGCTACTCCGTACATTTTTTTCTAACCTTTGTACTTCAACTGATATGTTGTGCATGATCTGCCACATTATGCAATTGATATCACATACTTTTACTAACATCTTGTGCATGATTTGCCCAGTTACGCAATTACAATCACATGGTTACAAAACATATACGGATATACCTACATTTTGTTAGGGCTTTGACAGAATACATGGGTGGTATACACCTATACAAAGTAGGTAGGCAAGCAGTGAAAAGCAACCGACAGGAACAATCAACAATCATGACTGGTAGGTGCGTGCACATCGATTAGCAGGCCACTGAAAAAAGAACACATATAATGAAAATAGCAGGAAAAAAACATCACAAACCTTGAAAACTTGGACTGCAGAATCCCCTCTTATCTCAACATTACAATGGTAGACTCTTGCTGTATCTGGATCTGAATCGAGGTTCTACGAGCATCAAGTTGAGAAAGGGGGGGACAATTCCATCAGCCTCATGTTATCCTTTATCACAGATGGAAAGGCAAATATATGCTAGTACTGTATTCTCACTGAGAGCATTAATAGTCATACTCATTGAATGTACAATAGTAGTTTTTTAAAGGAGTGTGAAGACATGGTTTCAGTAGCGGACAAGGTTCAGAAAAAACGTGCACATCCTCAAATTATATCTAGCTTCGGTTCCACTGAACTGATATACGATAAGCTACTATGACAGGAGAGCATCAATTTTGACCATTTTTAAGAGACCCATCATGACATTAAGAGAAACAAGAGTACTGATGTAAACCTTTGCTCTATCGGAAACTTTAATATACTTGCGACCAAATGTGTTCCAGATATGTGACTCAAAATCAACCAAGGGGAGGCACTTCAAGGATCTAATACAGTCCACAGATAGTTCATCTTCTATCCTGTTCCTGTAAATTAAATAGAAGATGTATTAGAAAGAGCATCATGTAGAAAATACAGATTGCTTCAAAGTTTAATTTTACTGGGAACAAATGGCACATGTGTTTTAGAAAATAGTGATTGTCTGAATAATGCATCCATAGAAGGGAATAAACTAAGTGAACTGCAAGTGTTTTGATTGTGTTTGCTAACAGTATAACTAAATCATGCACTTGCAAAGCGCAACAGTCTTTGTTCTTTACTCCAAAAACTGTAAGCAGAGAAGGAACTCACCCAGAAAGGTATGCAAAAATCATAAATATCTTCCTGAACTCCATTCCATCCAGTGCTTCCATCTGAGGACTTGCTTTCTCCTTCGATGCGTTTGCTGTAGTACAATAGATTGTAGGACTTGACACCCCTGCCCACGCTGGGCTGTGTGGGCTTCTAGAGGGAACAACAGTTCCCTGAACTCGTCCTGAAAGATCGCACGCAGGGATTGGTGTGGAAACACTTCTCGGAGGTGTATGAATATTGTTTTGTATGGGGCTTCCAATCCTTGTATGGTTATGCAACCCAACGGGAACGTAATGGCCAGGGCTACCCTCCTGCATCATAGCATTGGGAGCCATTGCTCGGGTAGGACTATTAATGTGCATCTGTATCTGGTTCCACACTGGAGGAGTTATTGCAGAGGCATGATTATAGTCCAGGTTCAGGAGCGATATCCAAGCAGTTGGGTCCTCACCTGCCTTCCATGGCAGGGTTGGAACTGGCAACATAGCAGGTGTCGTTCCGGATTGGTTCTGACCTACCGTCCAGGGCAGGGCTGGAACGGGCAATCTAGCAGGAGTCATTGCTCGGATAGGACTATTAACCTGAGTGTCATTCGGATTCCGTAACGACACCCAACCAGATGGAGTCTGAGCTGCCATTGCAGCCAGGTTTGGAACCACATGAGCAATTTCTCTGCCAGAACCCTCATTGTATTGCGAACCGATAGGCCTGCGCTGGTTGGCACTCCCAGCATGGTATGAGAGACCCAAAGTTATTTCTTCTCCGTAAGGGCTTTGGACATCATATTGATCATCGCTATAGTACTGTGGCCCAGATACAGATTCATCTGCAAAACCAAGAATTTCAATATTAGTCTAAGGAACATTGCAGCATATACAACATCGAAAGAAAGGAATCGTTGGTCAAGCAAAAGGCAAGACAAGCAGATTACTAGTTAACTGTCCGCAGCTCTCACAATTTGGAGAAGAAAAGATATTTCAAATCAACAGCATGCAGACCAAGTCAAACATGATCGCAAAGGGAGGAAGTGTGGAAAAGATACTAAACATTGAGAAATCTGAAGCGGAGCTCCACGAAATTCAGATAAGAAAAATGGTCAGAAAAGAGTATCGCCATTCGACAATGCCTACTGCCAAGCATCAAGCAGATCCACCCGGACAACAGAGGAAAGCACCACTTATCTGCATAATCCAGTCCAGTTACCCTGAAACTTTGGAGGACTCCCAAAAGAGAACAGGGACCGATAATCCAACCGTGGCATTCAATCAAAACATTCCATTTCGCCACAAAAATGCGTCAGTATCTTGAGCATGAACATGCACATGCACAGGCACGAAACTGAGCCGGCGCACTCCCACACAATCCACTAAAAAAATGCACCATTTTGGGAAGCACAGAAATGCAACTAACGATTCACTGCACCACACACTCTAGTACTATGCAAAATCAATAAATCAACCAACCAACCGACCAAAGATTACTCCAAGAAAAAAATGCCTTTTTTTTCTTCTCACCTCCCTGTGAAGGGCCGGAGCTGCAGGCGGCGCTCTCGGCGGGAGGGATGCCCCGCGCGTTGCGCTCCATGGCCTCCTTGTCCGCCAGGTGCCTGATGAAGCCGGAGAGCGTCTTGACGGGCGTCCGGCACTCGCCGATCGTCCGCAGCACCCGCGCCGCCGCGGCCTCGCCGAGCCCCGCGAGCCGCTGCCGCGCGTCCGGGTCGGCGGACTGCCCCAGCCGCGCCTCGAGCCACGCGAGCGACGGGGCCGCCGCGCGCGTCTGGGTCGGGCTCAGATAGCTCATCGCTACTACTAGGGTTTAGGGGTTTAGGGTCTGCGCGATCCCCTGCCGCGGCGGCGACGGGAGGAGGAGACGGTGGTGGGCGTGGGCCCGCGTGGTGGGAGTTGGGAATGGGCCGTTCCTTCTTGGTTAAGCCAAGCTCGCGAAGGTGCCGAGATTCAAACTGCGGAGGGGAAAGCTGCCGCCGTCTGACCACGGCCACTGGGCCACTGGCGCGATGCTGCTGCGGCAGGGGGAGCAGGGGGCGGCGGTGGTGGGGTGGGCCCCGCGTGACGTCGGTGGGAGACTCGAACGGCGACCTGTGTTGTGAGATGAGGGAACCGCGACCGACCTGGCGGTAGCTCGGAAGGGCGGGCGCGTGGCCGGGTTCGGGGAAACTTTGGAAAAGCGTCGCTGGTGGGCCAGCGTGTCAGTGAGGTGGCGCAGCATGCACGCTATCTTCCGAGCCGTTCCATCGTCTGCTGCCAAAAAGATTCCGAGTGAAATCCGGAATTAATTGTGTCCTCTTCTTCTAGGTACTTTTCTGCTCTGCTTACTGATCATGTAAAAATGATAAAAATGTCCATGGTGTGAAACTTCGGCATAAAATGAACCTTGTTTTTTTTTTTAATCTATGATTATCTCCACCGGGGACACCGGTGGTGTCTAAATTGTGTCCGGCACCTAAGCGGAGCCCTTTTTGAGGGGTGTTGGACGCTTGTCCGACACTTTTTTTCGTGTCTCCCACACCGGCATCCAGTGGCGGAGCTGGACTAACATTAACCCTGATGCCCCTCTCAAACAGTGAACAATTATAGTGGGCTAACCTGATGCAAAATTCCTTTTTATGTGGTAGGATAGGCTAAAAAAATCTTACACCCTGATGCATGTGCATCAGGGTCAGCCCAAGCAGCTCCGTCCCTGCCGGCATCCCCAAATAGCCGGACTAAACAAAATTTTCAAATATTAGATACAATTTGATGCGACTGAAATACAAATTTCGATAGAATGTGATACGAATGAAATACATATTTCGATACACTGAAATCAGGGGCGGACCTAGAGGGTGGGCCGTGGCCCATCCAGAATTTTGAAAATTTTGTTTACTATCCATAGTATTTATTAATGGAATGACTATTTATACTATTTATTTGAGAAAAAAATCCGCGGTGCGACATTTTAGTTGCAGTGTGCCCGCCCTCCAATTTTTTTCTGGGTCCGCTACTGACTGAAATGATGAGGCGCCTGCATCTCTGAATCACGGTCGCCTGCACATCGACGCGTCAAATCTTTTCGTGTCGATGACAAGCGGGCCATACCGGACAGTATTGTGGTCGGACGAGAGCTTTGGGACCCCACGGTGTGGCTGATTTTTCTGTCTGGTACCCCAACGGGCCTTTAGGGGTGCTCCTTTGGACCCCCGGTGGAGATGCTCTAACCTTTTTGGTAGCGCCTCTCACCAAGGTGCTATGCTCTTTCTAGGGAGGTGCTAAGCTCTTTCTGGGGCGCTACCCTTTGAGCCAGCATGGCACTGTGGGGCCCGTCCCTGTTGTCTAACGACGAACCCGGGGCTCTATCCTCCTCACTTAACCTGTAGCGCGCTTGCGCCGAACCAAACATAGTAGAAACTGGAGTAGTGAAGGGTTACGCATATGGAAAACAAAAAAATCACCTCGCTACGCAAAAGCCAAGATCAATCTATGAAGATGTAGCTATCTACAGTAAGAGGAGAGTGGATTCACTACCCATGGTGATGGATACGCACCCATGGCTGCCGTTAGATCAGCGTTGAGATTGTAACAAAGACCCTGCACATCTGTTGACCGGTTTTTTGGCTTCATATGTTAATCTCTACAGTGTGGGGTCCAGCAATGCATTATATTTACGCAGGAGTACTTTGCGTGCACGTCTATAACTGCACGCTGAATAAGGAAAATGAGCTTCACGTCACCTTGACCGGGGCCACCGCGTCCGGCTCGCCTCGCCTCGACGACGAGGATGAGCGCAACCAGGCCACCGCGGCCAGCTCTCGCCTCTCCCTACGGCGGAAGGAGAGCTTGACGTCGGCAGTGTCGGGGTCTGGCCTGGAGGAGGGCGAGGGGATCGGGGCGGCCGAAGGGGAGGAGCGTTGGGAGGCGAGGTGGACGCGGTGGCTGCTGCTGTATTAAAATAAGTTGGGTGGTGCCCCAAGCGGAGGCGGAATTGCAGCTAGTAGCAGTTTTCCCTCGTTTAACGAACCGAGGTTTATCGAACCGGTAGGACTTTGAAATCAACAATAAGGTGAATGTTGAAGATCTCTGGCGCTTTACCTTTAACAGACGTGGACCTGCACACACTCAACCAAAATACTTTGCCCCCAACGGCGGAAAGGTTGTCAATCTTTCCGGTCTCGCAGAAAACAAAGCGGTTAATTGTATGATGAAATAGATAAAATATGAAAAGTGACCAGAGGAATAATGATAATTAAAAGCAAGTAAATTAGATTGTAAACGATGTAAAAAGATGGACCGGGGGCCATGGGTTCACTAGTGGAGTCTCTCAAGTAAATAAGATATGCATGTGATGGGTGAACGAATTACAGCTAGGCAATTGACAAGATCATGACACAAACCCAATTTAGCTATGACAAAAAGGACATGATATTATTTATGGAGGCATTAAGACAAGGAACAAAGACCGTTGAGTCCAACTGCGTCTTTGTCTAAATAGTCCACCGTGGGATCGCTATCCAGCCTGTCACCCAACGGTATTAAGTTGCAAGCAACAGACAATTGCATTAAGTAAAGTGCATGAAGTAAGAAATAATAATATCAAAATAGACATTAACACTGTTGTTTTACCCTTAGTAGCAACAGCACACCGTCACCCTTAGACGTTTCTGTCACTCGTGCACAGGAACAAAAGGGGGCATGAACCCACTATCTAGCATAAATACCCTCTATTGGAGATATACATAATCACTTGGCCAAAGTAACTACGCACATCGGAGAGCATGCAAAACATAAATTACTCATATAAGAATCATGCACAATCTGAACATAACTTCATAATCCATCGGATCCCAACAAACACATCACATAGCATTACAATAATCGATCTTGATCATGTTAGGCAGCTCACAAGATCATAAGACATGAAGCACAAGAGAGAGAGACTACCAACTAGCTACTGCCATGGACCCGTAGTCCAAGGTGGGACTACTCACAAATCATCCCGGAGGAAGGCATGAGGATGAAGAGCCCTCCGGGATCGATCTACCCTCCGGCAGAGTGCCGGGATCAGCTTCAGATTGGACCCCCGAACTAGGGTTTTCAGTGACGGCGCGTCGGGGTCGAGTTTCTAGAAAATAATGGCCGCCTTGACGTTTTTAGGTTTAATGTGAATTTATAGGCGTCGGAGGGGGCCGAGGAGGTGCCCCACGGGCAGGGGCGGGCCCCACCCGCGGGTGTCCCCCAGCCCGCGGCAGCAGACCGCCCCTGGCCTGTGGGTGGCCCCCAGGGCTGCCCTTTGGTGTCCTGGTGCCTTCCGTCGAGTAAAAATTCCCCGTAAATTTCTGTCCAATTCTAAGAATATTTCCAGAAGTAAATTTCTGAAACAAAAAGACAGCAGAAACAGGGAACTGGCACTTGACATCTTGTCAATAGGTTAGTCCGACAAAATGCATAAAAATGATATAAATGACAGTAAAAACATGTGACAATATCACAAAACTAGCATTGATCACTCAAAAATTATAGATACGTTTGAGACGTATCAGCATCCCCAAGCTTAACTCCTACTCGTCCTCGAGTAGGTAAGTGATAACAAATAATTTTTGATGAGACATGTAACCAACACAATCTTGATCAAGATAGTAATGCAAAGCACATGAAGTGAATAAGGTGATCCAAAACAATTGTCTATAGTTGACATTAAGCAAACAATGATTAACAAATGCTAGCTAACAAATGCTAGAAACTTTTCATGAATAAGTGCGTTGGAGACATGGAACCATACATAAGGTTTAGAAAGAAGAATTGCGAATTATGTCTCCAATGTAAAGTATCAATCATTCTTAAGGATGGCAATTTTACCGACGAGTACGGGTATTCGCGGGTATCCGCCCCATATGGGCAGGATATGGGCATATTTTTATACCCATGGGTAGTACCCATATCCTACCCGTCAAATCGTGGGTAGGGTATAGATATAATATTATACCCGTGGGTATACCCGTACCCTACCCGTTTATACTGACATGTGGGGCCAGTAGGGCGACTAGCAAAGGGCCGGCTTCGGTCAAAGCGAGCTGTGCGCTGCAATTACTCCCGTAAGGCCGTAATCCTCTCGTCTCCCCAATCGCAGCAATGAGGCGGCGAGCGCGAGGCGTCGAATCATTGATTGATTCTCAATTTCTTCCTATCGCTGATCCCCCAATACTCCCCCCGTCCGCCTATCTCTCTCCTTTCCTAGGTCCCTCCCGGAGTCCATCGCGCAGTCGCGCCGCTGCCAATTTTGCCCGTCCGCAAGGGGCCGCATCCCATCGTCGGACGGCGGCGAGCGGCGAGCCGGAGTGTGAGTTCAGCTGGACAGCTGACAACCAACCAGACTTCTCCAGCGGAGAGCGCACCTCTACGACCGACGACAACACAGGTATTTCTTCTGTTCATCTACGGCCGGCCACAACGCATGCTGCAAGTGGTTACCCTTAAGATTTTGCAATTAGGATGATTATGTATCAGTAATGATCTAACTTGGATCACACACACCGTTGATTTCATATGCTGCATATTGGATCTAAATAGGCACGCTCTAACTATGCACTTCAATTTAGTTATGCAATTACTCCACATGCGTACTATTCTAAACAGGCGGGGTCTATATATTGGACAGATTTTGTTTATGCATTATGATTTCATATGTTTGTCGTGAGCTTGCGAGTCTGTGTTAAGTTGTCATCAATTGTCAATTTGTAATGTTACTCGCTACTCTTGTTGAGTGTTGACTTATGAGTTATGGGTATGAGATTGATTTCTAATTTTTTATAATTGCCGTGTACTAATCTATGAGTTATTGAGTTGAGAAAATTGATTAGTTTTGTCAAATGTGCTATCGTTGAATGTAAAATTGTTAATAATTTGTGTACTATTTGATCTACCCGTTGGGTATGGGTGTGGGTGAAGTTTCATACCCGTGAGTACGTGTACGGGTAGAACTTTCTACCCATTGACTTTGAGGGTATGGGTATGGTAGTGCTCTACCCTACCCATACCCTACCCATTACCATCCTTAATCATTCTTCAAAGTATCTAATTAGTCATTCATGAAAATATCCAAGCTCAAGTCAGGTGTCCTAATCCATCTACTTCACAAATCAACTGTTTCGAAGTCTACTCAACTAGTGCAAGTAAGAAGTGGCCTTGGCACCATGATGTTATGGCAAAGAGAACAATGATGGAGGTTTGGAAGGTCAAAAAGAAAGGCTCAAACAGTGGAGAAATTAACCACAAGACAGAAGGAAGTCCCGTAGTTGACACTGTATGAGGAGTAGTGATTGCCATTTAACGGATGCACATAGAGCTATAAGTGTATGAAAGCTCTCCAATGGAACTAGTGGGGGTGCATCCAACTTGCTTGCTCATGAAGACCTAGAGCTCACTTGAGGAGGCTCATCCTTGGAATATACAAGCCAAGTTCTACAACGTTAATTCCCCACATAGTTATACAAATGAAACATGAAAACTCTCTATAATGAAGTGTAGGTGCTAACTAGCACAAGTGTGGAATAAAGGATAGTAGTGCTGCCCCCTCTCTCTTTTATATTTCTCTTGTTTTTTATTGTGGCCTCCGTGGCTCTTTTAAATTTTCTCTCATTGGTCTCTTTTGGACTCTTTTATGTGGCCACTTTGGACTCTTTTCAATATGCTCACAGGTAGGGGCAACACTCTATTTTTACAAGATGATCATCACACATTTGGTACTCATAACTCATAAGACTAATACATGATGTATAAAAGAAGATATGCATGATCGAGCGTAGTGTGGAAAAAAATATGTAGAACATATGGCAAGCCACGCTGCACACTAACTCAATGATCAAGCAAACTATATGGTAATGAAGAACGACATCAAGTCATGTAATGTAATGATGGATGTTGCATGGCAATGTATCTCAGAACGGCTATGGAAATGCCGTGATAGGTAGGTATGGTGGCTGTTTTGAGGAAGATAGTTGGCTTATGTGTAGGAGAACAGGATGAAGTTCTCCCACGGAGTTGGATGTGCTCGCGAAGTATGCACCAATCTCAATGTGAGAGAGGGCATTGCGCAGCACCGAAGAGGCCAGCAAAATATGGAAGTGGAAGTGCCAAAAACCAAAACTCAACAATGCATTTTGTATATTGCAAACAACTAGTAGTTTCAATGTTCCACAAATGCTAAGAGACACCCCGAGAGGGATCGTGGCAGCGACACAAGTGCCCCGTTGGCTTCCCCGACCGTTGCAGTAACTACCCACTAGGAACTTATTTTCAACTTAGTAGAATTCATGACACATTAGCATTGTTGACTTAGGTTGTTTAGTTCAGAAAAGTACGGCTCCACGCTTTAATAACACCTCTCCACTAATCAGCTCTAACACCATTAACCAACACATATTAACCATTAGTTATTTTAGTGCCTCAAAACAATTGAAGGGTATCAAATTATCCACATAGTGATCTACAAGACTATGCAGGTTTTTTCTACTTCATACCACTTCCACATGCATAGCATTTTTCCGATCTAACACATTAACCAAGCAACCAAAACAACTCTCCAACAAATATAAGTGAAGAACAAGAGAGTTTAACTTAACAACTAGCAGCTCTAAACTAAAACCTAAAAGCGAGAGCTTGCCAGAAAACAGACAATAGTTAAGAATACTCAAAAAGATATAAGCGAAGCAAAGGAGTATTCAAACGAAAAAGCGGAGCGTGTCTCTCTCCCACACAAATAAAGCTAGGATCCAACAAAGATATGACCAGCAAACAAACAAACAAAACTGAAAGTAAAAAGATGCTCCAAGCATAGCACATAATATGTAAAGTGATAAAAACGAAGTTCAACGAAGACGACCTTATGATAGTCGATGAAGATGAGGGGATGCCTTGGGCATCCCCAAGCTTTGACTCTTGATAGTTCTTGATATTCAGAGGGGGTGCCATGGGGGCATCCCCAAGCTTGAGCTCTGATCCATCCTCGATTTCTTCATAATCCTCTCCTTTGGAACTTAAAAACTCCCTTCACACAAAACTTCTCATAATTTGATTAGAGGGTTAGTGCTCATAAATTAAAATGCACATGTGTTCAACTCATGACAAATTGCAAACCAACTTCATTAGACATTAGCTAATGTTTACTAAGGCTCAATGTGGCACTCTACCTCTAGAGTGTCACATATGACGATGGTAAAGAGACAAATGCAAAATAAAAGCAGAATCTGTCAAAATCTAAACAGTCTGTAAAGATCTAATTTTTCGAGGCACTTCTGCAGCTCAAATCAAAAAAAAAAATTAAAACTAACGAAAGATATATAAAATCATCAGGATTTCTGTCAAAAATTATCAGAAAAAAATAAAATTCTGGCGATTTTAGGAGTTTCGTGCAACAGGCGCACAGAATCTGTTTTTGGACAGCAACACAATACCTCGCACTTTCAATGTATTAGAGGCTAAACTTTGCACAAAAACCAAAATAAAAATATACAGTGAAGTTGCTACAGAGGTAATAACTTCATTACTCAAGAAAATCAAAAATCAAACTGAAAATAAAATATGGGTTGCCTCCCAACAAGCGCTTTTCTTTAACGCCTTTTAGCTAGGCGCAATGCCAAATATCAAGTTTTTTCGGAGGCCTTTGCAACATCAAGAGCATAGCTTGACCTTATGATTGATTCAAAAGGAAACTTCTTTCTCTTTCTAGGGAAGTGTTCCATCCCTTTTTTAAGGGGGAACTGAAACCTTATATTTCCCTCTTTCATCTAAATAATAGCACCAACAGTTCTCAAAAACGGTCTTCCCAAAATAATAGGACAAGAAGCATTGCACTCAATATCCATAACAATAAAATCAACGGGAAAATAATTATCATTAACAACAATAAGGACATCATCAAATCTACCCAAAGGTTTATTTTAGAAGAATCAGCAAGATGAACATTTAAATAGCACTCTTCCAAAGGATTTAAATCAAGCATATTATAGAAACTTTTAGGCATAACAGAAACACTTGCACCAAGATCACATAAAGCATTGAAATCAAAGTAATTTATTTTCATCTTAATAGTGGGTTCCCAACCATATTCTAACTTCCTAGGGATAGAGGTTTCAAGCTTTAGTTTTTCTTCCCTAGCCTTGATAAGAGCATCGGTAATGTGTTTGGTAAAGGCAAGATTTATTTTACTAGCATCCGGTGTCTTAGCAAGTTTTTGTAGGAACTTAATGACTCCAGTAAGATTGCAATTATCAAAATCAATTTCATCACCTTTAAATAAACTAGGAGGGTCCTCTTTAGTGGTTTGGATAGTATAAATTTTAACAGTTTTCCTATTCATTTCAGCAATTTTAGCTTCTTCAGCCTCTCTAGCCCACCTAGCTTTCAAGAGAGCCATCATCCTTTCATTTTCATTAATTTGAAGAGAGATAGCATTTAAAGATTCAGTATGTTTGTCTTGATTTGGAGTGGTTCTAATTTTCAAAATTTCAACATCATGAGCAAGAACGTCTACTTTAGAGACTAGACTATCCAGTTACGTCTACTTTAGAGACTAGACTATCCAGTTTTTCCAACTTCTCTTCAACAGTTTTGTTAAAAGCTCTTTGCGAAGTGATAAATTCCTTTAAAACATTTTCAAGATCAGAGGACACATTCTTATTAGGATTATAAGAATTGTCATAGGAATTACCATAAAAGTTGCCATTATTGGGAGGATAAGGCTTATAGTTGTTACTACCAAAATTATTTCGATAAGCATTATTGTTGAAGTTGTTTCTATTAAGAAAATTAAAATCAACTTGATCCTCTTCTTGGGCAATTAATGAAGCAAGTGGAACATTATTGGGATCAATATTGGACTGATTGGTAGCAAGCATAGACATAATCATATCAACCTTATCACTCAAAGAGGAGATTTCCTCGATAGAATTTACCTTCTTACCACTTGGAGCTCGTTCGGTGTGCCATTGTGAATAATTTGTCATCATCTCATCCAAGAGTTTAGTTGCTGCATCTAGTGTTGTGGACATGAAGGTGCCTCCCGCGGCCGAGTCCAAAAGGTTCCTTGAAAAAAAATTCAAACCTGCATAAAAAGTTTGGATAACCATCCACATAGTTAATCCATGCGTGGGACAATTCTTAACCATAGATTTCATTCTTTCCCAAGCTTGAGCAACATGTTCATTATCAAATTGTCTAAAGTTCATAATGTTACTCCTTAGTTGTATGATTTTAGCAGGTGGATAATATTTTCCAATAAAATCATCTTTGCATTTAATCCAATAATCAATGCTATTTTTAGGCAAAGACAATAACCATTATTTTGCTCTCCCTCTCAAAGAGAAAGGGAAAAGTTTCAGTTTTATGATGTCACTTTCTACCTCTTTATACTTTTGCATATCACATAACTCAACAAAGTTATTTAAATGAGAGGCGGCATCATCAGTACTAGCACCAGAAAATTGCTCTTTCATAACAAGATTTAGCAAGGCAGGTTTAATTTCATAAGATTCCGCTTTAGTAGCGGGTGGAGCAATTGGAGAGCATATGAAATCATTGTTATTAGTGCTAGTAAAGTCACACAACTTGGTGTTTTCAGTAGGAGACATAACGATAAGATTAAATAACAAGGCAGGAATAAAGACTACACTAATTTTTTTGGGTTTTAAAATTTTGAAACAGGAAAATAAACTAAACGAGATATAAAGCAAGCAAGACAAAAACAAAGTAAAGAGATTGAGAGTATGAGACTCCCCTTGCTGTAGCTCCAAAGTCCCCGGCAACGGCGCCAGAAAAGAGCTTGCTGCCGTATTAAAATAAGTTGGGTCGTGCCCCAAGCGAAGGCGGAATTGCAGCTAGTAGCAGTTTTCCCTCGTTTAACGAACCGAGGTTTATCGAACCAGTAGGACTTTCAAATCAACAACGAGGTGAATGTTGAAGATCTCTGGCGCTTGACCTTCAACAGACAGAAAGGTTGTCAATCTTTCCGGTCTCGCAGAAAACAAAGCGGTTAATTGTATGATGAAATAGATAAAATATGAAAAGTGACCAGAGGAATAATGATAATTAAAAGCAAGTAAATGAGGTTGTAAACGATGTAAAAAGATGGACCGGGGGCCATGGGTTCACTAGTGGAGTCTCTCAAGTAAATAAAATATGCATGTGATGGGTGAACGAATTACAGCTAGGCAATTGACAAGATCATGACACAAACCCAATTTAGCTATGACAAAAAGGATATGATAATATTTATGAATGCATCACGACAAGGAACAAAGACCGTTGAGTCCAACAGCATCTTTGTCTAAAAAGTCCACCGTGGGATCGCTATCCAGCCTGTCACCCAGCGGTATTAAGTTGCAAGCAATAGACAATTGCATTAAGTAAAGTGCATGAACTAAGCAATACTAATATCAAAATAGACATTGACACCGCTGTTTTACCCTTAGTAGCAACAACACACACTCGCCCTTAGACGTTTCTGTCACTCGTGCCCAGGAACAAAAGGGGGCATGAACCCACTATCTAGCATAAATACCCTCTCTTGGAGATACACACAATCACTTGGCCAAAATAACTACGCACATCGGAGAGCATGCAAGAACATAAATTACTCATATAAGAATCATGCACAATCTGAACATAACTTCATAATCCATCGGATCCCAGCAAACACATCACATAGCATTACAATAATCGATCTTGATCATGTTAGGCAGCTCACAAGATCATAAGACATGAAGCACAAGAGAGAGAGAGACTACCAACTAGCTACTGCCATGGACCTGTAGTCCAAGGTGGGACAACTCACAAATCATCCCGGAGGAAGGCATGACGATGAAGAGCCCTCCGGGATCGATCTACCCTCCGGCAGAGTGCCGGGATCAGCTTCAGATTGGACCCCGAACTAGGGTTTTCGGTGACAGCGCGTCGGGGTCGAGTTTCTGGAAAATAATGGCCGCCTTGACGTTTTTAGGTTTAATGTGAATTTATAGGCGTCGGAGGGGGCCGAGGAGGTGCCCCACGGGCAGGGACGAGCCCCACCCGCGGGTGAACCCCAGGCCGCGGCAACAGGCCGCCCCTGGCCTGTGGGTGGCCCCCATGGCTGCCCTTTGGTGTCCTGGTGCCTTCCGTCGAGTAAAAATTCCCCGTAAATTTTCGTCCAATTCCGAGAATATTTCCAGAAGTAAATTTCTGAAACAAAAAGACAGCAGAAAGAGGGAACTGACACTTGGCATCTTGTCAATAGGTTAGTCCGACAAAATGCATAAAAATGATATAAATGACAGTAAAAACATGTGACAATATCACAAAACTAGCATGGATCACTCAAAAATTATAGATACGTTGGAGACGTATCAGTGGCCGGTGTCGCCATGGCCGTGGCTCTCTCGTTGACACAACCAGTGGGAAGGAGAAGCCGAGGACTCGAGGAGCAGGATTTGTTCCCGACCACTCGAGCAGAACTCGATCCCGGCCACGAGGAGCAGGATTTGATCCCTGCCACGGCGCCCTCGTCTGGCCCCAGCAAGGACTCGATCCCGGGAGACGGGAGGGGAGGAGTGCGTGTGTTAGCACTCGTTTTTGGCAGGTACCAGGTTCAAGAGCACTCAGGAGGGAATGGCGACTCGTTGGTGACCCGGCAAGAAGCCAACCCGATATATCCAGGAGTCAGTTTAGCCACAACCCGGGTTCAAGTTCATTCAAGAAAATGAAGACCCGCCAGAAGTCAATCTGGCGGAAGTCGACCCGATTTAGTCAAAAATCGGGTCACCAGTTCAAGCTCACTCGAAAGGAAATAGAGGACTCGGAGAGGACATGGGATGACAACCCGGCAGAAGTTGACTCGGTTACAGTCAGAACCCGGTTCGACAGGACCAGACGTAGGCTAAACTTGAAGATTCCTGAAGATTCCAGAAGCCGCATCGGAGAAGCCGGATGCGAGGAGGTCTTAATGCTTGCCTAGCCTGAAAAAGGGAGTCGGTTGTCGTGGGGTTGTCACGGCAAGTTCTTCCTCACGGAAGATGAGTTCTGGGGCCATTGATGACTGAAGTACGCTGGAACGGTTAATCTCGCCAAGGAACAAGGATTTACCCAGGTTCGGCCCCTCTGATTCGAGGTAAAGACCTACTTCCTGCTTCTTTGTTATTGCTCTTGATATGTCTCGATTACAAGGACCCGGCTCCCACAACTTAGGAGCCGGCGACTTCTCTCTGGTGGCTAGGGTTTCTCTACTGATTGAAGCTTATCTCTACTGATTGAACTTATCGATCTAAGGTCCAGGACCCCGCTTATAAAGGCTGCCGGGTCCCTGGACTTACACTTTACACCGAGTCATACTAGAACACGGAGTCCTACTCTACGTCTTGGTCTTCCAAGTTTAGACTCCGGGTTGTACTTGGACTCCTTCCGGACGGGTCCTTTCTTCATCATGGGCCCTGGCCGGCTTGTCTCCAGCCCAGCCCATGCGACTTGATACGTGACTCGGCTTTGGCCTTCTTGGTCTTGGCGGGTCTACTTTCCGGGTCCATGGGCCTACCTGTAAAGTATCCCCCCATCAGTAGCCCCCGAATTTATCTTGGGCACAGCTTGGCGGCTTCCTCTGACTTGCTGATTCGACTCTCTGGGTCGACTCCTTCCACTTGAGCCAAAGGCTCCAAAGTCGCCTGCTGCTAGCTCCAAGATGAATTCCTGCATAAAAACATATTACTTACATAAAATGAGTCCGTCCTGTTCTTTCGCACAAGTCCACCACTCTAGCCATTTATAGCACTTGGCCGAGTCTGTGGCTATTCCTGTGCACTACTCTGTCAATTTTCAACTCTTTAAGTCATGGGACTCGGCTTCCTGAAACAAGCCGGCTATTCTTCCCTCTCTGTAACCTTATCTTTTGACTATCGAATCGTTATCCACGATTTTACCGCGGGCCACCACTGTAAACCTCTAGGGTTTTTACCCCATCATAAATACCAAAGGTGAGAACTGAATCGTCACCAAACCTTTCATTCCCCAAACTTTCCATCTCTCCTGCACTCGTTCCTTTCCCGCGCAGCGCTTCCTCTCGCACCGCACGCACGCCATGGCCCCCAAGCGTCCCACCAAGGGCACCTCCAAGGCCAAGGCCGCTTCTGGCAGCAGGGTCGTCGACATTGCCGCCGAGGCCGCCGCCGCCGCCACTCCTTCTTCGAAGAGATCTATCTCCGCCGATTGGTGCGGTTCAACCATCACGGCGGAGCAACTGAAATCGCACCGCCTTGCGGGCCTTCTTCCATCAAATGTCAGGGCACGAGCTCCTGGGGACGAATCAGTGCCTTCTCCGGCGAAGGGCGAGGTCGTCATCTTTGCGGAGCATCTTTTCCGCGGCTTCACACCCCCCGGTAATTTGTTCTTCCGCCAGCTCC
>QRDG01000926.1:185032-220217 GCA_012064385.1 Puccinellia tenuiflora | reverse complement strand
TTGTATAAGCCTCAGTCCCGGTGAGGGGCTAATCCATCATGGGAGAGAGTGATAACCACATAGCTACTTGTATAAGCCTCAGTCCCGGTGAGAGAGTGATAACCACATAGCTACTTGTATAAGCCTCAGTCCCGGTGAGGGCCTCATCGCGGGAAGCAGCGGCGTTGATGGAGATGGACCCGGCGGTCGATCCCCGTCCCGGCAGGGTGCCGGAACAGGACCTTCTGAACCCCAAAAACTTGTCAGCGATGGCAGCGGAGCTCTGTTGCGTATTATGGAAAATCCTTCGGGGGTTCGGGTTTTCTCGACGGGGATGATTTATAGGCCAAAGGGCGTCGCGAGGGGGTCTCCGAGGGGCACAGACGGGCCTCGGCCATGGCCCCCCTGTCACCCGTGGGTGGGTCCCGCCCCAGGGCTGTGGGTCCCTCCCGGGGTCGCCCTTCTGGCTCCGGTCCTTATTTCTTCAATAAAAAATCATCGTAAATTTTTGTCTAATTCCGAGAATATTTCCAGAAGTAACTCTCTACAACAAAATCAGCACAAAAACAGGGAACTGGCACTAGGTATCTTGTAAATAGGTTAGTCCGACAAAATGCATAAAAATGATGTAATATGATAGTAAAAACATGTGACAACATCACAAAACTAGCATGGATCAATCAAAAATTATAGATATGTTTGACACGTATCATGGGGGCGCAAGCGCTGGATCCATCTTCATCGACTTCGAGATATTCGTCGAGATCTACGTCAGGTTCGTCGACAAGGTCCGCGTCGACCTCAGGTTCATCGACAAGGTCTGTGTTGACCTCAGGTTCATCGACAAGGTCTGCGTCGACCTCAAGTTCATCGACAAGGTCTGCGTCGACCTCAGGTTCATCGACAAGGTCTGCGTCGAGCTCAGGTTCATCGACAAGGTCTGCGTTGACCTCAGGTTCATCGACAAGGTCTGCGTCGACCTCCGGCCCATTGGAAAGGGCCTGCTTTGGCTACATTGCCGGGTTCTGCGCCAGGGATGGCGCGGAAGAAGAAGGCCAACTCCATCGTGGAGTACCTGTGGTACCCGGGGCTCGGTTTCGACCCTGAGAAAGCCTCGGCGACGTCTTCAGCCCAAGGTCAGGCCAGCGGGATCCAGTTCGTCCCCCCAGCAGCAAGCACCAGTGCGGGTGCTAGTGAAAGGTTGCCTCTCGGAAGTAGTACAGGCATTGACGCTCCTCTTTCCCCGCAGACGCGTGAGGTGAAGGAGGAACTCTGCTTGGAAACATCCCCGCTATCACTCCTCCGAAAGGAGAAAAGTCAGATTCAAGGCCCACGGACGGAGATCACTAGTGAAGATCCACATGCCTATGTGCCGCAAGAGGTCCAGATCCCGTTGGGTGAGGATGGTCAGCCGGGACCCTGGTGCTCGTTTCACCAATCTGACAGGCACAATGTTGATGACTGCCGCGAGCTCAAGAAGCGCCCAAGAAGCGGGGAGTGCTCCACCTGTGGAGAACTTGGTCACCTCAGCCGAGATTGTCCTCTGAAACCGAGACCAAGAAAAGCCCCGAAGAAGAAATCATCAAGAACCGTCATCGACGCCTCCACCCAAACCGACAATCTAGACGGGTCCTGTCCTCCACCAACAGCACAAGAAACACAAGAGAGTCAGCTAACGACTGCCTCCGGCTGGGATCGAACTTACTTCTATGAAGGCCAGCCCAGAAGAGAATGGGATCTTCCGGGTCACATCGTGACAATACACCCGGGACCGAGTGGACCTCCCCGGAAGTATTGGATTGCAAAATGGTTGGCCTCCGGGCGACAAGGATAAAGAGCCAGGAAGGGTCTCCGGACCGGCACCGCGAGGGTGTCAGCAAGGCAGACGTGCTTTCAAGCGGCACCGGAAACAAGGGGGTCTCCGGACCGGCATCGTAAGAATGTCAGCAAGACGGACGTGCCTTCACGCGGCGTCGGGAACATGAGGGTCTCAGGACCGGGGCCACGGGCCCCAGCTATAAGGTCCTGCGCCAGTGGAGATGGCTGGGCAGGCGGCTATTTCAGCACGGGACCCTGACCCTGCGGGTAACCGCAGGCAGGGCAGAGTTATGTCTTAAAAACGGCATAGAAGACCCGCCATGGCGGCAGCGCGGCGAAACAATTGCTGAAATAGTCTAAAGGAGGTCGACACAGAGCTAAGTATAAATGTGCTTGCACGGGCTTTTCCTTTGTTGCATCTGTTTTATGCATTTTGGCTAAGACGAAAGCGGGCATTGTTTTGGGGTGGCGCCTCCGCGACTAAGCTGTCCGTTTCCCTCGGGCAGTGGAATCGTGGGCTGAGGTCCGTGCGGTCAAAAAATGATGGGTTCTTGGGGGGATGCGCCCTGTGTCGGTGGCTCAGATCCATCTGAGTGCGCACGACTGGTTAGCTCTCACGCTCATTAACTCTTCCCGAGAGCGTTAAGCCTCCACGGATGCAATAAAACGGATAAAACTTGGGAAAAGTTTATTTACATACAGAAAATTACAGAGTTTGCAAAACACAGTTCACGTTTCCTGGTGTTGCCCCATTTGCTTTCAGGACCGGTTATCGTCCTCGCGGGAGAAGTGCTCCATGATCTCGTCCACCTGGCGGGTCACCTCGGGATCGGCCAACATCTCGGGGGTGAGGCCTTCCAGGTCGGGCAAAGAAGGAGGTGGCTGACGCCATCGTCGAAGAGCTGCGACGAACTAGGTGGCCACCTGCCGGGCTGCAACCCTCCCTTCCTGGAGGGTGGCCCTGCTCACGCTGCCTCTAAGGCCACTGACGCGCAAAGCCACGAGCTCTAGAAACGAAGGATAACACCGGAGAGAGTAGGAGTGCTTCTTAGGAAGGGCAAGCAGTCCCTTCACCTTCAGCGCCGACAGCGCGTCCATGATCTTCGAGGACCAGGCGTGCATCTGGAGCAAGATCTCATTGTTGCTCCGCCGGTGGCTGCGGAAATTGCTCTCCTCTTTGGCATGCGCCTCCTTGGCCTTCGCCAGGTCGCTCTGCACCTCTTTGAGCTGTACGGACAGCTCCTCGTGGCGGTCCCAGACGATCTGAGCCTGCGACTTGCCTGTTTCCGCGGTCGCCAGGCTCTCGGCAAGGTTCTTGGTTTCATCCCGGCGCACGATGGCCATGCGCTCGGCAGCTTCATCCCGAAACTTCACCGCACTCTCCAGATTCCGGATCTTCTCTTCCAGCACGAGCCGGTGGGCGCTCGCGCTCCTCTTGAACTCCTCGGCCTCAGCGAGGGCCGCTTTCTGTGCGTCGATGGTGGCCACCAGAGTTGCGATCCTCGCCGCGTGATCGTCCCGCTCACCTCGGACCCTCCGGAGGTCGTCTCTAGCTTGTCCCCGGCATTTCTTCTCGTGGGCGAGGTCCTCCTTCAGTCTGGAGATCTTCCGGTCCCTCAACTTGATGGCCTCGTCCTTCACTCGGATGATCTCTTTCGCTTTCGCTTCCACCTCGATGCGAGTCCACCCCTCCACGTTCAGCATTCCTTGTTCTAGGCGTTCCTCATCGAGGGCCGCCCTGGCCTAGAACGCCTCCTCCGCTTCAAGGAAAGTCTCCTTCTGAGCTTCAAGCGCACGGAGACGCTGCTGCAGCTCTTTGTGTTGGTTGGACAGTCTAAGCTCTCGGGCGTTGAGTAGTTCTTCTTCCGCCGCCACCCGCTCCTCGCGGGCGCGCGCGGCCTCCTCCCGGGAGGAGGAAGAGGGCTCCTGCTGCCCAAACTTGGCCTTTGCGAAGGCCAAGAACTCTCTGACGTTCGGAAACGTCCTCGTAAACCCTGGCGCCGGGTTCGCTGTCTGCGGGTCAGGCTGGGGGCTCCCGGGCCTCGACGCATGGGCATCGCCGGGAGCCTGCTCAGTTTCGGCATCAAGTTCGGGACGGGCCGCTGGGGGCTCAACGCCGTCCTCGCCCTCGGCGCGGTTCTCCGTCCTTTCGGCGTCAAGTTCGGGGCGGGCCGCTGGGGGCTCAACGCCGCCATCGCCCCCGGTGCGGTGATACCCACAAGTATAGGGGATCGTTGAAATCGTTGATGTGTAAGTATTAGTATCGATCCCACGAGGAGTAGAAGGTATAAGTATGTATCCTCTCAAATAAGAGTGTCACTTCTCTTATTATCTATGCACTAGACAAACTAAAATGATTAAATGATGCAAGTGTTTTTGGGTTTTTGGCGTAGAGTTTGCAATAAAGTAAAAATCTGAAAATAAAATATGACAAGTGAAAGCTCTCAAAGAGAGAAAGCCCAATCCTCTATGCAGCAAGAGGATAAGCTTGAGTAGTGTGTTTCTTATAGGTGGAAAACGTTCCGAAGGGCTACATGGATTTCATGGCATAAATATTTCTAAAACAACAAGGTAAACATTTTGTCAAGTTTTAATCTTCTTTGGACGGAGCCATAATTAGGTGTAGTTAAATAAATAAACTAAACCCCTTATGATGGATCATGTGGCCAAGTAAATGACTGCACAAGAATTATTAAGACATAAAGTCCCACCATAGCATTACACTCTAAGGTCCCCGATATAAATCCCCTCCTAATGTAACTTCATGTATTAGACCAAGGTTTACGTGTCCTCCTAGGTCCTACCCATTCCATCACACTAGTGTGATAGCACCTTCATGCATTACTCAATATATGGTGCACTTCATACATTGTACATCAAGACAATCATAAAAGATAAAAACTTGACCAAATACTCAACACAAGTTAAGTGAAAATTATTGCCAATCCATCCTATGCCCCCAGGAACATGAGAGAACTACTCACAACGCGAAGACATGATATGATTCAATGGTATAAGTGATACAACACAATCTGAAAATATAATCTCCCCACAAAACAATGACAAGTAGCAATTCACAAACATGTAGAATAGTACTTAGACAATAGCTAGGGTTCGAACTATCTCAAACTATGAGGGGGATGAAGTGGATCACGAAGATGGTGATGGAGATGGTGCTGGTCTTGACGGTGGTGTTGATGGAGACTGGAGGGGGGATGGAGGAGCCTTCCGGAGGTGATTCTGGCGGCGTTTCCCCCCTCCGATCTTCTCCGGCGGCAGCCTTCTGTCTCCTGTTTCTTTTTTTTGTGTTTCTCCGCCGCCTCCTCATGAAACTCCTCGGGGAACTATTTTTATAGTCGGTTTTAGGTCAAGATGAAGCCACGGAGACGAAAACGGACAGCATCGGAGCCACGAGGCCCAAGATGGGGTGTCCCACGCGGCCAAGGAATCTGGCTGCATGGGCCCACCTCTTTTGGCCCTCGGGTCTCCGTTTGTTTGCTTCCTTCACTCCTACGCTTCGTTCCTTCCAAAAAATGATCCACGCAAAATATTAGGTCATTTGGACGTCGTTTGGGCCCCTGAAACATCAAAATATAGAAAATAGGGTTTTCTGCCAGTGCAGGGTTAATTCTAGAAAAATAGGAAAACTGTGAAATCTTCCCAAAATCCTTATAAAACAATGATATAACCCTTATATGATGCAAATATGATTGAAATATGAGTATTATAATGCAAAGTTCATGTATGCATTTTACATGCATCACGCAGTCCCCCGCCTCGAGATCTGCATCAACAAACAAAGCGTCAGCCTCTGGGGGGCCTTCTGGCCACCTGGGGCCAACGGTGACGACTCCGGGTGGAGTTACCTGGAGGCGGCGCCGAGGATGCCGGGTCCTCGAAGGGGCGTCATACGGGTCGCCATCGATGGCGACCCTTCGTTTCCTGCCTCCGGGGACCTGGCCCTCAGGGGAGTCCTGCTGGGAGACGGGGGCTTTCCCGCGACTACCGCGGAGCTTTCCACGGCCTCTCCTGTTTCTTCGTCTTCGTCCACGCGGGCGCGCTTCCAGGGGCTTCCGGGCCCGGAGGACCTGCAAACACGCAACAACGGTCAGGCCTGTCGCAGCTCCTGACAAGCATGGAAGGATCAGGGTGGGCATTGGGCTTACCTCTGGGCCCGCTTGGCACTGGAGATACCCCACCGCTTCCCCACCAAGTCTTCGAAGTGATCCGGCACTGACACACTCTTGTCGTCTCCATCGTCAGCAAGAATCGGTCAAAGTGAGGGGCCGTTGGGGCAGCCATCCCAGGAGGGGCCGTTGGGGCAGCCATCCACCTGAATCCAGTAACCGGTGGGCCGGTAGTCGTCCGTGTCCACCGCCGCCGCGAAGGAGTCCGACAGATGAAGCTGGCTGCGCAGTCTCCTGTCCAGATCCACGACGAACTCGAATGGAGGGAAGCCGGTTTGGGTCGTCCTCCGCGGGGGAGGATCCGGAGAACCTCCCGCCCCGCCGCCTCCACGGCCACGACTTCCTCGACAACGACCGCGGCCGCCGCCGCGACCGTGCCCCGCTCGGCCTCGGGGGGCAGCCCTCCCACGGCTGCCAGAGGCCGTCTCCGCCACCGCCGAGGACGAACGCGGGCGGGCAACTCCTCTCCTAGCCCCTGCCATCGACACGCTCGTTTCTATGGAAGGGTGGGGTTGGGAAAGGAACGAAGACAACTGAAGGTCCAGAAGAGCGCCCCTGCCTTTAAGAAGGCCCGGGTGCGCCTTCAGTGGCCGTCGCCTCGCATTCTCCGTTTCCGAGAATCGAGGAGGCAGACGCAGTTATTCCCCCTGACGGATGGGGCAAGGCAGTCAAGACCTGACGCCGGGGACCCACTTTGACTTTTTTGGTCATAGCCCCGGCGGCAGAAGGGCGTGGCCGTCGGGACTATGCCCGGGGGCTACTGTCGCAACAGTGGAACACGGGGTTCCCCTGATGCAGTCAAAGTGGGTCCACCGTCTGTGGGCCCACCAAGAAGACGATCAAGGCCAAGGTTCAAGACTAGCAGATGGGCCCCCCATCTGCCCCACGGCGACCAAGCAAGCACGGCATCGACAACCACGGCAAAGGACCAGGGGATCCCCCGGGGGCCCCTTCAACCCGGCAGAAGACGTGGAGGACCCGGGGACCCGGACGCCCGGCAGGAGGCCAGGCTCACCCCACACCTTCAAAAGTTATGAATTTTATATCAAATTAAAGCTAAAATTGCAATCTGTCCAAATCTATTTTTGCATGCATGAATTAAATAATTTAATTTTCGGGTTAATGGAAAATGCAATTAATTGATTTAATAAAATGCCCTAAATGCCTAATTTGTTTATTAAATTGCTAAACCCTAATTTTAACTTGCCTAATAAAATGATTAGCACTTAAATTGCTGCATGATTAAATTTGTCATGCCATCATGCTTGATTGAATGCATTTGTATTGATTTTGCCTTTTGTTATGTTTTGGGGTTACCGTAGACGACGACGTTGCCGAGTACCCCGACACCTCCGAGGATCTAGCCCAGTACCAGGCTACTGAGCCAACAGGCAAGCAGCCCCTCCCAAACTTTCTCATGTGATGCCTATTCCTGTCTTCCATGCTTTAGGACTTCCGTTCTGTTGTGTCTTACGATTCCTATTAGAATTGCATAGCCTGATAGAAGTCCAGTTATCCCTGATATGCCTGCCTATATCCTATGCTTGTTTTCCAGTTACTTCTACTAGCATGCTTAGGAGTTGTTTGTGGTCTATCACATGTTTAGCTGGTATTTTTTTAATAATTGAAGACTTGCTATGTGGGAATCACATTATTATACTAATGATAAGGCACCGGCGGAAGGCCAATTATGGTGATTTGTTCTGCTAGTGACGCCTAGGAAAAATCGTTCTTTTCCGCTTATCCAAGAATGAGCGCCCTACCCACACGTGGGAAGACTTATGGAACCCCCCGCAACTCAGTACCGGATCTGCTATATTGGTTAGGGAGCCACAAAGTAGTTCGGGTGTTTACCATTTGGAGCATACGCACGATGCATGTTGAAGATGAGAGGTTACAACTATGGGGGGCGCATATAGGTTTGCGGAGCGTTCGTTTTTCGAGTGTGGAAGGAGGAGCAATCGTATGAGTGTTATCCTCCCGAAGCCGTTCACGCAACGTTTGGGCCCGCAAAGGAGTTTCGGCCGGGCTCCCCACGTGGATCAGTCTCAGATAGGTGGCTCTCTATCCAATGTAGTAGTGAAGGGGAAGGTCGTGTTGAGATACCTTTTGCCTTTGTGGCATGTGGTTGATCGAACGTGTATGGTTACATTTGGGCACCCCTGCAGGGTTAAATCTTTTCGAAAAGCCGAGTCAGCGGTTATGGACGACTTGGGTAATGTGCTGGCTAAAAAGATCATAGACATCACCGTATATCATGAATAGCTAAATTGACTAGTAAATAGCCATATTCGAATAATAAACCTGCTAAAATTTGATTAACGTGTGAGTGTCCGGACTTCTTCCTCGTGGGAATATGATACGATGGAGTTGTCTCAGGACGGGTTTTGCTTGGTGAGTAGTTTAGCCCAGTAGCGCAAGCGCTCTCTTCCCTTATTCTAATTAGACGCCAGTTGTAGCGTGTCTTCTGTAGTTGTTAGGTGCTGCTGCTGCAAGTCCACAAACAGCCCCTTTTCAACCCCAATGCATGTGCGTCGTACCTTCTTTTCCTCTTGTGCGTTAGACTTGCTGAGTACCCCCGTACTCATACCATCGGGTGTCCGGTGCCCGTGTTTTCACCGATGCAGGAGCGACAGCAGAGTTCGACGATCCAGATGGTGGCTACTACGTAGAGTTCGACGCTGACTACGACGAGTAGATCGAGATCCTAGGCGGCAGCCTGAGACCACCGTGGGCGGGTCCCCTCTTTTATTTTCCGGCCTTTGGCCTTTGATGTAGTCTGTACTCAGATGAGTGATTGCTTCCGCTGTATTTGGGACGTATGATCCCCTGTGATGTAATAAAAGTATTTCGAACTATGTTTATTTATCCTTTTGTGTCGTACTTGTGCATGTGATGTAATCCAATTGTGGTTCTACTTGGCGAAATGTTCATTTCCGCTAAGTGGGGCTTACAAGGAACCAACCTCCACCCGCGCGACGAGGATGAGCTTGCCAGCCCCGGCTGGAAGCTCCCAGAAGACTTGGGCGCCAAGAAGAAGGAGGCGCCGCGGGGGACAGGGACGGAAAAGGTGTCAGGCCCTGTCCGCCCGCCCAGGAAAAGGTGGGCGACCGCACCTAACCCCCTCAGAAGAATACTTGGACGAGAAGAAGCCACGTCGCCCCCTAAGAAGAACCCGGAGGGGTTTTCCCGCCAAAACCCCTCCAGCCCCAAAGGTGCACCTATGGTATCCCCTTAGCCTATAAAAGGAGGACCAAGGCACCTGAGGGGGGCACAGAATCCCAGAGAGTCGGAGGCTAGGCTAGGTAGCGCACAAGAGGAAGAGTAGCATAGGCGAGAGGTGATCTCCTCCGGGTCAAGATCTGCTCGTCTTCAACCTCCCGCCGACGCTTCCCGGGTTCGCACCCGCAACCACCTCTATAAAGCTACACCATGATTAACCACTCAATCCAGACATGCAGGAGTAGGGCTGTTAGCCTCCGGGCGGCCTGAACCTGGGTAAACTCCTTGTGTCCCTGTGGTGCTTGCTAGTACGTAGATCTCGAGCTTAGACGGAGTCCCCCGGCGGAAGACGTTTCCCGGCCTCCTTCGCGCCCCATACCGAACCTAAGAAGGGGTATCCTTTACTCCCGGTGTCCGTGATCCAAGACAGACAAGTTATAAAGAAAATAAAGCACACATGGTCAACAAAATAAGTTAGAGAATTGTTCTACAAAATCCTACGATTAAGCGAAATATTCAACCAGTAAACTACAACCAATAGTTCTTCATACATCTATATATTGATCTTTTTAACCTTAATAACAGTTATAAAGAAAATAAATCACACATGGTACAAAATAAGTTAGAGAATTGTTCTACAAAATCCTACGATTAAGCGAAATATTCAACCAGTAAACTACAACCAATAGTTCTTCATACATCTATATATTGATCTCTTTAGGGCTCCTTTGATTCTAAGGAATTCCACAGGATCTGTATGGGAATTAGTTCCTGTGGATTTTTTCCTTTACAGCACATTTGATTTGTGGGATTGTATCCCATAGGAATCGATCCCGTAGGAAATCGGTAGTACCTTTTCACAGGAAACGGAGCATGAGGTCTGACCGCTGGAAAAATTCCTGGCGCGAAGAAAAGCGCGTGCGCGCGCCCGGCAAGCCCCGCTCGCGCCAAAAAGCACCGCTTCGTGCATCTTCTCATGAGTTCCTGTGCTAGTTCCTACGTTGCAATCAAACAAGCATTTATGTGAATTCCTGTGACCATAGGAACCGTTGTGACAGGGCAACCGATTCCTTTACAAATCCTATTCCTTTGGTATTCCTACCCTTAGAATCAAAGGAGCCCTTAACCTTAATAACAGTTATAAAATAGGTTACCTATATTATTCGAGGCAGACACTTTCGGACGTTGCCCTCTTATTTGGGAGGGCCACCGTTCTAGTAGGTTCAAAAAAGGTGGAAATGCCACGCTCGATCTCTGCCACAATTGATACACTGACACTAGTGGAAACAGGGGCTTCGGTTTGGCCCTTCCGTCCCGGTTCCCTTACGGACCGGTACCAATCGTGGCACTAGTCCCGGTCATTGGTCCCAGGGCGCCCGCCAGGACCAGTCCCGGTTCGTAGGGGACCTACCGTCCCGGTTCGAGTTACGAACCGGTGACAAAGGGATGCGGGAGGAGGCGACAGAGGTGGGACCAGCCCGGACAATGCACTGTCCCGGTTCTATTTACAGACCGGGACTAATGGAGGGACTTTAGTACCGGTCCTTGTTATGGACCGGGACTAAATATATTCTATATCATCTTCCACCCCCCGACCCGGCCGTGGCCATTTTTGAGCTCCGGGTTCATCTCCATTTTCTTAACCCTTGCTCCTCCCAACCACGAGTTCGGCCCCTATTTTCTCCACCATTTGTCAAGTTTGGCGGCACCTCATCTACCCGACGGTTAGCACTCCGGTGTTCCCTTTTTAGCTCATTTTGGTGCTACTTAGCAAATTTTATTTTTCTACTGCTAGCAAGGTGTTTGATGAAATGCCTAAGTAAGAGATTTCATTTTTTTTACATGCAGTTTTAGCTCAAATTAAAGTATAATGTATTGGGTTTACAGTTGTCCGGTGACCATCTTTACCATCGTCGATCGCCCGCGCCATCCCGTCGCCGGCACCTCCTCGGTGAGTCTTGTTTTTATCCCTTTTTAACTTATTGATATACTTTAGATGCATGTATATTATCTTACTTTTTTTATATGTATAGTGTGTCATGGTTTTGATATCCGTCCCCGTCGGTCCTCGTCCGGTCTATGACGATCCAGATGTCGTTGTTGAACCGGAAATTCCAACCGACCCTATCATCGAGTTTTTTGAAAATGAAATTAATGATTTGAAAGCAAAACTGGAAAGAAGTGAAAATCTCCGTCTCCAAACCCTAGAAGAGAAGATGAAATTGGAGCTCCATATTGCCGACATCGTCGATGAGCACAAGATCAAGATGGATGCAATGCGCTTGAAGATTAGAAAAATTAGAAATTATGCCATTCATAAAGAGGCTTGGTATCATTATGGTGTTGGTTCGATAGTTACCATAGTTGTGATTTTTATCGCATTTGTTGTTGGGCTTAAATTCTTTAGATAGTTGTATGTTAGTTTGAACCAATGTATGTTTGTGAGACTATATGTATTACATTTGGTTATTTGCTCTACTTTGGTTTGAATGTGATGAACTTATATATTAATTCACTTTATCACTGTTATATATTGAAGAAATAATGTTAATGGTTTTTTATATTTTATTTATATAATGCAGATGAGTCAGATGAGTCGGCAATGGATGTACAGTGACCGACGTTATCCCGACTTTATTAATGGCATGCATTATTTTCTCCAAGTGGCTGAGAAAAACAAGCCGCCAAATGGTTTTATTTCATGTCCATGTAGTGTCTGCAAGAATACTCAGGACTACTCTACCTCACAAACCATTCACGTCCACCTGTTGAAGTCCGGTTTCATGGCCGGTTATAATTGTTGGACCAAGCATGGAGAAAGAGGAGTTATAATGGAAGACAATGAGGAAGAAGAGGATAATGACAACTATCCTATGTTCACTGATCACGGTGGTACATCAATGGGGGAAGATGAAGCTGAAAAAGAGCCCATTGTTGATGAGCCCGATGACGATCTTCGTCGGGCCATTCTTGATGCGAAGATAAACTGTGGAAGTCAAAACGAGAGGTTGAAGTTGGAGAGAATGTTAGAGGATCACAACAAATTGTTGTACCCAAATTGTGAAGATGGGCAGAAAAAGCTGGGCACCACACTGGAATTGCTGCAATGGAAGGCAGAGAATGGTACTTCTGACAAGGGATTTGAAAAATTGCTGAAAATAATAAAGAAGATGCTTCCAAAAGATAACGTATTGCCCCCCAGTACGTACGAAGCAAAGAAGGTTGTCTGCCCACTAGGATTAGAGGTGCAGAAGATACATGCGTGCATCAATGACTGTATCCTCTACCACGGCGAGGAGTACGAGAATTTGAATGCATGTCCGGTATGCGGTGCATTGAGGTATAAGATCAGGCGAGATGACCCTGGTGAAGTTGAGGACGAGGCGCGCCCCAGGAAGAGAGTTCCTGCGAAGGTGATGTGCTTGCCGCCTGGCGACCACCGCTTCGACATTGCTCCGGCTCCGGCGAGGGCGAGGGCTAGGACTAGGGCTAGGGCACGTTCGATGGAGTGTGGGGAAGGGCGGCGGGGCTGTGTGAGGTCGCCATCGCGCACGGCCGGGGTTTAAAAAGGACGGGGGCCGCGTCCACCGTGGCCAGCATTGACTGCGGGACGGGAAGCCGAGGAGGCCGTCCAGTCGCTGGCAGGTGGGCCAGGAGCATTGACTGCGGGGCTCGGACGGTTGGGTGGCGGGGGAGACGAGGGAACGTGGCGGCCGGGTGGCGGTTCCCACGCGCGACGTGGCCGAGTGGGCTGACCGCGCGGCGGTTGGGTGGCGGGGTGGCCGGGTCGCTGGCTGGTGGGCCAGCCTTGACCACGCGCTACTGGCCAGTGGGTGGACGCGGGGGCTGGATTTTTCTAAGGGACCAGCCGCTACTGGCCAGGTGCCGGGCCACATATTTTTTAAAGGACCAGGGGGCTGATTTTTCTAAAGGACCAGCCGCTACGTACTGGCCAGGTGCCTGGCCCTATTTTTTTTTTCAGGACCAAGGGCTGTCATTCAGGACCAAGGGCTGTCATTATTTTGGGGTGTCATTTTATGTGTAATTCTATGTCAAAAAAATTACAAACACATATAATTGATTGCAGGTACATTGAGCTATGGCGGACATTCCCTTAATTATTGACGAGGAGCATGAAGATAAAATGCAACGAATAATCTATGCGAGTGCCCATGAAGAAGATTATTCCGGAGGACAAGGCGGTGGAGATGATGATGGACAACAAGGCGGTGGAGAAGATGATGGACGACAAGGCGATGAAGATGATGATTTCAGCTCACAATTTCTGAACGACTGCGGTGAGGGACTTCTGTTTGACGATGAAGCGCCCTTAACGACAAACTCCGGCGAGGTATATACATATATTATATAGGCTGACAATTGATCGATCGATCATGTATATATATGCATTTGTTAATTGCACGTGTTAATTAACGATTCATTTTCCAGCTCTCTGGATCGAGCAAATCTGTAAATAATGTTCCTCCTCGAGGCCTGACGAAGAGGATGGCCAGCGATGCTCCGAGGCTAACGATAGAGGAAGTTTCTCAGAGTGGCGAACCGCTGGCACCCATAGCGACCTGTCGTAAATTTGTAAATCAAGCTGGAGTCATTGTTAGGGACATTCTCCCGATCACCATTGCAGAATGGCATAAGCCGAAGGGTGTGGATGAGGATGATGCTTGTTATGTCCATGATCATATGAAAGAATTGCTTTTCGATACGCTCATGATACATTTCAACATACCAGAAGGCAAGACGGAGAAAGTGAAGGAGTGGACTCTTAAGAAGATGGCCACACAATTCCAGAGCTGGAAGAAAACACTATGGAGAAAGTATGAAGATGAAGATCTAGCTAATTTCACCGGAGCACTCGAGAAGATAAAACATTCCTGGCCCGCATTCAAGGCGTACAAGAATTCCTCTACTGCCGTGGCTCGATCGGTCGTAAATAAGAGAAATGCTGGGAAGAAGGAATACCACCATAGGTTGGGTACAGGTGGCTACAAGTCTGCCATTCCCAAATGGTTAGCCTTTGAAGCGGAACTGGTTGCTAAAGGGATCACTCCACAGACTTTGAACTGGCCCGAGAGGGCCAAGTTTTGGTTGTTCGCGCATGGCACAGTGTTGGACCCAGAGACGGGGTTGATTGTTGCAAAGGGAAAATGGAAGAAAAAGGTTGAAACAATTGTTCCGTTGCTTATTGACGCAATAGATAAAGTTCGAAAGGGAGAGTACCATCCCGAGAGAGAGAACGACGAGCTGACACTCGCACTGGGGAATCCCGAACACAACGGACGATTACGAGGCTTTCCCGGCGGTACCAACTTGAAGGAAGGGTTTCCGGACTGTGCTGACAGTTATAGAAGCCGTGGGAGAAAGAAGCAAAAGGAGTTAGACCGTTTATCAGAATTGGAGCGCATGGTTTCCGGACTGCGCTGTCAGATTGACTCAATCAGCCAGCACCGGGCACCTGATCAACAGCAGCAACAAGTCGACGTCGTCCAAGAACCGCGAAGAAGCAGCGTGGGTTCCACGCCGCTACAAGTATCTGCCGCAATAATAGAACAGCCGGCGGCTCACTACCCCGTGGATGATATCACGGAGAAGACGGAGTGTGAGCTTCATATGTTAATGAAGAACATATCCTTCAAGGTGGCGGTCGGCTATGCGTTACCAAACGAACCTGGAGTAAGCTACCATCTTGGTCAGATTCCAGCTGGCTATGCTCGTGTCGGGGTGGATGCTATTATACCGGGATTTGAGGCACTTGAGCTTGACTATCCTGGAGGTGACGATGAGACGACACTGGGACAAGTCAAGCACGGTTTCGTTCTATGGAACAAGAAATACATCGTGCTTCCAGGCTCAGCACCAAGGCCACCGACTCCTCCAAGTAGAAGTCCACCACCTACAAGTCCACCCTTCCTACCCCAGAGGGACCCCAGCGCGAGTCCGTCTCCATCTCCAGCTACACCAGTATGGTCTCCATCTCCAGCTACACCAGCACGGTCTCCATCTCCAGAGCCAGTCCAGCGGTCTCCATCTCCAGAGCCAGTCCAGCGGTCTCCATCTCCAGAGCCAGTCCAGCGGTCTCCGCCTTATAAGTGGTTTGATGCGAAGAGGGCCGTTAATAGTTCGCCTCCTAAGAAGAGACAGAAAAAGCCGCGAAAAGTGAAGACTCCTGAGAAGTTACCTTACGAGAGGACTGTCGAGGAATCCGAAGCCATCAGGAGGGCCGAGGTTAAAGCCCATTTTACAAAGAAACCGCCCCCGGAAGAACTACCCAGCATCAAAGGGCTTCCTCGTGACAAACTACATCACACTATTAGGTGCTTATACAACCCTCCACCAAGGCCGTCATCAGACTATGAGCGCTCTATTGAAAAGTCATACGACTCGGTGTTGGAGAACCGGAAATGCGGGAAACAGATAGCCCAGCTGGGACAACAAGCTACGCAATCGCTCCCTCCGCTTAAGGTAATTACCGACAAAGACGCCCACCGTATGGTACCTCAGGGAAGTGTCCGCCACTTCCCTGAGGAACCTTATAGGGTGCCTTATCGATATGTTCAAGGCAAGTCTTTGGTCACAACTGAGGTGGCCAAGTTACTACCAACAAGGATGCGTCAGTTGAATTCATGGTACATGAAAGTCGCAAAGAAAGGTATAATAGGTATCATGGCAAAAGTTAGAAAGGAGGAACACTTCTACGATGACTACGGTGTGCAAATTGATTTCTCCGAACTTTTCCAATTATACAATGGTTTACCCCTCGATAAAGCAATCATCAGTATCTTTTGTCTGTAAGTTATTTATTTTTGTAATTTAATTAAGTCTTTATATATATATAGCTCACAGCACATTCTAATTTTGATACGCTATTTGTGCAGAAAGAAGATGATCGACTACAAAAGGGAAATAATAAAACCGGTGGAGATTGGTTTCATGGACCCTAATGTTATTCATGAAGTGAGAATAAGGAAGAAACCACAAGTTGTAAAGGGAGTAATGATAGAGGCTTTCAAGCGACACCAAGACAAAAAAGAAATATTTCTTCCTTACAACTTCAGGTAAGTGTTACTAATTGCTTGTACACATTCTATTTTTGCTCACCCGGTATCTTAAGTCTAATTGATGAGTTATATGCGCATGCCTCTGTATGTAAATTTGCAGCTACCACTTTATTCTCGTGGTCATTAGATATCACCAGGGAATAATTGAAGTCTACGACTCATTAAGGAGAGACCCTAGAGAGTACAAGAGCTTGTTTGATGTCATGAAAGAGTAATTTAAATTCTTATCACATTACTATACCGACCTCTCTTTCATTCATTTCGTGATATCAAGTAATTAATTAATAACAGATGTTTTGTTCTTTCTTTGTCGAGTAGAGCATGGCAGACATTCGTCAAGGAAGTACCCGGTAAATGGCACGAGAAGCTGGTATGGACTCTGAACCAAGTAAGTAGTACTATACCTATATCCATGAATTAATGTAGTTTGCAATACCATTACCAAACTTAATGTGTTGAATTCTATTCTCGAACAGTGGTGTCTGGAACAGCCAGAAGGGACCCTCTTATGTGGGTACTACGTTTGCGAGTACATTCATAGGATGACTTATGAAAAATTCGAAAATCGAAGAAACGCAGAGGTACGTAATTATACATTGTTCACAAGTTTTTTTTGACAAAATAATATGCATATCAATTGTGTGGAGTTTCATTCATAATTGTTTAATTTTCTTCTTCTTTTAAAAATTGTAAGGAAGCGGGCCGGCCTCCTACCAGATGACCGTATAAGAGCAATTGGGGAGGAGCTGGCGGGATTTCTTCTTGATGATGTCATACCTGAAAATTCAGAGCACTATTATCTACATATATAAATGTACTATGATTTCATGCATGTATAATTAATGCATTTGAGTACTTTGTGTACGGAAACGTGACGACAAATTCATGTGTTACAATTAATTTGTAAGTGTGTTATATATATGCATCAACGTGTGATCATAGTACAATATAATTTATATCGACGTATCGACGTGTTTCCGAAACTATCCAAAACCCCGGCACTAAACACACACGACACCCGGTCCGTGCAATTCTGAAAAAAATTATAAAAGAAAAAAAAAGGCGACCGGGACTAAAGATATCCAGCCCGCGGGCTCGCCCGTGGCCACGTGGGAGGTACTCTAATCCCGGTTCGTAGCCAACCGGGACTATAGGGGGGGGGGGGGGGGCTCTAGTCCCGATTTGGTAGTCCGGGTTGCCCAGCCGGGACTAGAGGCCGTCTGGAACCGGGACTACTGCCCCGTTTTCCACTAGTGTGATGTAACCCTTGTTAGAAGTATCTTCCATGACCCTAATTACCTGAATTAACTTTGGTTTTACTTATTAGATTACCTGTCAAGTATCACCATCAGAAACCAGATAGAGAGATACCACCCCCTTGATATCGCTAGATCACTATGGTTAATTATCGTTCAATCTATATAATTAGTTGCACTAGCTAACAAATGAACAGTGTGTCCCGATATTTGAAAAATATATGGAGTGCGGACGAATAGCGCCCGGGTGCACCTACACCCTTTATTTTCGCGAAAATAAAAAAAATAGTAAAACATGAAAAAAAAATCTGAAAAAAATGGGGTGCATATGTATACAAGTTCTTCACACTCCTGTAAATTCTCATAATCAAATGATATTTCATATGGTCTGTGCAAAAAAGACAACCCGAGTTGTCAGAAAAAATTTGAATACACATGTTTTCAATGTCTTATTTTGTCTTTTTTGCACAGAGCGCATAGAATGTCATTTTATTCTAAAAATTTGCACGGATGTGAAGAACTTGTATACATATGCACCCCATTTTTTTCAGAATTTTTCAAAAAGTTTTACTATTTTTTGAATTTTGCGAAATCCGAGGGTGCAGGTGAGCTCGGGCTCACCTGCGAGTTTTCCAAATATATGCCACTTCTTTCATTCTTTGGTCATCTAGGTAGAAACAGTCACACTCCCTGGTGACGAACGGATTGTGAAGAAAAGATAGAGCCGGGCCCCCTAGAAGACTATAGAGAGACAACCAAAAGAGGGCTCGGTTTCATCCATAAAGACAAGCAAATCAAGCTACTTCATCACCTCCAGACCTTCTTTGCAGCTTCAGTCTCCATCCTTCACCTCCTGCTTCTTGACATGGCTATATTCTGATGTGTAGCTAGTCTTCTCCTGCTTCATCTAGGACTAGGATTCCTCTTTCTCACCTCTCCATCTAGCACTTCCCACCTTTTTGACATCCAAAAGCGACTATTGTGAGGACTCAAGAGGCTAGCATCATCTCATGGATCCATCAAAGTACTGGATGATAACGAGGAGAAAGTTGGGTGCAGATCAGACGGCGCCTCCGATCTTCAGCACGCCGCACGTCACCGTTGGCGGCGGTGGTGGCAGCTCGGCCTCCTACTACGAGTCGTGGGAGGAGCGCGCCTTCGCCGAGGACTCTGCACGAAATCTCGGCGGATGCATCTGGCCACCGAGATCCTATTCGTGCAGCTTCTGCGGCCGGGAGTTCCGGTCGGCGCAGGCGCTCGGTGGGCACATGAACGTCCACCGGAGGGATCGTGCAAGGCTCAAGCTCTCCGGGATGATGGAGGACGGGGGCAGCGACCAGCATGGCATGCCCCTTCATCAAGGCTACATGATCCAGCCGTGCCCACCTAAAATTGGCGCTCCCCAGCATGCGCCCGGTCCAAAACCTAGTACTCCCAGCACCGACGGTAACCCTAATTCAATACGCAGTGTTCTTTCTATTCCTTCAAGATCTTTGGTGGATACTGGAACAGCCAGAACTGTCTGGGGAAAACAAGTTTTGACTTCACCAGTCGCCTTGCCATCGGCTACTCAAGAATATGGTGGGAGAGAGATGTTTGTCCGTGCTGCTCAGCTGCCACGAGACCATCTAAACCAGGTATCGATGGTGTTTTCTGAGCAAGAATTGCGTGTTGGGAGTGGTGAGATGAAGCTCAGTCTTTTGGGCTGCCGCACACGAAGTAGCTTGGGCAATGATAAGGAAGACGATGGTGAAAAGGCTGTTCATTTAAGTCGCAAGAGAAGGAGAACTGATCTGGAAGTAACCCCATTGTTTCTATGTTCTTCATCAGCTGGTATGCATCTGCAACTAGACGATCATGATGATCTCGATCATGAGGCAAAGGTACTTAAACTTTGTCCTAGCTCTCCATCCGAGGAACTAGATCTTGAGCTTAGGCTTTGAGAAGCCCCCCAAAAAAATTGTTCTGTGATTCTATCTACACGGTTTATCTCAATAACAGTACAAATGCTTTGTATTTACTTATTTTCTTACGTAGAAATGTTGGCTTCAGCAATTAGCATTTGGTGTCCTTATTTCTGTGGATTTGTCTTAAAGTCTACTCGAGAGATAACATAAATTCCAGGTGAATTGTCATATTCTGTAAGAAGATGCTGAGCTTATAATCAAGAGCTTACATTGCATGGATGAGCGAAGTTCAGTGTGATCTTTCATATTGAGGCTTAATTTTCTTTTCTAGTTCTTTGGCAAGAATGAATTTATAAGGTCTCCAAAGTCCAAACAACATCGCATGGACGCATAACGTTCATGGAATGAAAGCTGCATGTAGTCTATGTGCAAAATTGTATAAAGGATGTTGTATTGCCTTGCATTGGCGTGTTAGTGCCCTTTCATTCCTGTTAGATGTTTAATTGCAAGGACATGCAGGATCCCACTATTAGTCAATCCGTTGAATCTTAGTTCATCACTAGTACTCAAGTTTTGTTTCTTGGATTGAAAAATATGTTCATAAACCCGTGATATATTACTGGATTCGATCGGACAAATATATTGCGTACTTGTTGGTAAAACGGAGTACCGTATTTGTATACTAAGATGTGATGTGCTAAAGTGTCTAATAGTAACTTTCCCTCCCATCCAAAATAAGTATTGTAGTTTTGAACTGAAAGGTTAGTTCAAAACTGCGATACTTATTATGGATCGGAGGTAGTAGTAAACTACTTGGTTGTATAATTGTGCAATAGAATTTTCCTGTTTGTATGATGAGTTCTTTTACATGCATATGGGTCATTTGTGTGTGTGCGTGCGTGCCCATACGTGTGATTACATGTCATGGTGAATTGGTGATAAGCTTGGATCTATATATGACAGATATAACTAGGATCACAACGTACAGACACAAACTGACTTGACTGCATGGGAAGAGGGGAGAAGATGTCATCTTCCTATCCCACAACTTAAGCTCCCACTGACACATACCAGCATTGAACTAAAGTTAAACCACATGCACATGCATGTGATTCCAGGGGGAACACCTTATAGCATACAAAGATTTAATATGTGATGCCTGAAGCTAGTTAGCAGGACTACTTGGATTCCATTCTTCACAGTACACATATTCCCTTCTCTCTTCTCTATGCAACTCTTTGTTTCCTTCCTAATATTTCTCCCAACCATAACATACCCGAAGACACTCTTATAGTCACTTTGTCTTTTGTACCGACTTGCTCATCGCTAAGTAGCTTTAGCAGTGCTGATGTATGATACCGATTTGTTCCCACGCTTGCATTACATTGAAATCTTGAATACAGACGCCAGAAGCCTATTTTGTTGCTTTAACATCTGCAATGCAAGAGAAGTCATAGTTTCCCAATGAACTAGCTGCAGAGCATTTAGCTACATGACAGTGGTCACATCCAGCTACCAAAAAGCAGGACGCACCATGCCCTGTGCAACACACGGGGGGCTCAGGTAGATAGCTAGATGTCAACGGTGACATTTACAGAGGAATTTAAGAACATCTATCTGCTTGGCATGCAGTAACTGCTGCTTGCCCCATCAGGTCAGGGCCAGAGTGCACACAGTATTATAGAAGCTTTCTGCAATGATGCAAGTGCATCTACTACTGCCTTGGTAGCTTGTATATATGAACTGGTGCGTCTTACTTGCACATCGCTGTAAAGCAAAAAAAAAAATACAGGATATGGCGCAGAACTGCACATCGCTCAAAGCTGTGCAAGCTGCAGCGGATGTATGTGTCAATTGTGCATGAGTGCATCATGCACTGGCTGAACTGTGCTTGTCTTGCTCGTGAGCTGGTAGTCCTCTCCTGGACAAATCTGGTCAGTGAGTCTAACAGCTAGAAGTGTACTGAGGAGTTGTCTGCGAGTGATCTAATAAGCTAAGTAGTTTGTTGGGTAGTCACGCAAATGATATAGTACAAGAAATAAATATTATGGATGCACATGGTTAGAGGAATGTCGTCTTTAGCTGCAGGATTTTGCTGAAGTTGTATATTATATATGAGATATGGTGTATGGTGCAAAGGATTAGAGGAGGACCGTGGGGTTGGTTGTTGGCAAGAGGGGACTACATATATCATATGGATGTTGTACTGCAAACACTATATGCGGTACTGGGAACGTGTTTAATAATCGTGTGGGAGAGAATATGGAATCAAACTCACTGGTTGTCACAGGTATATTTAAGTTCAACAATTGTCCTGGACTTGTATATGTTAGGGCTGAGCAAGACAAATATACCTCTAGGATGTGTGGAACATCACAAATTTTATTTTATGACACCAGTAACTGCTAAAGCGCCTTCATTGAGACTAGTCAGACAAACAAATAATAATTCTAATGGAGCTTAACAAGAGGACGCATATACCTACAAAGGTACTTGCACTACTACAGAATGGCCTATATCACATGCTTCAGAATTGCACCTATAGCTGAGGCTGTCCAAAACGGAGGCCCATATGCGAAACCCCAAGGCGGGCATAGTACGAAACTAGCCTTAGTAATTTGAACTAATCGATGAGCCACCTGATGTGGACATCAACACCATCGACACGACCCCGACCATTGCCGGGCCAATCACAAGAAGTCATGCCAAATAAATAGGTGACCATACTAATGCTAACTTCAGTTCATCTTATAACCATGATGATACGCCTGTGCTTTCATCTTGTTGTGGGTTGACTAAACTTAGGTGCCATGTCAATAGAAGTATATTACCCGGTGCCATCTTTTTTTAGCCCAACCCAACAAACCTTTTGATAAGTAGTGACCATTTTATTCGGATATGTCCACGTAATTACAGGATGCGCGACATATTGAGATGCTTCTCAATAACTCTCCAAGTTGATTGCTTATTTTCCCAAGGAAGGCATGCAATCTTGAAACATTTTGAATATTTTTCAAACCTAGCTACGAGGGTTTATCAATTGCTATAAAACCCCATCTCCCCATCCTTCTAGGAACATTTTATGAGACCATTCTGTTACAAGATTATGCAAGAAGATAGTGATCCCTGCCACCATTGATCTTGTGACTTCATTCGTATTTGTGGGAAGGAATCTGCGGTTCCCCCTAACTCTTTATATGCGGTTCCGTCTATTTTGAGTCTACTAGTTGATCGTTCCTGTTATTGTCGGGACTACGGGTCAAAGTTTCCGCAGCTTCGGCACCTTCCCCACTGTACGGTTCGCTTCAATATTGGCATATAAAACCTAGTTATACTCGACTCATACAACTAGTTATACTCCACTGATTTTGATCCTATGACATGAAAATTGGGACATCTGTGGGTTGAGTGCCTCCATCGGGTTCATGCCTAACATACTGATATTAGAGCTTCTGTTGACATGGTAGGATCAGTTATCGTGTTATCTTGTTATCACCCCTTAAAATATAGAGTTTTTGATGTTTCAACTACTTACCTAGATTACAAATTTCCCACAAAAAATAAATACTTAAATTATTTGGTGTCGAATTATTTTTGCATTCCTCGCTTCTTTTTCATTTGCACCTTGTTCATCTTGGCGGTAATTGTCAAATCATGTTGTGGTGTTTAGAAATAAAAAAATGAGATAAAATATTACAGAAAAGGAAAGAAAATATTGAAAGACAGAAAGTGGTGAGCAAGATGCAAAAAAAACCTGGTACACAATTTCTAGAATCACTACTAGGGAAAAGCTTATAGAAAAAATATACCGCCGGCGCACCAAATTTTCGTGTCGGCGCAACAATATCACTATGCGCCGGTGCTAAGGTGCGATCACCCCGGCCCTCACGTGCTCACTTACCCCCGGCGCGCAGAGTGGCCCGTGCGCCAGCGCTAAGCCAAATAGCCCCGACGCATGCACCCACAACCCCACGCGTCGGTGCCAACCGCAACTAGCCCCGACGCGCTCCCAGCCCTGCGCGCCGGCGGTAAATCATGTACCCCCAACGCACCCCGAGCCCCGCGCATCGACGGTAAATTTTTAATTGAAACTCTACCCCCCCCCCCCCCCCCCCCAGCCCACCTTTGGATCGTGTTTTTAGTTTTGGGAAAAATTAAGAAAATGATAAAAACTTCAAAATTTAAAATCCTTTGAGATGTTACTAAATGTACTTGTTAGGAAAATTAACAAACATGAATTTGGACATATCTTGCAAAAAAGCGTTATGAAAAAGTAAAACGGTTGTAACTTTTGCATACGACATCGGCAAAAAAAGTTTAATATATCAAAAAATTCAGCACGAAATTCTCTATCCGATTTCAACGGCCTATGGCCGTTTTGCAAATTCTTTAGAATCCTCAAATGCCAAAAGGAAGAAAAGTTATCCTCGCATTTTCTAAATTTTTGTTTTTTTTTAAAAAAAATTTGGTAATAAGTAAATTTTTAAATGATTTTTGAAACTTTTGAGTTTTTTGACATTTTTTTATTTTCAAATTTTTCGAAATTTTTAACATTTCTGAAATTTCAAAACATTTCGGCAAATTTTGAATTTTTTCAAAAAATTCTTATTTTTTTTGACATTTTTGAATTTTTTGAAATTTCGAAATTTTTAACATTTCTGAAATTTCAAAACATTTCTGAAAATTTTGAAATTCTTCAAAATATTTGAAATTTTGGACATCAACAAGACTTAATAGGACTGATATGATATATATAACAGCAAGTTATAACTTCTTTCTTGCTAGCCTAGTCGAATGGAACTTAGATTTTAAGTGTGCTTGGCCTCGAGCAATTTGAGGATGGGCGACCGACTGGGAAGTTGACCAATTTGGCTGGAGGTTGAGTGTGGTTGGTCAAAAAAATCAAATAATTCAAATATACGATTAAATTAAGAGCAAGTTATAACTTCTTTCTCGGTAGCCCAGTCGAATGGAACTTAGATGTTAAGCGTGCTTGGTCTCGAGCGGCTCGAGCAATTTGAGGATGGGTGACCGACTGGAAAGTTGACCAATTTGGCCGGAGGTTGAGTGTGGTTGGTCAAAAAAATTCAAATAATTCAAATATACGATTAAATTTGAAAAAAGTTTTAAATTTTTTTGAAAAAAATAATTCAGAAAAAGTTAGCGCTGGCGAACGGGATTTGGGGTGCGCCGGCGCTGAGTCCACTACCCCCGGTGATGAGGACATCCCTAGCATGAGGACATCCCTAGCCCTTTACCATTCTCTTCTATCGATGAGGTTGCTGCTCAAGACAAGCCCAATGAAGTGAGGATTGGACCGATGACAAGAGCTCGTGCCAAGCTACTTGGACAACAGGTGAACTCACTCTTAATTGAATATGATGTTTGTGATAATGAGAACTTTATACTGCCTAAGTCTATGCACTTGTGTATGATTAGGGTTGTTGATAACACAAGCATTGGAGGAGGACCAGAGGAGCAGCAAGAATCAGAGCACAACGACACCTATGGCGCGAGGGAGGAGCGGGAGGAATGTGCAAAGAAGGAAGAAGAAGAAGCACAGGCAGCCCGGCCTGAGGCCGGCCTCAGCCCGGCCAGGCCGGCCAGGCACCCGAAGTCCCCGGCCTACGAGACGCAGGAAGGCCGGCCCAAGCCCGGCCTAGGCCGGCCGAGTGCCCGAAGCATCCGGCCTCAGCCCGGCCTCAGACAGGTTTAGGCCGGGCATGTACCCGAGCCGGCCGGCCTCAGCCCGGCCAGGCCGGTTAGGCATGCCATGCAAATCCTGGCACGGCCTTGCCCCGGCCTAAGCCCGGCCTGGACCCGGCCTGCGCGCCAGATTTCGGCCGAACCCACTGAAAGGATCGTATGGGCACCTAGAGGGGGGGTGGTGAATAGGTGCTACACCAATTTTTAATTCTTTTTCGATTTTAGGCTTAACACAAAGGTAAATTATCTAGATATGCAACTACGGTGAATTTACCTATATGAGAAGCAAACTAAAACAACTAGGCAATTAACGATACAAGTAAAGACTACTAAGGGAAAGAGATAACCGAAAGCGGAAGCACGCGGAGGCAAGGATGTATTCCCGAGTTCCTCCTTGTTAAGGGAGTACGTCTCGTTGGAGGGGTGTGAGCTCGCCACAAGAGGCCTACTCAAGATGCCACAAAGGCCTCACCCTATTCTCCGATGAACCGCACCCGAGGGTTTGGTTCACCTTCCACTATCGGAATCCTTCGAGGCGGAAACCGGAGCCTTTACAATGTTTTTGGGGCACACACCCACAACTTAATTGGGGGCTCCCAAATCAACGAATCTGTCACAATTACAACAAGAAATGAGCACAAGAATCTAGGGTAACACAATGCTAACCCTAGAAGAGAAATCCCTCAAGTGAGTGAGGGGGAAATGAAAAACTGCTCGGTGAAGATGTAGATCGGGGCCTCCTCCTTCAATCCTCCAAGAATCAAAGCCTTTGGTTGGAGGAGTTGAGAGATCTTGTATTTATGAGCTTTTGCTTTTAATGAAGAGAGAGAGTGCAAGAGCTAAGGGGCTCAAGGTAGGTGGAGGGGTATTTATACCCCTCCAGGATTTCTAGCCATTGCAGGAAACGGGAGGCCGGAAATTCCGGCCGGGGGCCGGAACTTCTGGCCGTCAGACCGGAACTTCCGGTGGGCCGGAAATCTCCGGGGAGAATTTCCGCCCACAACCTCCGGGACCCCTCTAGAGAGGGATCCCCGAAATGACTTAGTCGAAATCCCACGGAAAATTCCAGGGGGCCGGAACTTCCGGCCAGTAGGCCGGAATTTCCGCCCCACCGGAAATTTCCGGGGGGAACTTCCGGATTAAAGTTCCGGGACCCCTCCAGAGAGGGATCCCAAAAATGACTTAGCCATATTTCTGCCCGAAATTTCCACGGGCCGGAACTTCCGGCCAGGAGGCCGGAATTTCCGCCCCACCGGAAATTTCCGGGGGGAACTTCCGGAGGGAAGTTCCGGGACCCCTCCAGAGAGGGATCGCAAATATGACTTAGTCGTTTTTCCTCCCGAAATTTCCACGGGCCGGAACTTCCGGCCTGTAGGCCGGAATTTCCGCACCACTGGAAATTTCCGGGGGTAACTTCCGGGGAGAAGTTCCGGGACCCCTCCAGAGAGGGATCCCAAAAAGACTTAGTCGATTTTGCGCTGGGGCCGGAACTTCCGCCCGTAGGCCGGAATTTCCGCCCCCCGGAAATTCCGCCCAGAGGGCCGGAACTTCCGGTCCTGAAAAAACCAGAAACCCATTTCTTCAAGGTTCTCTTCTTCGTCTTTGATCTTTACTTCGATCTTTTCACCATTTGGGTCTAACCACCTAAAAACCTGTCAACACACTTAACCAAATATGATTAGCCCATAATATGTGTTGTCATTAAATCACCAAAACTAAGAGATGTTCTTTCAATCCCCCCCTTTTTGGTGATTGATGACAACACACACACAAGTATAATTTGGGGCTCCCCCTCGATAGGAGCTCCCCCTAGATAAGAGCTTATATAACACCGATAACATGAAGTAGGTCACAAAGGTTTGCATGTCTTACACCACACATCACATAGTTTAACTCATGAAAGGAAAGATACATAGGCACAAGCTTAGAAAAGGCAAATGAGACAAAGAGAAGCTTGTGCCCAACCCATGCAAATACCCGAACTCCTAAGAACTACTTCTCCCCCTTTGGCATCAAGATACCAAAAAGGGAAAAGAGCGATGCTAAAACGTCCCACAAAGATCACTTCGATGCCGTGGCCTCGGACTCCTCCTCCTCCTCACTGTCTTCATCCTCAGGCACGTCGATAGTCCAATCCACAAACTTGCTGTTCCAGTGCTTGTAGCGAACAAGGGGCTGAATCTGCTGCTCAGGTGGAGGTAGAGGCATCTGAAGATGAGCCATGATCTGCTGCTGATTCTGCAAGATAATTCTCCTTGTGGATGGCCACAATCATACACAGAATCTTCTCTATAGCACGCTTGATCCATGAACGCTTAGGGCGAGCCGCACCCTCAGAAGATGAGCTCTCAGGAGCACTAGGAGGGACACGAGTCGTGGGGGGAGCACGACGGGCTGAAGAGGCACCACGAGTGAGATGAGCAGACTTCCGGTTCAATTTGACCCTTCCATGAGTCTCACAGGTAAGCTCCACATCGGGGTCTGTAACATCATCAGAAAACGGATACTTGTCCTTGATGAGCTTCATCACATAAGGTGCATAAGGAGGCACCTTCTTGTTGATCATAGCATCATACATCTCATTGAAGATATAGTCCATAACGTCCACAGGGTTCGCATTGGGGCGAAGAGTACCCTGAGTAGCTGTCTCATGAGCAAAGTGAAGAAGATTCACAAGCCCTCCACGAATAGCATCATTGTTACCAGCACTTGGAGCAATGGACTCCCGGAACATGCGCAAGAGAATGTCATAGAGATGAAGGAGGCCGGAGGTGCTCCCAACCTTGCTCTCATCACTATAAAGATCCTTCAACTGAGCCTTGTCATAAGAGGATCCAATGAGATGCATGCGAGTCCCCTCATTGAGAATGGAGCCAGAAAAATGGTAACCGAGAATGGCAGCAAACTCCCTGAAGTTGGAGGTGAGCATATGGGTGTCGGAAATCCAAGTCATTCCAATGTTCACATCCGAGTCAAACACTAAAGTCGCATAAAACTGCTAGATCATGGTGATATTGTAGTTGCACTCAGTATCCATCAGACGCCTCAGTCCCAAGCAGTCCACAACCCGGATAGCAGTCCCAAAGTAATCTTCCTTCTTCATTAGGTGATCAAAGTCAATACTTTCATAGGGCAAACCCTGTTCTTTTCCGACATGGCCAAATACACTTCCTTGTAGAGGATCTCCTGCTCATGGCACCAGAAGCAATTGTCAATCTCCAGATCACGAGGCTCTGCATAAAAGTCCGTCTTGCGCCATTCAATGAACTCGGACTTTCTCATATTACTGATAACCACCTGCACAGCCTTTTTCTTCTTGCGCTGCCTGTCAAGCTGAGAGCGGCGTGAGGCCAAGGTCTCCTGGTCTGACTCAGAATCAAACTCGATGCCATGAGGGCGAGGAGTGCGAGAGGCCGCACGCTTGGTGCGCATACGAGAGTGACTCGAACCTGCAAAGGAAGCATAGATAGATGGGCAAGCAAAGGTAAGCACTCGTGTCCGGTGGCTAAAAAGAAATAGTGGTGAAGAGAAAGTAGCAAAATTTGGCAGGCTCATACCGGAAATTCCGGCCCAAGGGCGGAATTTCCGGCCCTCCGGAAATTCCGGCCAAGGGGCGGAAGTTCCGGACGGGCGGAATTTCCGGCCGCTGCACATCGGAAGTTCCGGCCTTGTGTAGCGAACGGAAATTCCGTTGAATCCTAACCAAATTGTAATCTACTTTCAAAACACTACTACATACAGAGAGAACCTAGCCTAGATGCACACTCCTACCAATAGAAACTAGCAAACACCATCTAAATCACCTAGGTTAAACGAATTTTGAGTTCGTCCTAGATTCAAAATTAGAGGTATTTACTGGCGTCCATGGCGAAAAGTGAGCGGAGGAGAAGGATCCCCTCATCGAGGAGATGCAGATCCGGCAAAAACACGGAAGATTCCGGGGCGGAGGCGGCCCGGGGGAGGTCGGCCGGCGGCGGGTGCTCCCGGGCGGAGAGAGAAGAAGGGGCGCGGGGGTGGAAGAACTGCTCGTGAAGAGCGAGTTCACCCCGCGGCCCAGGTAAAAAGGTGCCCGGTCACTTAGACCGGAAATTCCGGCCCCTAGGGGCGGAATTTCCGGCCTGCCGCCAGAGAGACATCCAGGATAAAATGCCACACACAAGAACTGGACACGAGTGATAGAAAGCAATGGTTCAGGGATAAGTTGGGGCTTAGGACAAGATATCAAACTGTCTTAATATGGTACGACACTCATGTTTGCAAGATGCAAAGGTGAAAGGCCAAGCATGAGTGATTTTCCATAGCACGCACATAGTGACACATATAGGTCTAGAAAAACCAAATAAACACCAAATAAGAAGCAACTCCTCACCGAGGAGGTCGGTGGCCTAGGCCACCATATATGAGTAAGGAGAGTGAGACACCGCGAAGATATATCTTGGGTTCTCACTCAAAACTCATCATTTAAGCTCACAATTCATGAAATTGAATACAGAGTAGACAAATGAAATCATTAATATAGGCATCATGGGGGGAGGGAGAGCCCAATAGTTAGGACAACACTCCCCCTAAATTCATGCCTACACCTAAACCAAGATAGAAGTTGAAACTATAGGTGTGTATGCAAGATGGTCAAGCCAAACTCCTTGAATCCATGATATTTAGCTCATTCCTCAAATAAGTGAACCTTGCTTCATCAAGTGGCTTCGTGAAAATATCGGCAAGTTGGTCTTTGGTTGGCACATATGCTAGCTCAATGTCTCCACGGGCAACATGATCTCGAATGAAATGATGACGAATCTCAATATGCTTGGTCCTTGAGTGTTGCACCGGGTTGTAGGCGATCATGATAGCACTCTCATTGTCACACAAAAGAGGCACTTTGTCACAAATGACACCGTATTCCTTTAAAGTTTGCCTCATCCATAACAATTGAGTGCAAGCACTAGCGGCGGCCACATACTCGACTTCGGCGGTGGAGAGAGAAATACAATTTTGCTTCTTAGAAGACCAACTCACCAAGGACCTACCAAGGAATTGGCAAGCCCCGGAAGTTGATTTCCTACCATCTTGATCACCGGGCCAATCCGAATCCGTGAACCCACGAAGAGTGAAAGAAGAATCCCTTGGGTACCACAAACCAAACCTTGGGGTATGAACTAAATATCGTAGGATTCTCTTGACCGCCAACATGTGGCTTTCCTTAGGAACCGCTTGATACCTTGCACTCTCACCTACACTCAACACAATATCGGGTCTAGATGCACAAAGGTAAAGCAACGAACCTATCATGGAGCGGTAGAGCTTTTGATCCACATCTATACCCTTTGGGTTAAGTTGTAGATGGCATTTGGTATCCATAGGTGTCTTCTTCTCCTTAGCATCGGCCATATTAAACCTCTTGAGCATATCTTGAATATATTTTGCTTGGCTAATAAAAGTTCCTCCTCTCAATTGCTTGATCTCAAATCCAAGGAAGAACTTCAACTCGCCCATCATAGACATCTCAAACCTATCGGTCATAAACTTTGAAAATTCATCATTAAAGGCTTTGTTAGACGAGCCAAATATATAATCATCAACATATAGTTGGCATACGAAAAGCTCCCCTTTAACCATCTTAGTAAAAAGAGTGGGATCAATTTGCCCAACTTCAAATCCACGGTCTAACAATAACTCTCTAAGGTGCTCATACCACGCACGTGGTGCTTGCTTAAGTCCATAGAGCGCCTTATCAAGCTTGTAGATGTGGTTAGGGAAGTTGGGGTCCTCGAACCCCGGGGGTTGCTTAACGAACACCAACTCTTTTAAGGGACCATTAAGAAAGGCACTTTTAACATCCATTTGTTGCAATTTAAAGTTATAACGGGATGCATAAGCAAGAAGGATACGGATGGACTCAAGGCGAGCCACGGGAGCATAGGTCTCTCCAAAATCAATCCCTTCAACTTGAGAGTACCCTTGAGCCACCAATCTAGCCTTGTTCCTCACAACCATGCCATGCTCATCTTGCTTGTTCTTGAAAATCCACTTTGTGCCGATAACATTGCGGCACTCCTTTGGCTTCTCAACTAACTTCCAAACTTTATTGCGCTCAAAATTGTTGAGCTCTTCATGCATGGCTTGCAACCAATCCGGATCTTCAAGAGCTTCGGACACTTTCTTCAGTTCCACCATGGCAATATGAGCTTGATGATCACTAAAGTTTGCCAATTGCCTCCGGGTGGACACTTTGCCTCTCACATCACCAATAACTTTCTCAAGAGTATGTTCATGAAGTTCCATGGTTCTTGCAACTCTAGCTCGACGACGGGCTTCGATATCCTCATTGCATCTTGGAGGTATCACTTGATCATCTTGATCAATCGAGTCCCCGCCTTGACCGGAAGGTTGACCTTGATCATCACTAGGTGCGGCTTCAACATTTGATGAAGAAGATGATTGAGCAAGGTCTTGATCATGGCTAGCATCACGGATAGGAGAGATGGGCGCCGCCATCTTCGTCGACGTGGACTCCATCCTCTCCGACGGCGACGCGGACGCGACTCGGAGAACGCCGCCATTTTTCTTAAAACCTGAAAAAGATATAGCGCTAGCGAACACAACTGTGGTGCGCCAGTGGTAACGAAGGCTACCGCTGGCGAACAAGGCAGTGGTTCGCCAGTGGTAACTTACTTACCGCTGGCTAACATGATGTTCGCCAGTGGTAAGCTATTACCACTGGCGACAGTAGCACTGGCGAACCGCACGTTCGCCAGCGATGGCCAAAACAGGTTCGCCACTGATAGGCTTTTTCCTACTAGTGTAGCTTTCCAGTATTAAGTCCATTCCTTGTAGGGAATCAACACACTCCTTGATTGCACTACGATAAAATAGACGATTATGGACTGATACTTAATTCCCTCTAAAGAGAGTTCGGTGTCGGCCACTAACTTTCCGTGTATCCATCGAGGCAGAGGTCGAGTGTGGCATTTCCTTATTTTTTCAAAAATCTAGAAGGGTGGCCCTCCCAAAGAAGAGGGCAACGTATGAAAGTGTTTGCCTCGATTAATGCACGTAACCTATTTTTAGTACTGTCATTAAGGTTAAGGGATCAAGTCACACCAACCAAACATGTGCGGCCAGATTACCCCGATATGAGACGAGGCTTATAGATTAGGTTGTTTGTCTTGGTATTGGATACCTCAGCGGCGAAGAATTTTTCGGTTGCTTGAGGGTTCACTAGTCGACCCCTGACCTGGGTCCAACTGATCGAGGATGGATAGAAGGCTATCTCCATAAACCACCAGGAACAACTATGAGCCCCAACACCCTGGGAAGTCAACAATTGTTGGACCTCTGGTGTCTAAGGAATGTTCATAGGGTAGGGTCCGATACTAAGATGAGCAAGTGAAATGTTGTGATCGGATGCTTAACGTTTCATACACCTTGTATAGCGGGACATAACCCACACGATAAGCATTTCAAATGGTATGGCCGGGTAAAATGTACAACCTCTGCAAAGTGTCAAACTATTCGAATATCCATGTCCATGGTAATGGAAAGTTGGTTGGCCCAGCAACGATCCTATATGTGAACTTTTGAACTTGTTTTGAAAAGAAAACGAAGGAATTTGTAACTGTATCGAAGGGGTGGTACGGTATCAGGGATGTGAAGATTGGAGGTGATCATGAAGTGATATAATCAAAGAGGAAGTTTGAGTAATTAGAAATTTCTTTATTCAACTCCCCTAGTTGATTGTTTATACTTTTCAAAATCAAGGAATTCGCATTCATTTGTCTAGAGAAGACTTTATTTTGCTCAAATTGCTCATGCATGATTTTTTTAGTGGACTTCTCTATTTCAGTGATCCTATCATTAATAAGCATTCCATGATTGGTAAGGGCGTTGTCATACGAATTTCCATAAGAATTACCATTATTTGAAGGATAAGTTTTATAGTTGTTACTACCAAAATTATTTCGATAAGCATTGTTGTTGAAATTATTTCTATTAAGAAAATTAACATCAATTTGATACTTATCTTGAGCAATCAATGAAGCAAGAGGAACATTATTAGGATAAATAGGGGACTGATTGGTAGCAAGCATAGACATGATCATATCAACCTTCTCATTCAAAGAGGAAATTTCCTCGACAGAATTTACCTTCTTACCAGTTGGAGATCTTTCGGTGTGCCATTGAGAATAATTTGTCATCATATCATCCAAAAGTTTAGTTTATGCACCTAATGTGGTGGACATAAAGGTACCTCCCACGACCGAGTCCAACAAGTTCGTTGAAGAAAAATTCAAACCTGCATAAAAAGTTTGGATAACCATCCAAGTAGTTAATCCATGCGTGGGACAATTTTTAACCATAGACTTCATTCTTTCGCAAGCTTGAGCAACATGTTCATTATCAAACTGCTTAAAGTTCCTAATGTTACTCCTCAATTGTATAATTTTAGTAGGTGGATAGTATTTTCCAATAAAAGCATCTTTGTATTTAGTCCAAGAATCAATATTATTTCTAGGCAAAGACAATAACCATTCTTTAGCTCTCCCTCTCAAAGAGAAAGGGAAGAGTTTCAGTTTGATAATGTCACTTTCAACCTATTTATATGTTTGCACATCACATAACTCAACAAAGTTATTTAAATGAGATGCGGCATCATCAGTACTAGCACAAGAAAATTGCTCTTTCATAACAAGATTCGGCAAAGCAGGTTTAATTTCATAAGATTCCGCTTTAATGGCGGGTGGAGCAATTGGTGTGCATATGAAATCATTGTTATTAGTTCTAGTAAAGTCACACAACTTAGTGTTCTCTTGAGAAGACATACTGACAAAGCGAACTAAAAGAACAGAAATAAAGACTACACTATTTTTTGGTTTTTAAATTTTGTACAAGTAAATAAGCAAAACAAGAAATAAACTAAGCAAGACAAAAACAAAGTAAAGTGATTGATAGTGTGAGACTCCCCTTGCTGCAGCTCCAAAGTCCCCGGCAATGGTGCCAGAAATCTGCTTGATGCGGTTGGCAAAGTTCGGTGGTGCCCCAAGCGAAGGCGTGGATGTAGTAAGTAGCAGTTTTCCCTCATTAAAGAACCAAGGTCTAATCGAACTAGTACGACATTGAAATCAACAAAGAGGTGCACGTCAATGATCTATGGTGCTTAACTATCGATGAACGTGGACCTGCACACACTCAAACAAATATTTTACCCCCAACAGCAGGAAGGTTGTCAATCTTCCCGGTCTGCTGAAAACAAAGCAGTTAAACGCATAGTGTAGTGAATGAAAATACGGAAACGGACCAGTGAGCAAGTGAATATGAAAAGAAAGGAAACAGTGTTGTGATCAATGGAAAAAGATGGACCGGGGACGATGGGTTCACTAGTGGTGTCTCTCCAATAAATAAAATACTCATATGACGGGTAAACAAATTACACCTGGGCAATTGACAAGATTATGACACAAAATTAATCTAGCTATATCAAAGAGTTCATGGTAATATTCATGTAGGCATCACAACAATTAACAAAGACCGTTGAGTCCAACTGCATCTTTGTCTAAAAAGTCCACCGTGGGATCGCTATCCAGCCTGTCACCCAATGGTATTAAGCTGCAAGCAACATACATTTGCATTCAGTAAAGTGTATGATGTAAGCAATACTTATAATCACGTAGACATAAACACCGCTGTTATACCCCTAGTCGCAACATCACACCCTTGATGGCGTGGATTACACGTTCGCTAGGGAACCCCAAGAGGAAGATATGATGCAGCGTAGCAGCAGTTTTTCTTGATTACAAAACCATGGTTATCGAATCCAGTAGGACTTGGAGAAGGCTTAGCAAGGTGTCAACGACGCCGTTTACGACAATTGACGTGGACTTGCACACAATCACAAACAAACTATTTTGCCCCAACGAAATAGAGAGGTTGTCAATCTCTCCGGCTTGCTGAACACAAAGAATTTAATGTGCAAGTGTAAAATATGATGAGAATGAAATATGACCAGCGAGCAAATAAGTACGAAAAGCTATTAAAAC
>QRDG01000926.1:0-183924 GCA_012064385.1 Puccinellia tenuiflora | reverse complement strand
CTCATATGAACATTCTACAAAACTTTATTTGCTTTGGCTTTTAATTATCTCATAATTATTGAAACCACTATTTCACATAACTCATATGCGAAATGCAAATCATTAAATAGATCCTTTATTTAAAACAGAGTGTTATCAAATAATCTAAATGATACTAATGAAAACTTAAACCAAGAACCCTTTGTTCATGACCACATAATATCAAATATAATGTGACTACAATACTTTAGGTTTATCAAAACAACTTTTGAATAATCTCTAAATATTGTAATTTGTGATACACTTGTCACAAGTCACCATACTAAACAATAACTCAAATATTTTGTCTCTTTTGATCAAATCGTAAGACTCAATTATCTTGTTAACTTAATATCCTTTACTTCCAAAATCTCATCATGACATGAATAAATACTCCTATTCACTCATCCATGATAAAATAATGATGTCTTTTATTTACTGAAAAATACAACCAACACTTGTGTTTATTTTCAGCAACTCATGGCATTTTCAGAAAATGGCATTTTTAATCACACTACTTAGTGATGCGCATCAACATGCTCTTCAGCACTAATAGTACAATTAAAACAATTCTCATCATTAAGTATTGGATATTTTAGCATGTCTTTATTTTTATAAGTGTTTAACTAATTATCGTTTAAATCTAGCAAAGGACAATAATCTCATAATCGAAACGTGATCTCCAAAAAGGATTACTCATGAAAATAGAACAACCACTTGTCTTTAACATGAATGACCGTCTCACAAACCGAGACACACTAATTTAAGATCACACTTAATTCGATTACAAAACTCATTCAAATCCTCTAATTTAAAACGATAAATGTAGAAGTAGAACATCGCCAGCATCAACTCCTTGATTGCCATCTTCCCGTGAAATCCACTCAGTCCCTCCATGCACTTCTCAAACGGCAGGCCCTGTTTTCATAAAACAGCACAAGTATCAAATACTTAGCTCACCATAAGTGTAAATGGGACATTTAAACATTTATAACTAGTATATCAAAATATACCTTCTGCGTTGGCTCCTCCGCCTGCTACGGGATTCCTTTCGATCTGACGAAGTCGAGACATCAGTTCCGGATAAGTGATCGAATCCCTTTCCTTTACATAGTCTCTGACACAATTCTTGAATTTGGGATGAAGCGAATGCAACAACCCATCTATCGCGAATTCGTCACTCATCTCCACATCCCAAGCATCCATCAGAGTGTGATATATCCTATACATCTTCTTCAGATGATCCTCTAAGCGATCATTTTCTTCCATCTTAGTTGAAAGAAACACACCCAGACCTTCAAACCTTGCAATTCTCACTTGTGCTATGAACTTTAGCTTAGTGACAGTCTCAATGGCACTCAAGTTCTTGAATTGTTTGGATAGGTCTGAATTCATGAAGACACTCATCAACCAATTGACTTGAGTGTGAGTCTTACTCCGACTGAGCCAATCCATACGTTTGTTGTAACTCGCAGAATCATCGGGTTTTTCTTCTAAGGGTTCATGTAACACGTAGAGCTGATCATTGGTTGATAGGACTTCTCTAAGACGTTCATACCACTCGATGAAGTTTGACCCATCAAGACGCAGCTCCTCAGCAAGAAACATACTACCGTAGTCGGCCATGATCTACAAGGATTTTGCAAAGACATCTTTAGGACACTTGTTTATGATAATTTTAGTTCAAATTAATCAAATTAACGAACTCCCACTAAACTCAACATCTCTCCGGTTGATTAGTGACACACGATCCAAATCCACTACACCACCACCGATCATCACGTGAGATGATGTAGTTTCAATGGTGAACAACTCAGTGTTGATCATATCATTCATATGACTCGTGTTTAACCTTTCGGTTCCGTGTTCCCGAGGCCATGTCTGTACATGCTAGGCTCGTCAAGACAACCGTAGTATTTCTTCTTGTGCAAACTGGCTTGCACCCGTTGTATGTGAACGTTGAATCTATCACACCCGATCATCACGTGATGCTTCGAAACGACGAACTTTCGCAACGGCGCATACTAGGGGAGAACACTTAATTATCTTGATATTAACATGAGAGATCACCTTATCATGCTACCGTCGCGATCACATCTAAGCATAACAATAAGGTGCATAAAAGGGATTAACATCACATGCAATTCATAATTGTGATATGATATGGCCTTTCTTCATATGCTCTTAGATCTCCATCTTCAAAGCACCGGCAAGATCTCCATCTCCGGCATGATCTCCATCATCTTGGCGCCATCACCATGGTTGTCCACCAACTATTGCAACTACAACTAATGCTACTCTTAGCAATAAAGTAAAGCAAATTACATGGTGATTTATTGACACGCAGGTCACATAAAATAATAGACAACCATATGGCTCCTGCCGGTTGCCGTACTCGTCGACATGCAAGTCGCGAAACATTACAAACATGATCATTGCATACATTATCACAAATCACATTGGCCATATCACACCACTTGACCCCCTCTGCAAAACAAGTTAGACGCCTCTACTTTGTTTATGCAAATTTTACGTGGCTTGGGTCAACGAGTTAGAACCGTTCTAATCTACGCAAAACCACAACGGTGATATAATAGTTGCTTATTTACTCATCCTTTTGAAAGGCCTTCCATTGAAAATTGCATCCTCACTAAAGCAAGAGAAACAGACACCCGCCAGCCACTTATGCAAAACAAGTTGCATGTCAATCGTGGAACCGGTCTCTCGTGCGCGGACGAGTAAGGTTGGTCCGGGCCGCTTCAATCTCACAATACCGCAAAGATGCAAAGTGCACGCGAGAAGGTAGCAACATAAAATATCAACGCCCACAACTCCTTGTGTTCTAATCGCATCAACACCTACGAAGATCTAGGCTCTGATACCACTGATGGGGTCGCAGCATGGAAAACAAAAATTTTCTACGCAGCAAAGCGGAATAAACCCCAAGGATCTAGATCTACGAGATGAAGATAGCGAAGATGAGATCCAATCTCTTACCCTCGAAGATCAACAAACGCGTTTTGTCGGTGCAGGGGTTGGCTAGTCGATCCCCGCAACTAGACTCGTCTAGTCGCGAGGAGATGTATTATCCTCGAGATCCAATCCGGCGAAGTGCGGCAACGGGCAGCACCTCCGCGGCGTCCACACGTACAGCTCGATGAAGACGTCGACTCCTTGATCCCGCAAGCGAGACGACGTGGCCTTGATGATCTCAGCAGCACGACGGTAGTGCCGGTGACGATGACGATCTCCGCGAGCAGGGCTTCGCCAAGCCAAGCAAGAGGAGAGGGAGAGGAGCAAGGTGGCGCAGCCCCTAGGGCAAGGGGGTGCGGCTAGGTGTGGTGGTGAGGCGGCGGCAGCCCTCCGGGGAAGAGAGGGGTGCGGCTAGGGTAGAGGGATGAGAGGGGGGTGCGGCTAGAGGGGGGGTGCGGCAGCCTCCAAGGTGTGTGGTGCGCACCCCCTCCCCCCTCCTTATATAGGTGGCGGCTAGGTCAAGGGGAGGGGGCCGGCCGGCCCCTCCTTGCTTGCCCCCCAAGTCGGAGTCCAACAAGGACTCCTTCTTGGGCCCTTTCCTAAAGGGGTGGGAGCCCACCTCCTAGTCCAACTAGGAGTGGGACTCCCCTCCTATGCATGCCGCACCAGCCCATGTGGGCTTAGGTGGTGCGCCCCACCTAGGTGGTGGCTGCACCCCTTTGCACCATGTGGGCCCCATACAAATTATGGTCCCACTTCTAGAACCTTCTAGAACACTCCGGAACCTTCCGGTACCCTTCCAATAATTTCCGGAACTTTTCCGAAACCTCCGGAAACTACTTTCCATATATGAATCTTATTCTCCGGACTCCTCCGGAACTCCTCGTGATGTCCGGGATCCCATCCGAGACTCCGAATCACCATTCGTTCACGTCATCATTTAATTCATCGCAAAACCTAATTTCATCGAAACGTTAAGTGTGTGACCCTACGGGTTCGAGAATGCATAGACATGATCATATCAATAATTAATAGCGGGACCGGGATGTCCATATTAATTCCTACACACTCAACGAAAACCTTTTCTCGATTGAACCACAATGCCGGAGATTCAATTAATCTCATATACGATTCCCTTTGTCTCACGATATTTTACTTGCCCGAGATATAATCGTTGACATCCCCATGTCTAGTTTAATCTCGTTACCGGCAAGTTCTCTTTACTCGTCCATAATATAGGATCCTGGTGATTACAACTTAATCACTTGTCTGCAGACTCTTGATGCTATATTACCGAGAAGGCCTGGAGATATCTTCTCCGTCACATGGAGGGACAAATTCCACTCTTGATTCATATCACCCAACAACCCACCATCGGAGATACCTGAAAGCCACCTTTATAATCACCCAGTTACGAAGTGACGTTTGGTGTCCACAAAGTATTCCTCCGGTGAACGGGAGTGATATAATCTCATGGTCTAAGGAAACTATATTTGGCATATTAAAAGTGTTGACAACAAAACTTTTGTGACACGATTAATTGCAACTCTTTATTTGGGTCATGTCCATCACACCATTACTCCTAATGATATGACTCCGTTATCAAGTGACTATAACAAGTCCATAGTTAGGAAACTCTAACTATCTCTTGATCAACGAACTAGTCTTGCAGAGGCTCACTAGGGACACCGGGTGTTTATATTCCACACATGTATTATGTTTCCATTTAATACAATTATAGCATGGATAATAAACTATTATCATAAACTTGAATATGCTTAATAAACCATTTTATTATTGCCTCTAGGGCATATTCCCAACAATTTGTGTACTCCTCAATAGTGCATGAACATTGGGGAGCTTCTCCATTTTTATTTAGAACTCTCGCTTTGGATCTTTCGATTGTTTTTTTCTCTGTGGAGATGTTTAGAATGATTTCATCCTTTTGCAATCTTTGGATCCTCAATATAGTTTGATTCCCTCTAATTATTCGTTAATGAATATGTGCATTTGATTTCACTCATATCTTGAGAAATGCACACTTTATGGAGGAACTCATATTATATTGGCTCTCTTAATTTTTCTTCCCATTTCGGCAATCGATGCCAATGGGGGAGAAGTTTAGAGGGTTTAAGAGAATTTGGCTTTATGCTTTAGTTTGGTTCTTAAGCCTTTGCCTCTCATGCTCATGCATCCTTGCGTGTTCGTCTTGCAAGATTGTTTAATTCATTATATAAACCCTCTTAAAAGGGATTGTCATCAATTACCAAAATGGGGGAGATTGAAAGAGCATGGTTGCCCCCATTTATTGTTTTGGTAATTAATGACAATCTCTATGGACTAATGTGTGCTTTGAGTTAAATTTGTAGTGTTGGTCCGTATGGAATGCTTGAACTCCATATGTTGGAGTCGAGGCTAAAAGAAGAAGATTATATGTTGATCAAGGCTAAGTGCAAGTTGATCAACATACAAGATAAGGTGTTGGTCCGTATGGAATGCTTGAACTCCATATGTTGGAGTCGAAGCTAAAAGAAGAAGATTATATGTTGATCAAGGCTAAGTGCAAGTTGATCAACATACAAGATAAGGGCAAGTGAAGATATGCGAAAGAGTGTCTCTCCCATATTGGTGTATGGGGGAGCAATATGCGAGGCTTCACCGAGCGGAGCGTAATCAAGAAAGGTGATCCACTTGAGAGGAGATCAAGATCATCATTATCTAGCTCAAGTGGAATGCGCAAGGCAAAGGTATTATCTTGATAGGGTTTCTATTTTACCGGTCTCGCGGTGTAGTTGGGAGACCGGGTTTTAGGATAGGTAACCGTACTATCAAGAGGGGCTCTCAAGTGAGCTTTAGCGTATCAGTCGTAGAGAGCTCAAACCTTTGCATCATTGGCATCATCTTTATTGGTTCTTATTTGTCCCTTATCATGGTGTGGTCTTGGTGCTTGTCGTGCTTGTCATGACAAGGCCAAGCTCATCGAAAACGGTTTTCATATGCGTCTTCCATTGCGTTTTCGATATTAGAAATATTGTCGGTTTGTCCTTGAGAAATTATCCACACATACACGTGTTGAGAATTTATCTCTTAATTGTTTTCAAATAATTCCAACGATAGCTACTATCATCCTCTTTCCAACAAAATTGGTTTCACCTCTTTCGGACTTCATTTGCAAAAGATATGACGGTTCCGGTTTGCAAGAGAGAGGTTTAACCTTTCCTCATATGTTATTATAATATATTTTTGGACTATGATGTTTATATGCATAATCTTGTAGTGATTGTTATGGTGATTCCAACGAGCCCAAGATCGTCGAAAACGGAGTCCGGATGCAAAAAATATTGCAATTTTAGTTTCACTGGTTTGGCTAGGCCAGCATGGCCGGCCAATGGCCGGCCCCATGGCCGGGGCCTCTCTGATTGCATGGCCGGCCTCCCTCCTCTGGCTGCCCGAAAATTGGCCTAACGGCCATATTTTTGGCTCCCTTTTAAGGGGTTTTCTTCCCCAAGTGAACCCCAACTTTTGTTGACCTCTTGAGCACATTTTCCTCTCTCTCTCTCCATTGTTGCAAGAGCTCAAATCCTATAGATCTCCCAATCCCTCCACTCAAACTCATTGATCTTTGGAGGATTGAAGGAGAAGGCCTAGATCTATTATTCCACCAAACCATATCTCCTCTAAGTGAGGGGAACATCTTTGATTTAGGTCTTGTAGTTGCTTTGTGTTTTCTCCTTGTTCTTCCTCTTAAATCCCTCCATAGCATTAGTTGCTTTGGTTGGATTTCGGAGAGAAGGACTTGACCACTTAGTGTGTTCTTGCCATTGCATTAGTTGCATCGGTTTGAGTTCTCCACGGTGATTTGTGGAAAGTGAAGTTGAGAAGCTTGTTACTCTTGGGTGCTTGGGTGCCCTAGAGCTTGTTCCTCTAGGGCACGTTGGTACCCTAGACGGTTGTTGTTTTCTCAGAGTCTTGGTGGCTCACGGGATTTGTTGGGAGCCTCCAATTAGGTTGTGGAGGGAGGCCCAACCTTGTTCGCTTCGGAGCTTTGGTAGCTACGAAGACATTGCCGGGAGCCACCAATTGAGTTGTGGTGTGTGCCTCGGCCTTGGGCATCGAGTCTTGGTGGCTCGGTGCATTTGGTGAAGACCCTCCAACTTGTGGAGTGAGCTTCATCCTTGTAAAGGTTCTAGTTGTCAACCTCAACGGCAACATAGTGACAAGTGCCTCGCCACATTGGTGGTAAGACACAACGGAGATACGGTGTGCCATATCAAGGCTACTCGGTGTTTCATATTGGTGAACACCGCGCCGCTCCAACGGAGACTAGCTTCCATTGGGAAGTGAACTTCGGGATAAATCATCGTCTCCAAGTGCCTCGGTATTTCTATACCCGAGCTTCTTACTTATGCTATTTACTTTGTGATAGACATCGAGCTTAAAGTAATATATTTTGCTATCACCTAGTTGATTATATTGCTTAGCATAAGTGTTGGTGCACATAGGTGAACCTAGCTAGTTTAGGTTTTGGCTTGATAAATTAAACGTTAGTTTTATTCCACATTTATTCAAGCCTTAACCGTAATAATTTTAAATCGCCTATTCACCCCCCCTCCCCCCCTCTAGGCGACATCCGTGTCCTTTCACCGGGGCGGAGGCCCCGGATGGTGGTGGACGTCGAGGCGGCGACCTCGATCTCCCACGCTGCGACGGTCCTATGAGGGAGGGCGGTGGTTTTGCGTGGGTCTGGGGGGCGACCTAGATGAAGACTGCGCGGGCAGAAGGTTCATCGACCCGACTGGATCGCCTTCGGGCAATGCGAAGGTCGACCTGGTTGCTATGCCGGGGCGGCGGCCCCGGAACAGGTGGGATTTGGTGGCAACCTGGATGAAGATTGCACGGGCAGAGGGTTCGTCGACCATGACTGGATCGTCTTCGGGCAATGCGAAGGTCGATCTGGTTGTACGCCGGGGCGGCGGCTCTGGAGCAGGTGGTGTGTGTTGTGGTGTTTTGGTCGACTTGTGTCGTGTGGACGGCGGGTCGCCTCGTCTGTGCGGTTTTTTGGCCCTGTTTTTCTCATAAACAGGGTATTGAATAGATTGTATGGTTTTTGGGCCCGATTTTCCTTATAAACTGGGTCAACTCTATTCTATCTATACGGAATGCAGGAACGCCTTGCCCTCTTCGAGAGGTTTCTCGGAAAAAATATGAATTGGAAGGAGAAGATTATTATGATCCAGGAAAGAGGAAATTGATAGGACATTATCATCCTAATAATGTGAAAAAACAAAAAAGTGATAAAAAGAAAGTACTTGGTTCACCTACTTGATCATTCTACTACTTTGCACTTCAAAATTAAGTCTACATTTTTTTGTAGGCTATTGAACTTTGATGTTTGATGATGTATTTTGGAATTTGAAAATACAAGACATATTTTGCAAGTAACTTTGTCTTTTGTTTCATCAATATAGTAGGCATTTTGACATTTATTGCTAGTTCTTTTGAATTTATATGTTGTCTCTTATTATGTCGCATGATCTATGTTACCAGTTACACACCATACTTTTTTTATATAGTATAAATTGGCGGAAAGTAGTAGTGGCTCACAAGCTCCAGTGCTCCCGCCACTTTACAAAAACCGAAAAACATATTTAGAAGTTTCAAACAATTATGAAAAAAATCATGCATGTTTGTAAGGATGTATACTACAATCATGCAAAATATCAATGCAAAAATCTTTATATTATAGTCTAGAAAAAAAAATGACAAATTTGGAAATTTCAAACTATGTAATGTTAAGTATAATCAGATCTGTAAATTTGTCATTTTTGTGTAGGTCGCAATACAAAGTATTTCGTATTGAGATTTTACACGCTTGTAGTATACGTCCTTAAGAATATGCATGATTTTTTTCAGATTTTTTTTGAAAATTCTAAATGTTTATTTTTATTTTTAAAAGTGACGGGAGCACTGGAGCTCGGGTGTAGGGAATCTCTACTCATAAATTGGTGCTTTTTTTTAGCATAGTAAATTGGTGCATTGGGTGACTTGAGCTCCAGCTCCGCCCCTTAGTTGTGACGCTACTTCTTTTTCAAAACGGAAAATCTAACTGAAAGGCATCCTACTTTTGGTGAATCTGTAGAACGTTTCGTATGTCGTTATAAGCGAATCTACGACTGAGATCCATGCAGACCAATTTAATGTAGGTTGCCCATATTTGAGTGTTTTAAGAAGACAAAATTGCTGACATCATCCGCATTTAATACGAAATATGAAAATTCAAAAAGTTTCGTAACTCAAACCGTTTATCCGATTTAGCATCCGTTTTCATAGTTGGATTAGTCGCGACGAGATCTTCGAAACTACATACCATGTTGATATGTTTTGATGACTTTTTTTCGGACCTAAAAGTTACCCATCCCACAAGTCGAAAAAAAGTAGAATTTAATTTCAAATAGAGCTACTCATATATTCAGTCTGTTGTTACCAACACATTATCTATAAAGTTACCCTACTATCCATATTTTAGTTACCAACACATTGCTCCATCACCATCTTCTCGACCTTCTTAGCACTCGTACCATTTTACAAGGACACAAGGGTGTTATCTATAATATCTATAAAGTTCATCCCCACTAAGAAGCATTTAATGTTTGCAAGCTAGAAAATGGTGCAGCCACATCACCTCAATTGTTCATGTCCGTACGATTAAAAATCTATGGTCGTTCCATTATCCGTCCGGATCACCTCAGTCCATAGCGTTGCCCAGTCTTTGTATTGGCGGCCGTCACACGTCCCCCTGTCTACATTATCTGTTTCAGCTTTTGACCCTTTGCGCCTTCATTTCCTTGCAACAATTCGTTCCATGGAAACGGAAAGACCCAGCATAATTGGCAATAGTGAGGCAGGCGGGCAGCCATCATTATTATTTTCCTACTAGATTCGAACGGCGCGGCTTGCCGCGCGGCACTTTTCGGTTCTTTAAATTTTTTGCCCGTGGCTTTCACATTTTATACAGATCATTAATAAGGCGGATAATTTTGGTCCGTAGTTATCACATTTTATACAGATTATAAAAAGGTGATTTATGTCCATATGTATAAGCAAAACATGATGGTAATAGCAGTAGTTATTATATTATATACAGATTATTAAGAAGGTGGTTTATATCCACATGTATAAGCAAACAGGATAGTAATAGCAGTTATGTTGATAAGTTGTTACTCAGGATCAGAGATGTATCATATTTGGTTTGTGCAGAGATCAAAAGGTTGATCACATGTCTATAAATTTTAAAGCATATTTTTCAAATCATCTGAAATCAACAATCACCACATCATGCAATCAAAGTTGTACCATATTTCGTTTGTGCAACCCATATCTCGACCGTCCGTTCGAACGATTAAATGTGTAAAATTTCCATTGAATGCGTTGAATGTTCAACACATTCAACGACAAATCTCAGCCATTCAATCGCGGAAACAAATGGCTAGAAGCTCATAACCAGGCACCACTTGTTGGTTATATTAATATTTTGCCTTCTCATATACAGTATTGTACAGATTAATAAGCTGCTAATATCCAAAAATATTTTGCCTTCTCATAATGGTTGCATGCAGTAAATTAAAAGAAAGAGCACACATGCGGAGACGCTGTTATTAGTACTGGTAACATATCTGTTTTCAATACAGAGATCACACCATTATTACACAAATATGAACAAAAGCGCTGAAATTGGGACATAAGAAGTTCAATAGGTCCATACGAACAAAAACATAGTTCTATATGAACCAGATCATATGACACACATAAGAGGGCAATACATAGATCAAAGGAGAGAAGGAGCCAAATTATAACCAGTGACACGACAACACAAAGGGCATATATCATTGTCAGCTTGATCCGAACTATTGGTTGATGAAAACAACAATGCACTGGATGTAAAAGAATTTACCAAGTTATATATATTACCGTACAATATCCATCTTACGACAAGAGGATTTATCTAGAAAATTCAAATGAACATTGAGATCATCTATTGTGTCTGTATCATTTGGAATATTAATCTGGTGATTTTCTGAGGCTGGTTGAGTTTGGTCTGCTTGTAGCCCCGTTGCACTATCACAGAAAAGCATTGCCCAGAATTGTTTTTCCTTTAGCTTTGGCTGGCATTTTTTCAGTTCAGCATTATTGGGATCATCAACAATCAAGATATGTCTTTTTAAGATATGCGAAATCCGCGAAGCATGCAGACTCAACAATTACTTCTTTTCATGTTTTTTATATCCTGAAGAATTATTGGCGACCCGTACATGTATATCTGCAATGTGGTGGCACATCCATACAAACAGAACCCAGTAAATTGTCCTTATCCATGGGAGTAACTTGGATCTGATGCAAAGTGACACAAAGTTTTTGTACTGGTAGCTCAAGTATGGACCGTTTGGTAATGGTAAAAGAGTGGAACAGACATGAATCACCGTGAAGCAGCATGAGCATGATAGAAAATAAAGTATCAGAACTTATCATCTACCGTTAGGAACTATTTTGAATATACTAAATTACCTATAATTACATAGAGCAAGATTTTGAACTATCTGGTCTAAGTTTAACAAAGTTGAACTAAATGTGAAAGAAACACATTAGATGGTCATAGAAAGCATTCCTTTTTCAGTGACCATTCGATAGTAAAATATAAATGAAACATTGACCTACTACCAAACATATATGCAGAGCCAGGCCGTAATGGTTTTGGAAGGCATACAAAAATATAGACCTAGATTTGTTGTCTAGGATGTACCTATGAAATACAACCAAGAGACTTTTTTATCACTACTTTCTGCAGAAATGTTTGAATCGATATAGAGGAATAAAACAGTTATTTCGACCTAACAACAGAAGAACTGAAACATGACTAAATTGGTGTCTCTTCACCAATATTGTATCCTAAAAATAGGAGCTGGCTAGTGGCTCTTGCTGAATTTTTTCAGAAGCCATGGCTGAATCTTGCTCTATGTAATTACCTATAATTACATAGAGCAAGATTTTGAACTATCTGGTCTAAGTTTAACAAAGTTGAACTAAATGTGAAAGAAACACATTAGATGGTCATAGAAAACATTCTTTTTTCAGTGACCATTCGATAATAAATATAAATGAAACATTGACCTACTACCAAACATATATGCAGAGCCAGGCCGTAATGGTTTTGGAAGGCATACAAAAATATAGACATATATTTGTTGTCTAGGATGTACCTATGAAATACAACCAAGAGACTTTTTTATCACTACTTTCTGCAGAAATGTTTGAATTGATATAGAGGAAATAAAACAGTTATTTCGACCTAACAACAGAAGAACTGAAACATGACTAAATTGGTGTCTCTTCACCAATATTGTCTCCTAAAAATAGGAGCTGGCTAATGCCTCTTGCTGAATTTTTTTCAGAAGCCATGGATGTTACGTATTCCAAGTTAGCTCATGAGACACACTATGGCTAGCTTCTTGCTGATTTTTTTCAGGATTGTACTATAATTGACAGAGATAATAAAGCATGGATGCAAAGTAAAGTACCTGCTGCAGTTGGAACATCAATATTCAGTAACTTCAGCATGGCATGTTTAGTGCTTTCATTATACTTCATTCACTGCCATCCTACAGAAAAGGAAAAGAAGGTTGATCAATATAGAAAGAGACCAGTAGCCTAAGCACAGTTCTTTTACTTTAACAAATTGTAATCAAGAATTTCAGAATGCGAGGAAGGATCAAAAGAAACATGCCACATGTGACACTAATTCATGCTAATCACCTTACTTAGACTAAAAGAAAGTCATGGGGAAATTCTAGTTCGGCAAAACATGGGAGTAAATTTTCTGAGATAAACCTTGGTAGTTAGAACCAGGCAATAGCATAATGATCTCGGGACCAAGCATGCAGGTGGAAATCTAGAAATCAAGTTGAAATAATAAGCTTACCGTTTGAAATAAACCTAAAGAACTTATACTATCTGGGGCCAATAAAGTAGCATAGGAATTCCTCTCCCACTACTTGACTATCCACTCGTAACATAGCAATGCAGAAACTGCATCAGATTTTTGATTGGACAGCACAAAGAACCCAGAAACTGCATCTTTCTCTGACAATAGCCAGCCAGTAGCGAAACAAAAAAAGGCTTTCGTGCACGCACCTGAAACCAGCAGTTGGAAAGGAGCACCGGATCCAACCTGAGAGTAAGCCACAATGTCAACTACAAAGAAAAGAAGGTGAGGACGAAGCTTAATCAGCCAGATCCGACAGTAAAAATAGGTACAACGGAAGCACAGGAGAGAAAACGCTCGAAGGAGGAGATCCAGCCGCAACCTTTCTCAACCAGCGCCGGATCCCTGCGGCGCCATCGGATGTACGCGTGACGGCGCTCCGAATCCAATCGATAACCAAGCACCTAGAACATGCATCTTCGCATGTACAACCCAGAAATACCTAGAGAGTGCAGCCTAAAAAGGTAGAGAACTTATCTATCTCTATACATACCCAATCGACAACCAAGCACAGAATATTATCCAGACGCACCTGAAACCGGAGCTTCCTACAGTCAAGTTGGATCCAATCTGAGAAGATGACAGAGACACCTGCAGAGGAAAGAAGCAGACGATAAATCGTTCGGATCCAACATAAGAAAGGTAGAACAGAAAACAGGCAGAAGAATGGAGTAAAGGGGGAATCCAAGGTCCAAGCACCGCATACCTTAACCAGCGTCGGAAAACTGCGGTGCCATTGGTCCAGACCGGCGGGCGTCGCGGCGGTGCTAGACTACCGAATCGGCGGTGGAAGCGGTGGTCAGCGAGATCCAATGTGAGGAGACCAAGATGGATCCAACCTAAGAGACCTGCGGAAGAAAGAAGCCCACGCTCAATCGTTCAGATCCAAACAGCAAGAAGAATGGAGTAAAAGGGGAATATCCAAGGGCGAAGCACCGCATACCTCAAGCAGCGACGGATCTGTGCGGTGCCATTGGTCCAGACCGGCGGGCGTCGCGGTGGTGCTAGAGTACCGAGTCGGCGTGGGCCGCCCTGGAGCTTTCTTCCCACGTGCTCTTCCTCGCCGCCAGTCTCTTGCAGTATCACGACGGAGCTTGATGGTCGATTCTAGGCTTGGAGAACGGGAGAGAGAGAGAGAGAGAGGCGGAGGGCAGCAATAGCGCCATGGCTGCGCGAGGCAGAGCTCGATGCGGATGGATTGGGTCTGGCGCCGGGCATCCGACCCTCTAGCGCGGTGTGGGTGCAGTACGGGCTCTGTCTGTTGAACGCCGAGGCAGAGGGAGAGGCTAAGCGTGGCGGCGGAGGAGAAGGAGGCTGGTGGTGGCGGTGGCGGCGGCGGCGGCCATGTGAGAAGGGGATTGGAGGAGGAGAGGCGCGACGCGTGCGAGAGGATTGGGTGAGGAGGAGAGGCGTGCGAGAGGTAGGGTTTTCTACCGCGTGGATGGAGCTTATATACCACAGACGCGAAATGACGATTTTGCCCCTGAAGTTCGACGGAATTACGACCCCTGCCACAGGGCGAAAAAATGGACGGCCACGATCGAATCAAGCGGCTATAGGACGGCCCAGGTGCTCTGAGCTCTGAGGAGGCCCGTAGCTCCCTCATGAAAGTACTCTTTAGATATAAAAAGCACGACACCGCACATCCCTGACCCTGTTATTTCTTATTTGATCATTTGACCTCCTCCACTACGGATCTAACTCTCCTCAATTCTTTGTGTGATCTGCAGGTAGCTCTATTGCGCTGTTATGTATGCTCCTACATGTCCTCTCTGCCCCATACGTACTTCAAAAACTTTGTCCTCTCCACCGTGGTGTCCTGGAATATATGGAATCGATGATCCACCCCAGTGGCAGCCAGCACTATTCCAAGAAATTGTTCATGCTTCTTGGCGTCAAATAATATGTGCACACACAGGTTTCCTTTTCTTCATCTAATATATTTTCTATAGGTAGTCCAGTAGACATGGAAGCATCCCTGGCTAGAGTTTCCGTTTCCATGTCAATAAACAGGAGTTTGGCGTATCAGTGTATTTATTAATAATGTATTTACTGTTTAAAAAGATGATGATGGTGCATATGGGTATTCTTTGTTAATTTGTAGTGTTGAAGAATTTGGTTAACAAAAGAAGAGGCATTTCGGTCTGGGATGAATGTTGCTTCATAAGAGATGCACTTCCAAAGAACATTGCTATGGATATTCTTATTATGGGCAGCTGGGACATTTGGATGCAAAGGAACAACAAAATCTTCCACAATATTCAGCACAGTGTGACCTCTTGGAAAATTCAGCTAAGAAAGGATCTCATCATTCTTGGGCATCGTATCAAAATCAAGCATTCAGGTCATTGATTCAGCTTTGTCAACAGGAGTCACATAGTTTTTTCCTTTTACAATGTTAGAAAAAACTGGTATTGGGTAGACTTTGTTTTTTTTGTTTCTCGCAGTGTAAATATTCAGAATTAATGAAAATATACCGTAGAACAAAGTGCCTCAAAAAAAAACTTTTTCGCATCCGGTTGCTAATTCCGGTTGATTACTTTGTATACCTAGAGCATTTGAATTGGTCTTCTCCTATGGTCCGTAAACTTCAATCAGTGAACCATCTCTATCATATTTACGGATATTTTTCATACTGTTCATGTTTTTGCATACATGTGAATCATCTCTAATGCCCGCCGCAACGCGCGGGGTATCAACTAGTTTTTGATAATTTCGTGTACAAACAACTTCCGCACCCCGATTAACAAAAGAATGTCCATCAGATCATTTTCTCTTATTTATTCGATGGGGTATTTACTTGAGGTGGAAAGGATAGGTAAGAACTACGAAAGCAATCGTAATGACAAGAACTCGTTGTACTAAATGAAGAAGCTATCTATACTTCTTATAAAGCAAAACCCCACTAAGTTTATTTATGATTTTTCTATCTCTACATGCAAGCTATCCACATCATCCACTCTCCTAACCAATCATTTATCCATATCATCTCCACTAATATTTATTAATCTCTACATGTGAATTCCACATCATCCATCTTTTTAATCATTTAATATTCCATGCTAATATTTATTTAATACACACAAGTCCGTGCCGAATAAATTTAGTATATTTGACTATGACAAATTGAATTTTACGTTTTCCTTTAGACAATTTAATGTATCATACAATTTATACCATTTTATGTACACAATATAATTTTTTATAGGATCCCGCTGCAACGCGCGGGGTATATTCTTGTATACCTGGATACAAAAGAAAATAAATAAATTGCCCATGTCGGCACCACTGGACTCATATTAGGCTGCTATGAGACATTCGGAACCATCAAGGGAATGAAACGGACCGGAATGTCAATCACTCCGAAGTAAGGAGGGCCAAACATTCCTATGTACTTTAGAGGTTGGAGGGATCTGTATGTCCAATTCTTGGGTATGTACGAGTCTACAATGTCCAGCAAAATCACAAAAAAAATCCCTTTTCTCTGTATTTGCAACTCTCTGTCTCATTTGCAACTCTCTGTATTTGCAAAATCACTCATAAACCTAGCTTCTCCTCTGTCTTTCTAATAACCTGCGCACCACCAAACAGAGTCGCCAGCAAAGAAGCAGCACTGCAAGCAGAACCATGTTCCTCAACCTATCTCACATTCTCACTTCATCTCAAACACCAGTAGCAGCATCTTCTCTCACCTGCACCTCTCCCATCACAGCAGTAGCCTGCGAACGGCAAAGCAAAATCTTATGCAAAATGAAGTAAAAAGGATCAGCAAAAAGGAATTATTTCCAGACAAACATGCAGTTCATTAGCCAGAAATGCAAGTGAGAAATGCCTAGAAGCATGCATCAGAAAAAAAGAGTTTCCTTCGAGTAAATAAACGATCGAGGTGCTTTGTTATCAATGGGGTTATGGGGAATATGTTCTTCGTGGTGGGCCGGCACGTTCTGCTGTAGAGTTCGTAGCCTGGTTTCGCAGCCTATGTATTTTAAGATGGAGAATGGTTGTTTGGGCTGTGCAAGGTCCAAGAGAGAACTATATAAGCCAACTAATTTAAGGCTCCCCTAAAAAAACTATTTTAAGGTACCTCCTCTACAAAAAACTAATTTAATGTACCGCTTTCTTTTCTTACGCTGAGTTACGCATCTAAATTAGAACTGGAATTTCTACATGCAGCTTGAATCATTCACTTTCGTACAAACTGCCAGAAAGAGATTCAGATTTATGGGAATATAATGAGAGCAATTTGAGTCTGCAATGTCATTTTTTATATGCTCGCCTGAATAGTTTGCCTATATACTAGTTGCCGAAGTTTGATTGCACGCTCTCAAAAATGTCGTTATGAATTTAAGGGGTGGGTTTGAAAATTTGTATATACAAGTCTTCCCGTACGTATCACTCTAAAGACCACACATTTATTTAAAGTTCAGGATACATCAGCAACGTTCATAGTTTCAGCATAGCAGTCCACTAGGCACTAACTAGAGTGTAAATGTCTAATATTTTTTCAAGCATTACGCGACATGCTTGACGTCAAGGTTATGGATGGGGAAAAGTCTAGTGATGTCAACCAGATGACATTATTAATGTGCATGGTTGGTACTACGTACTCCGCATGTGGATGGGAAAAAGTTGTTGATAGGATGCTGTCATTTTGACCTACCAATTACGAAATGAACATACAGGGAGTAGCGGCTTGTTTGATGGTCATGGTTATTGGAGAAGTCGTCGATGTAAGATTTTCTCGCGCCTAACAAGAGGCGGAAATATTATTCTGTGTCCTAGGAATTAACTTTCGAGTCATGCCACCATGCGATTGGATACTATAGCTAGATAAAAAAAAATCTTGCATGAAATTCGAATCAAATGGTTGAAGCTTCGTTTGTCATGAATAAATGTATTATTTTCTACTGAACAAGTGTCATGCATAAATGTAAAAGTAGGCTCACTTGCAATACTCTCATGTCCACGCATATAAGGCTACTCAGTGGAAAATTAGGGACATTAAAACTGAGTCATCTATGAGGCTAACCACGCCATTAGCAATTTTAGCCATCGGATTATGTGTTCTGATCGTTTTTGGCCGTCGGATGGTCGTGTTCTCCCGAGTGGGCTCCTCCTGGGCCGAATGTCCCTGAGGGACGCTGCTCTGGGCATCATTTTCGTGTTTCCTGGTGCATTTGGGCCCAGTACGGGCAAAGCCCAACAACTTCTCCAGAAAAAAAAACAATCCTTCGCTTATCCTTCGCTTACCGCTTGGCTCTGGTCAACGCAATGCAGAGAGCAGGCGACGAGGAGGCGAGCGGACGGGCAACGGGGGGCGACCGCCACAAGGCGACCGGATCGAGCGCGTGGTCAACGCAGAGAGCGGGCGACGAGGAGGCGAGCGGACGGTCGACGGGGGCGACCGTGCGAGGACGATCCACCGCGAGGCGACCGGATCGAGCGCGTGTGCGAGCAGCGGCCCGGCCGATCGACCGATCCACCGCGAGGCGACCGGATCGAGCGCGGGCTAGGGCGAAACGCACCGCCGCTGCCGTCCTCGCCGTACTCGAGCTCCGGACCCTCTCCTTTGCTGGTCGATGCCTCTCCTCCCGCCTCACGACGCCTCTCCATCCAGCGCCGTGCGGTTCGCCACAGCGACGGAGCCTCCCCCGTCGACCTCAGATCCGAGCAGCAGAGGCGTCGTGCCAGACAGCTCTTCCGCCGATCTGTTCGTTCTGCGTACCCTTGGTCGCTTGCGCCGCCTTCTTTGCTGGCTGTTGTCATGCTGACAAGCACGGCCACGGCGACGTCTTCTCTCTTTTACCAGGTGCTCCCGAACAAGCAGTCGACCCACACCGCTGTCATACCAACGATTCTCCTTGGCCGCCGCCCCTGCTTCTCCATTCAGGTACAGCTCGCCACTCTCCCCTCCTCTCTGGTATGTATCGAATGTGAGGGTGAATAGTCAGATTTGGGTAATTTTCAGATTTGGAGCGTTGATGCTTATACTTTCTTTGTTGTTCACGTTAAGGTGAGGGAGAAAGGCAAAGACTAGAGCCAATGGATGTGTAGTGGGAGTATGTTCTGGTCTGACCAAGGTAGCACGTGACCTCACATTTCTCTCAGTCATTGTTTTATCTCCCAGATTGGTCATTTGGATGGTGAGAACTGACCCTCCCTAGGTTAAATTAATTCAGATTAGCTTCTTCTGATAGACTTTTTTGTGACTATATAAAACATTATGTTTGGAGCACTATTAATCTGATGATTAAACTAATCTCAAGCACACCCGAAAATGTATATATTTTAGTGATCTGTATACCCAGGTGCGTAATTTGCATGACATATATCAACTATGACGTCCTAATTAACTCTGGTCCACTATGACTGTGACTGTGTTTAGCATGGTCCACTATGCACTTCTTGACTTCTCTTGATTTATATTTCTGTTTTGTTTCAGGGTAATATTTGAGTACATGTTGAAGAGGCTATTTTTTTTCCAATAACCCAAGCACTTTCCTCTTGTTTGCTTCTAAAGCATTACCTGGCAAAATTGTATTGCTGATTAAAATCCGAGTCATTGAATTTTAGTAGACAAGACCATATTTCACCTTTTGTATAGTCCAACCAATATTACGGATGAAGTCGTGCTGATGATTAGATGTGTTAATTGTTTCCTTGCATCAATTATTTAATGAGCCAGTCCTTTCATTTTCAATTCAAAGTGTTTTAATTGTTAAATAGGCATATTTGTATAATTTAGCTCATTCAACTGTAGGGGCTAATCATGGTAGAACAGTGTTGTGTAGAAAACATCACAGGATATTTTAGATCAATAAACATCACAGGATTTTTTTTCAGATCAACATTCAGTTCAGTTGTGTCTAATACACACATATAGGGTTTCCATCAGAGCCCATCAATTTGAACATTACTTACAATGACATTCTATTGCCTTAAAGCATATGTGGAAGTCTTATTTTTACCGGAATATGGAGATCTTATTTTTCTACAGTTCTTTTCTTCTGTTCATGCTGTTGTACATCTTTTACTGAGCCTTTTCTTGGTGCTGACTAAGCTTTGGTACAGTTCCTTTCTTCTGTTCATGTTGTCTTATTTTTTACCGGAATATGGAGATCTTATTTTTATTTGACTCCATTTTTTCCTTTAGTCATTTCTCTTAGTAAATAATGAACCTGATTGTGTGAGTTTCTTTCCAGACAGGGTTGTTATGACTCAGACCATTCCCTATCAAAATGCATATATGGAGAAGGCTATATTTATTTACTCAGTAGGAGTTGGATTCAGGTTCTGACTGTCATCAAGCTTGTGTCAAATTTATTTATTCCGCTTTGAAACAATGTGGGCAGATCTGAGAAACAAGAGGAATAATCAAGTTGAAGAATTTGGTGAAGTAGAACTTCATAGTTATCGATGCTCTTAGGTGAAAATGTGTTGCTTGATTCTTGGACAGCTTGGTGAAGAAGAATTATGTTGGGGCACCGTTCCATCGGCCTTACCTCTCCGTACCTCTTTTTTCCCTGCAGAAGGCGGCAAAAGGCGAGGGCGACGATGGCGGCTGCACTCGCGCCCCTCCTCCTTAGCCATCGGCATGGCCTGCTTTGTTCACGGTCACATAGGTGGGTGTGAATTGTGATGGCGGCCCTCTCCCTAAACTTTTGCGTCGCGTGTGCAGGCAAGAGGGAGCTGGATGTGCAACCATGGAGTGGAGCCTTCCCTATTGTTGTGTGACCATGCCACCATGGACCAGATGCACCCCGACCTCCCCCACCTCCGTCCACAAGTTTGCAGGTACTTCTGCTCTACTCCTCCGATAATCTCTCCCCTCTCTGGCTCTCTGGTAGGTGGAGGAAGAATATGATCTGAGGGGCAGAGGTGTTTGCTTGGTCTCTATCTTGTGGTGGCAGCAAAATAATCAAAGACTTTGCATATTTATGTTCAGTGTTTTCAAAAGATACTCCCCTAGGCGACTGTTAGGGCGTGTTTGGTAGCCCGGGGCAGCCCAGATATTCTCATCTCAACCGAGATAGTTGGGAGAGAAGATGTTTGTTAGCCTGGCTCGGGTCTTCTCAGCAGTGCTCACCTCATACGAAAAACACCCGAGAGCCTGGTTGAGGAGCGAAGCCCAAATCGAGCTTCGCTCCTCATCCCGGGCGAGCTCATCCCGCAGAGTACTGTGCACGAGCTGCGACACCCCCCCAGACCCCACCCCGCTCGTCATTTTCCCCCACGCCCTCATCTCTCTCTTTACCCTGCACCCTGCCGAGCCAACAACGCCGCCTCCACGCGACCGCCCGACGCCGCCTCCTTGCGCCGCTCGAGGCCGACGACCACCTTCCCGTCCTCCCCGCGTCTCCTCCTCCGGTCCTCCCCGCGCCTCCTCCTCCGCTCGCTCCTCCTCCTCCGGTCCTCGAGCTCGAGCTGGACGCGGAGCTCGTCCTCGTCCTCGATGCGGAGCACGGCGGAGGCGCGGAGCTCTTCCGGCGATGACGCGGAGCTCGTCCTCGACCTCGAGCTCGAGCTGGATGCGGAGCACGGCGGCCTCGACCTCGTCACAGAGCACGCACAGCACGGCGGCGGCTTGGCCGAGCTCGTCCTCGACCTCGACCTCGTCACGGTGCTCGAGCTCGAGCTGGACGCGGAGCTCGTCCTCGTCCTCGATGCGGAGCACGGCGGAGGCGTGGAGCTCTTCCGGCGATGACGCGGAGCTCGTCCTCGTCCTCGATGCGGAGCACGGCGGCTCCTCTCGCCGGCCGGAGCCCTAGGGACCTGATTGCTTTTTTTCCCTTTGTCCAGGGACCTGGTTGCTATTTATTTTTGTGTGGCAGGGCTGAGGTCATACAAATGCACCAAACAGAATCTCAATCGAGCAGGGCTGAGGTCATACAAACGCACCAAACATAATCTCAATCGAGATCGGCTGAGATGGGCAGTGCTAGATTCAGCTTGGATGTGGTGAGATTGCACAACCGACCTACCAAACACACCCTTAGTTTTGTGTGAAACTCTATGCCTTTATATACAACAAAATGTAATGTCGACAATTTATTTGTATTCGATCAAGAGAGTAATCATAACTGTTTAACTTTTAAAACAAAGCCTAGCAACTTTTCATCCTCATGTAAGTTATTTCGAAACTTTATTTGACCACTTGGTTCAACACTTCAGAAAATGTTAAATTAAAAGATATTTTTATCTACTCCTACCAATCTATTTAACTAAATGACGGGCGCGGCAACGCGCGCCTAAATGATCTAGTGCAAGATTAATTGTAAAGCGATGTGCCGCCCTACTCACCATGGGTCCATGGCGGACTGTGGGATTCTTCGCCTCGGTAAATTTGCCTGCACCTTGCTTTTGAGGTGGCCTTGGTTCGAGTGGAGGGAGAGGAACCTAGACAAGCTTTGGAACGGCTTGGGCAGTTCTTGCGATTCGGTGGACATGGATCTTTACTACGCTTCTACTTCTATCGTCATTGGAAATGGTGGCATCGGCCCCCTTTTGAGACACCCCATGACCAAATGGCATCAAAGACATAGAACCTCTTATCTTCGAGGCCTCTTCAAGGAAAAAATAGAGTGTTAAGAAAGCTTTGCACGAGGATGCTTGGATAAAAAAGATTGAAATGTACTCCAATTTATTAATACCACATATCCATGAATACATTGCACTTTGGGTGCAAACTAATGGCGCTCAACTCCGTGAAGATGTGGAGGAAAAAATAGTATAGAACCTCACCAGAAGCGGTGAATACTCAAACTCATCGGCGCACATTGTGCAATTCTTTGGATCCTCGCGCACCCGTATGAATAAGATGGTTTGGAAGGTTTGGACACCGCAAAAGGTTAAATTCTTTGCTTGTCTGGATATTTAAAATAGTCTTTGGATGGCAGATCGATTAGAGAAGAGAGGATGGACAAAGTGTAGCATTTTCTACTTTTACAAGCAAACATCGAAGATGGCGACTCACATGTTCTTCCAATGTCGTTTCCAAGAGGGTGTGGTCTAGGATCAAAGATTGGTTTGGGCACCCCGTCAATCTCTCCAGTTTGATGCGCGATCTCACATCTAAAGAATGGTGGATTGCCATGTCTAGACCCTCCACCCCAAATCGCAAGGCATTGGCATCCCTCACCATGTTAATAGGTTGGGTTATTTGGAACGAGAGGAACGTGAGGGTATTTCATAACAAATCCTCACCGCCCACAATTCTCCTAGCGACTATCACAAATGACCCAAAGCTTTGGGTTACCCTAGGCGCAAAAATCTTGACTAGTGTAATACCGGGAGAATAGTCATTTTCATTTGTGTGCTCGGAGCGTCTCCTGCTCCTTTGTAAATCTTTAAACTCTCTTCCTATTTAATGGATAGAGGCAAACCTTTTTCCTCCGTTTTTCAAAAACAAATAAGGCTACACGGTCTTATCATAAATTAAAATTGTTTAAGCTTGATCAAATTTAGAGGAAGGATCAAATCAATATCACCAAATCTATCATATATGTTCTTGTAATATATGCATTGTGTATTGTGGATGTTGATTTTTTACATTAACTTGATCAACTTAAACATGTTGAACTTAAAATAAGAGCAGATAACCAACATAGGAAGTATTGCACTAAGTTTTGTTGGTTCATAAAAAAACTGTAGCACAGACGGAACATATTCAAATTTCAAACCGTGAAAAATACACCCGTGATATATGAACTTGTCCCTGTGATGCATGAACTTGTTCCAAGTCGAGTTTTGCTAAAAATGGTCACCAACTTGCCAATGTGTGCACCTGTGATCGCTATGAAACTGTTAGCTTGCATATGTACCTGGCTATATTTTTATGAAATTCCCTCTAAATTATTATTTCTTCTAAGTATTGGTTGTCGATCCAATTTTTTTTGTAAAATACACCAAAATTTATGTTCTTATCATTGTTTAGTACTCCTGCAAAATATAAATAACCCTTTCATGTTCCCAAATGCCGCTAGACGGGAGCTCAGTTCGGCCATAGCATCTTCCCTGGGACGGTGAGAGACCACTAACGTCATGCACACAATTTCAGAAACAGTGTTGGAAATGTTCTTGGACAATTTGACATTCTACCAAACCTTTGCTTAGTCAATTAATGGTCCAGCGACCATCTAAGGATGGAGCATGTCTATTGAAAATCTCATTTTGCAGTACAACAAAAGCGGAGTAGCTGTTTGGCGTAGTTGTTCATGTGTTGTATTTTAAACAATCCTAGCTAACCGGCCCACTACGAGTTGTTAGTTTACGAACAACTGTTGCAATGGTCAATTCCAATTTTGAGCATCGATGAGACGATGGTCTGGATGGCTTCATGGAGGAGAGGATCGGTGGAACCAACGCTATTAGAGTATCTCCAACTGGAAAATCCTCACCCAACCGGACCCCTTATATCTACTCTAAATATTTTGGATGTCCGATAACTCTCATGTATATCCCATATATGTGTCTGATTTGGGACTCACCCATCGACACGTCAGACTGCTGCACACCGTCTGCATTCATAGCGCACCGGGCGCACGCTCCACGAGGATCCCCTCATCGGCCATTAAACCTCGTCGACAAAACCCTAACCACACCACTTCCTCCCCTTCTTGCTATGTGCCACCACCAGCTTGTCCCATCCACTCCGCCATGCCTCACTGAAAATTATATTACGTGGTACAAGTAGCTCACCTTTGAGCGCAAGTGCGGAGATGGGCAAACTCGAGACACGTGTCCTCGCTCACGTTGCCGCCTATCTTGGACGGGGAGGATGAAGCAGTCGTGAGCAGGGGAGGAGGAGAGGAAGGGCCACAGGTGGGAGAGGAGGTGAGGAAGGGGCCACAGGCAGGGGAGGAGGCAAGGAAGGGTCTGCTGACGGTGGAGAAAGAGGCGAGGGTATGGCGCCAGCTGGGTGTGGGCTTGGTTGCGTAGTGTATATTTTAGTTATTCGGTCTCTTGTTCGTATGAATGTATGATGAATGAAGCGACATTGCATGGTGTTGTATGGTTTTGGGTTAAAAATGATAGTAGTGGTTGGAAGATAAAAATAAATAGGGGATGGCACCTATCTACCGACATGTACAAATGTGTCAGTGGATATATATGAAATCACAATAGCTCAGTTGGCTCATTTTAGGTGTTGTGATGTGGCACTTGCGGGCGACAGGGAGGCGTCGTGCTCGCCGAGCTTGTTGCACCTCCGCTACACAGGTGGCGGCTGGATATGGGTCAGCCAGACCTAGATCCGACACCGACACACCAGATCATTGCTTTTCGATTCTCTGTGGTGGTGCCCTTTCTTCCTTCCAAGTGCGAGATAGATACCGGGGTGAAGGGGTTCCGCGACAGAAAACAAAAAAAATTCCTAACAACGAGAATCATAAAGCCAAGATCTATCCTATGCAGATGTAAGGTAACGGAGACGGTGTTCATACCCTTGAAGACCGTAAGCGTCGACGATCAAAAGAACTGTGTCGACGACGACGCATGATGAAGACGTATGAGGGCGCCGACCTCAAGGTCGTGTAGTCGTACAAGCTCTGAGTGACACAACTGGCAGCACTCCCGCAGCTCTACACGCGTTCGGTGTAGACGACGTCCCCGGGCTCCGGTCCAGTGAAGCAGTAGAAGAAGAATGGTTCAAACCGAGGAACCAGAGGCACGACGGCATGCGTATGGTGGAGAAATATCTACCTCTTGCATGGCTCCAAAATGCGGTACCACGCTCGAGATCGAGAGAGAATTGGAGGGAATTGAGTGTCTTTGAAGGGAGGAGGACCCCACTTTATATAGGCTAAGGAGGGAGGCCACCCTAGTGGCCAGGCAATGTGGGACTATTGTCCCACACCAGCCGGCCACCTAGGGGCAGCCGCCAACCCTAGGTGGGCCCCACTTGGGGAGCCACATGGCCTGGCCCCTATGGGGTGCGGCCCCCTCTTGGGCCTCCCCTCTCGGGTGAGGCCCATTTAGGTGGGCTGCCCCATTAATTCAATTAAAAAATATTTTAATATTAATTCACTTAATTAATATAAAATACATATTATTTAATTTATCTCATCCCGAAACACCTTTCGGAACCCTCCGATCACCATCGGATATGTCCCGGAACAATTCCGGTTCTCCTTTCTCTTTTCTCTTCCTCTTCGATGCCGAAATAATTCCTAAGCGTCGTATATGGAAGTGAATATGCCCTCATATGTGGTTTTGGTAATTAATGACAATCACTATGGACTAATATTTGTATTGAGCTATTCTTGTAGGGCTTGTCCATTGACAATGCTTGAACACCATATGTTGGCATCAAGATTGAAAGAAGAAGATAAAGTGATGACCAAAGAAATATTCAAGGTGTGATCCACACAAATGGTCATCTAGAGTTGAGATGATTGCAAGTGTGGCTTAGAAAATAAGATTGAGTGAGCATTCATGTTTATCTCCAAGCCATCATATATATTAAGAGAAGAAGATGAAGTGCAAGGTTAATAAAGTGAATGTGCAAATTATGAAATCAAGATTGATCAACACATTTAGAAGATTATGAAGTGCAAGTTCAATATGATCCATATCGGAAGATATTATTTTGTTGATACATGAAGACAGAGCTAAGCGAGGCTCTCCCATAATGGAGTATTACTTGGAGAAGTCTTCATCAAGCATGTGCTAGCAAGCACGATCAAGAAAGGTGTTCCAACTTGAGGGAGTCAAGATCGGCATCATCTAGCTCAAGTGGAATGCTCAAGTCAAAGGTATGATCTTGATAGGTTTTCTATTTTACCGGTCTCATACTTTTGGGGAGACCGGCTTATAGGATAGATGTCGTACTATCAAGAGGGGTTCTCAAGTGAGTAACTTGATCACATCTTTGTGGAAGAGCTCAAACCTTTGCATACTTGGCATATCCTGTTTCTTGTTTGTTATTTGACTTTTATCCATTTTAGGATTTAGAGATTGTGTTCATCTCCATACCAAGCTCTAGTTCACCAAAAACTGATTTCATATGTTTATCTTGTTGCGTTTTTTATGTTGGAGGTTTTACCGCTTTGTGTTTTTAGAGAGGTCAAACTCTCTCCTTGTGACCTCCTCCTCACTTGATGGACTATGATTTTTCTCTGCATGATCTTGTAGAGGTTTTTGTTGCGATTCCAACGAGCCCAAGAACATCGAAAACGGAGTTTGGATGATGAAGATATGTTCGTTTTCGTGTTTGGTGTTTCTGCAGTTTTCCTAGGCCGAAATCTCTAGTGTAAACACACCGGAGTCTCCGGACCGGGCCAGAAATCTCAGATTTAGGCCGAAATCTCTGGTGTAAACACTCCGGATTCTCCGGCCTAAAACTATCCTGAGCATAACGGGAAGATTTCTTGAAGGCCTATTTAAGGGGTCTTCTTCCCCACAGGTTCCCCAACTCTCGAGCTCGTGTTTTGCCCTCTTTGTTGACCTTCTTTGAGCTTGCTACCTCTCTATTCCTCCATGATTCTTGCCTCCTATTAGAGGAAAAAATGAGAGGAGATCTAGATCTATTATTCCACCAATCCATCTCTCCTCTAAGTGAGGGGAAGTCTTAGGATCTAGATCTTGGAGATTCATTTGTTGAGCTCATCCTTGTTCTTGCTCTCTTCTCCCCCATAGCATTAGTTGCTTTGATGGGATTTGAGAGTGAAGGATTTGAGCACTTGTGCTCTTGCCATTGCATTTGGTGCATCGGTTTGTGCTCTCCGCGAGGATTCATGGAAGTGAAAGTTGTGAGCTTATTACTCTTGGGTCATTGGAGCCTAGACGGCTTTGTGGTGATTCTTGGGAGCCTTCAATTCAGTTGTGGATGCATGCCCCAAGCTTTGTGCAGTAAAGGCTCCGGATTCCGCCTTGAATGATTCCAGTAGTGGAAGGTGAACCAAACATTTGTGGTGCAGTTCATCGAAGAATGGGGTGAGGCTTTTGTGGCACTGAGTAGGCCTGTTGTGGCGAGCTCACACCTCTCCACGAGACGTACTCCCCTCAAAAGGAGGAACTCGGGAATACATCATCGTTTCCGTGTGCCTCGGTTATTTCTATACCCGAGCTCTTTACTTATGCACTTTACATTGTGATAGCCTTCGTGCTTGAAGTCTTATATCTTGCTATCACTTTGTTGCTCGCCTTGCTTAGCATAAGTTTTTGGTGCACATAGTTGAGCCTAGTATATTTAGGTTGTGAGCTTGATAAGTTAAACACTTGTTTTATTTCCGCATTTGTCGATCCTAAACCAAAAAAGTTCATATCGCCTATTCACCCCATCCTCTAGGCGACATCGTTGTCCTTTCAGTATACCCTTAAGCGTGCCACATTATGGCTCGGGAATGCGCAAACATGATCGAGACACCTCTCCGATCAATGACCAACAGCGGTATCTGGAAACCCATGATGGCCCCTATGCGTTCCGCGAATTAATATCGCTTGAACCTTAACATTCGTATCCTATTCCCTTTGTATCTCGATACTGAGTTTGTCCGAGATATGATCTTCAGTATCCTGATACCTTAGTTCTATCTCGTTACTGACAAACATTGTTAACTCGTTCTCATGATCACACATCCTGTGACCTAGTCACATGTTTGCAAACTTCAATGTGATCTCACCGAGTGGGCCCCTTAAGTATCTCTCCGACTTTCGGATGCACAAATCCTGGTCTTGATCATATGCCTCAACATGCTCCTCTGGAATACCAAAGTACACCTTTATGATCACCTTGTTACATTGTGACATTTGATGAAATCATAGTAGCCTCGGGTAACAATGATTAAATATGATCTCACGGTCAAAGGATTAGGTTACTCTGTTTCTAACTATCACGACGCTGAACGTTTGATCACGTCACGATACTTATGTTGGGTGTGTCCATCACATCATTCGCTGAATTGATGTGACCACATTGTCAGTTGACATACAATGTCCATGATCGGGAAACCTCGATCATCGACTGACCAATGAGCTAGTATCTAGAGGTTTATTAGGGACCTGGTTTGTTTACAATACCACACGTGCATTAACGTTTCCGGTTGACACAGTTATAGCATGGCACAAAACTGATTATGAACATATGAGATATAACAATAATACATTTATTATTTCCCTCAAGGGCATATCTCCAACACGGGGTAGCGGCCTCGGAAGGTGGACTGCGTGGCCGGCTCTTCGACAAGTGGGATGGTGGTGGCTTCTCTCTTCGGCCATGTGGGTGGCAAAAAGTGGGCGGCGGGGGATCCTGGGAATGGTGGTGCTTCGGCGGTGGCGGCTCTCAGATCGTGTCCTGGAGGTCTTATTTGATGGCAGTGGGCGGTCTATGGTATCATGGTGCGGTGTGAAGGTTTTTTAGGGGGAAAGCTTAGCACTTTGGTGCCAACAGGGACGATGACTGCGGGTATCTGGTGGCTACGGTGGTGCCTGAAATTCGTGTTGGTTTCTCACCCCAAGAGGAAGGTGAATGATGTAGCAAAGCAACAAATTTTCCTCAGTAATGAACCAAGGTTTATCGAACCAAGAGGACTCTGGAGGTTTCCAACAAGGTGCTTGGAGGCGTGGACCTGCACACAACACAAACAATTCACTTTGCCCCAACGACAGGAAGGTTGTCAACCTTCATGGTCTGCTAAAAACAAAGAGATTAAATCTTATAGTGGAAAAGACCAATATGAGTTGACAGACCAGCGAGCAAGTGATGGTTGAAAGCAAGTAAACGAGATTGCAAACAATGTAAAAAAATGGACCGAGGGCCATAGGTTCACTAGCGGCGTCTCTCAAACATAAAAGGCAAACATACAACAAAATTCCCGCTGGGCAATTGATAGAATTGGAATAAAAATGTAATTATGATAAACAAAGTTCATGGTGATATTCATGTGGGCATCACATCGAACATACATGGACCATAATCCAACTGCATCTATGACTAATAATCCACCTTGGGAGTGCTTCTATGCTTGCCTCCCACTGGTATTAAGTTGCAAGCAACAGACTATTGCATTAAGCACAATACATAATTTAAACAACATTCATGGTCACGAAGACATAAACATCATTGTTTTACCCTTAGTAGAAATAGCACACCCTCATCCTTAGATGTTTCTGTCACTCGTGTCCAGGCACGGAGGAGACATGAACCTACTATCTAGCATAAAACTCTCTTTTGGAGATCTAACCAATCACTTGGCCAAAGTAAGCACAAACATCGAAGAGCATGCAAGATCATAAATAACACATATAAGAGACATGAACAATCTGATCATAACTTCACAATTCATCGGCTCCCACCAAACACAACATTTAGCATTACAAAATATTGATTTTTATCATGTTAGGCAGCTCACAAGATCATAAACATCTAAGAATAAGGAGGAGAGACAACAATATAGCTACAGCTATGGACCCATAGTCCAAGGGTGAACTACTCACGCATCACCACAGAGGCAGCCCTGGCGGTGAAGAGGCCTCTGGTGACGATCTCCCCTTCGAAAGGGTGTCGAGAAGAGCTTCAGAACCCTCCCGAATTAGGATTTCAAGATTACGGCAGCTTTGTGTACGTATCGTAAAAAATAATGAACGTCCCTTGACTTTTAGGTCAAGAGGGATTTTATAGGCGAAGAGGGAACCTGAGAGGCGGCTCAGAAGGCCAGGGGAGGGTCCCATGTGCAGATCCAAGTGGGGCCGCGCCTGGTGGCTGCCTGTGCCCCTGGTGCTCTCCTTTGGTCGCCCTTCGGACTCCTTCGTCTCATTGTAAAAATAATTCCCGTAAACTATGGTACAGTTCCGAGTATATTTACTTAAGAGATTTTCTGATACGCAAAAACAGCAAAAAACAGGAACTGGCACTATGCATCTTGTTAATAGGTTAGTTCAATAAAATGCCTTAAAATGATATACAAAGATGGTTAAAACATATAACAATGGTACGAAACAAGCATGAAACATTCAAAAATTATAGATACGTGAGACGCGTATCAGTATCATAACCTTCTAGGGGCGTCGTTGTGGTTACCTTCCCCGCATCAGGGTTCCGTGTGAAAACTCTTGACCATTTCGGTCTCGACAACGACGGCGCACTGCGTCGTTACCTTCTTGGAGACGTCGTCGTGGAGCTTCGGTACCTCTCGCTCTCGTCCCGGTGGCATCAGTGGGGAACTCAGATCCTGTCTCGAGTCTCTTTCGCGCTGGCGTGGGATGTTCACAGCGAGATCTTATCTTATACACGTGACCGTTTTCACCTGTCTACGTCCTTGTTGTCCGCTCGCAGGATTGGCGCTCCACGGCCCAGAACGAGAGGGTAGGCGGTCCTCTTCGGCTACAACTTGGTGGATTTGAGTAGTCTGAAGTGCTTCGTCGGGGTGTGGTTACTCCTGTTTTCTTTTGATTTTACTTGATCTGCTTCGTAAGAGGTTTCTCTCGTCACTTTGTATCGGTTCACCGTATGATTTTATTTATAAAGCGGGACGAAAGGATGTTTCGAGGATTGAAAATGCTCTTACGATTACGGTATGAAACAACTCGTGTACGCACGGACTAGCGTGGCGGGAGGGCGGAGCTTAAAGGTGCTAAGAGCATCTCCAGACAGGGCGTCAATAGGGCTCCCAATAGCCTTATTGGACGCGCCGGACAAAAAATGGCGCCCACTCGCGGCGCCAGTAGCCTGATTTCGTCCGACGCGTCCCAATATCTCGTCTGGGGCGCGGGACGAAGCCGTGCACGTGAAACTGACAGCCGGGCCTCACCTGTCATTGAGAGAAACTTAAATATGGCTACCGGTCGGTCAGTTATTCACGGCGTCGTCTCGGTTTTCCAGCCGGGCGTAGCGAACCGTCACGTCGCCTGCGACGAGGTCGCGTCTTTCACACAGCGGTGTTAATGCGGGCGCGGCTTTTTGAAGCGGCGCGGCAGGGGAATTGGTTGGAGTTTGATGTCCGGGTAGCAACTATATCATGGACCCTTCCCCCGGTACATCACTACATCCCTCCCCTCGCCTCCACCACCACCTACACCGCCATGGATCGTTGTCAGATGGACGAGGCGCACCACAGCGATGCGCAATCTGTGGAGCGCGCCCGTCGCAGGGAGCTGGTGAGGCTTCACAGCAAGCGTCACGCCGACGGGCTCTGGAGGAGCATGCAGAAGGAGGAGAGACGTGCTGCGCGCAACGACAACCCTTCGTTGGCGCCGCCACGCCCGGAGGAGGTGAGGCGCCGCACCGAGCGCCCCCTTGGCCAGTCCTCGTGCTAGGCTGCAGATGGCCGGTGCACCACAACCCTTAGCTGGCGCCGCCGACGAACGTACTCACGGAGACGGAGGCACGCGTCCTCGTATTTCGAGTTTAAATATTATTTTAGATTTTTCTTATTAGAGCCGCGAGTGGAAAACGTCTTTCCCAATAGCGGGATACTCGTCCGGACAATCCAATAAAACCAGTCCGAATGACCATCCAAACGCTGAATTATCCGAAAACCGGCAGCGAGTGGTGCGGTCGGATAGTGAATCAACGCCCCGGCAGCAACGGTTGCCGCTGGATGCTTCCGGCAGCAAGCGCGCGGAGCGGCGGAGGGCGGATGCACGCGCTTTGTCGGTACCACAAGAATGAGAATTTTCTCCCACGTGCGTACCAAAGAATCCGGCCTCTATCGCGGGGGCCGTTACGACCGAGATGTTTGGAAAAACCGGCCGCCTTCAAAATACGAAGCATTTTATTTTGGTTTTTGCTTGGCTGGCTGTAATTCAGGATCGGGTTTGGATCATGACCGTCCGACCGTGACGAATATATGTCCAAACAAGCAGCGGGACCGTTCGAGCATGGGCTCGCGTCACATATAAGCTGTGCATAAACTTCTTTCAAATTTTAGTTTAATAAGTATATATTATATATATATAGTGAAATCAGGCAAATAATCGTATAGCGCTGAATATAATGACCGTTTTACAAAAAAAAAAAACCAAAAAAAAAAAAGCGGACGCATTCCGTTTCAAAAAAAAAAAAATAGCGGACGCATCACCACGTGGCGAACAGGTCCGTAGTCTGGATCACAACTGGTAGATCAAATCACGACGCCGATGCGCCACCGAACGGGATGCACATGCGATGCGCCTCGGATGGTTGCAGGCAACCAACAGCTAGAGGTCAACAACAGTCGCCCTGATCGGACGGCTGGACTCCTCGTCGGTCGCCGTCGGAACATCATCGGTGTACGCACACTGTTCCCAGTTCTAATGGAGGGTAGGAAAAAAAGAACTCGAGGACTGTTATTAGTGCCACGCTTGTTGGCGTTCATGATCATAAATAAGACCAGTCGGAAAATATATTTTTTGTCAGAAATTTGTCTTTTTTGCACAGAACAGAAAAATTGGTATTTTCTGTCGAAATTTTTCACAAGTGTTCGCCACTTCTGTATGTTTGTGTCCAATTTTTTTCAGATTTTTCCGAAGCATTTTCAAATTTTGAAAAATCAAAAAGCAAACCGGGTGTAGGTGCACCCGGGTGCCAAAGTGAATTTCCGTTATTTTTGTGTTTCATGACAAATCCCAAAGGGAGAAAATGGAGAGATATTGAACATTGCACGCATGGAAACGTCACATAAATGATTATATGACAAAATGAAATAGTGAGTCGTGACTCCAATGAGCCGGAATATTAAGAAACGAATGATATCATAGAAGTTTCAGAAAAAAATTACATGTAGCATGGATGTCATGTATGTCACGTAAATTTTCATCCAATAGGAGTACATTTTTTTATATGGCAACATGAAAAATAACAATGAAATGTCTAGATCTGAAAAAACAACATGTAGATTCTTCTATTACAAATGCACAAAATTGTCTTTTCTAATTATTTCATATGGATATATCACACATGTAGATAACATGTATGTGTAGATCCTTTTTGGAATTTCGAAACTTAAAATGTAATTTTCGAATCTTTCAATATTTTGGTCTCATCACTAGGCATGCACTCCAAATGTCCACAATCATTATAAGGCTTTTATCAAGCTTGAAGCGTCAACTTGAGTCTTCTGCATAATCTACATAAGTTCATATCCGTTACTTTTTTCGTGGATTATTTTTTAATTTTTATAACAATATCATAAAACTTATGGTTTCGGTATTTGTTTATTTAATTATGTACTATTCTCTCCAAGTCTTTTCTATTTTTTTTAACTGTCGTGGGAACACATAGCTCACCAACCGCACCTTCCAAGCAACCTCGCATTATTTGGCACTAATAAAATAAAAAAAATCCCTCTGAATGAACGGCACAAATGCAGCATCCAGAAATGCATGCACCAGTGAACAAAATGTCAACATTTCTCTACTACCGTTTCCCGTCTTTCAGGTGATATGAGCCATTGTTTATTCAATGGTAAGTGTTTATGTCCTCTTATTTTTATTTCATTTTGGTTTAGTTGCTGGTCAAGATTGGCTGACTTGACTGGCAGCTGTTTGTGCTTTTATTTTAAGAGGATTGTTTTTGCTTGACAGCTTTCCCTTGCTAGCTTGCAAGAAAGAGAGAGATGAAAGATGTACAGATCATACAGAGGGCTTGACGCGATCCAACCAACGCGGTTTCAGGCTCACACATGCATGCATGTCAGAGAGAAGGAATTGGATGGACTGTTCGTGTTCACAACCAACCTTCTCCGGATTCTCGAAAGCAAACAATAAAAGGACTAGGAGATAAACCACACTGATTAAAAAATAAAATGTAGAAATTTGAACGGAATGCTAGTGGAAAACAGCACCGTTCGTGTGATTAGTTGGAGGGTCCCTATCAAAATTCTAACCTTACAAATAAATTAGTATATGAATTTTTTCAAGTCCAAAGACTAATGTTCTGGCGTTCAACAGCCTATATATAGAGGTCAAAAAAATAATTTTTGTGATGTTGGGATTTTTAATAAGGCTTTCGCCACGTATATGTTGGAGATCCAGGCGACCCAACATGCATGCACGATCCTCCTAACAGCTCGATAGCATGTTTGAAACGGGAACCAAATTTCACCGAACATACTCCACTTGATGTTTGTTAGCATGTCTGGAGCCAAAAAAATCCACGGAAAGCAGTTGAGTTTCCGCAGGAATCCGGGGAAGGAAACAAGGCAATGAGAGGGGCCATTCATGGTGTGACGCTCGCTGCAGGTGATGAATGAAATGCGTCCTTTTCCGGGCACCGTCAACTGAGAAACGCATGCGGACCCTGAAAAAAGGAATCTGAAAACCGGTGACCACAGTGCGCACGAAAGCAACCGCCGCCGGCCCCTTTGTATTTTCCAAACTGTACTATATGCATAGAAGAAGCATCCATCAAAGGATAGAGAAAGTTCTAGAGAGAGAATAAGCTAATTAAGACTTCTAGAGAGAGAGAGATTGCTGTTGGAGGAAAAGAATATGAGGCAAAGGGGAACAGGCCAGCAAAGTGAACTCAACAAACAAACACTAGTGCCATAGAACAACTGCCTTTTTTTTTCATTTTAGTCGGATGCAAAGGCAACCACAAACATTTATCTCTTCTCCACTTTCGAGTTAGTAGTTAATTAAATGAGTGGACAAAAGGACCTAGCCACGTTGTTAAAGGGGCGCTTGTGCAATCATTTGGTCGGATTGAAAATGAGAAAGAAGTGATTTCATTTGGATTTCATCGATCATGCACGCAACATCTACAAAAATTAGGGTTGGAGAACCCGTAATGATGGGGTTTGGAATTGAAATTATCAAGTTCTCAATCATGAAGGACTGCCATGGACAATTATATTCAAGAATCACGATTTACGTATATGCTCCAGAAACTAAGTGATCGTCTATTTTTTATGTGTGAAAAAAATTACATGTCAATCGCCTTTCGAAGCTTTTGGTGCATCATCCAAACATACTCATCTCAACCTCCGTGTATATAGAAAGTATTGTTTTATTTCCTAAGGATCACGCCATCAATAAAGTAATATTAAAGTGATGTACGATGGTAAGCAGCTAGGATTTATGTTTTTGTTTTTGCAATGGAGAATCGGGAGAATTGTTTTCTTTTAAATGGATTTATTATATCCATCAATAAAGGAGTTGAGGTGATAGAAAAGGAAAAAACACCCTACTAAGACAAAGAGGTCTAATCTCGTGGCAAGATGTTTCTCAAATGTACCAAAAGCTTGGCCTCATTCTTGATCTTTTTCACAAAGATAATTGTTGGCGGGGTAAACTTATTCCGTAAAACCTGAGCATTTGTTTTCATTAAAAATCTCCGGCTTGCCATACGAACCCAACAATTCTTTATTGATTCCTTGACGGCCCAACTGATGGCATCAAGATTAGGCAAGCCGATCCAATCCTTAATCATGCTACAAAGCCTTATAGAGTAACCACGCTTGGAAAGGAGGTGAGAGGCCGACTCTTGTGTGTAAGAGTGGACAATAATCTCGAAACTCAAAAGGCTTGATGCTCCATAGCTCAACTCCGTTTGCGGTAGAAGAGATTTATGTCCAAATAAGAAACTGTTAATCTAAATTGAAAACCATATGGCTTACACTTATTAGCCACAAGATAGTCTCAATGTAGGTACCGAGACTCCATCCGCACGGTTCCGAGCGCTTACTATATAGGAGTAGTAAAAAATCAATCGCGCTTAACTGCAATTTTGTTTTGCTAATTTATTAATGTTACCTGTGCCCAGAATATGGTTGAGCAACAACCAATGGAATTGTTTGAAATGAATTTAATACCAACTTTGTACCGGACATCCCTTCTCAAGAGATCCAATCAAGTAATCATGTTATCAATTATCACAACCAATCACATGACCCCCTTACTATAGCTATCTAGCTAGCTAATCCTAAAATGACAACCCAAAAATCCCATGAAAGTAACACCAATCACACCCACACAAACACATTAACTTCGATGGTGAACCAAAAAATACAATATATATCCAACAGAAAAAAAAACTCAGCAAAATACACACAAAAAAAGCTGTCCACGAACAAGGTGGAAGCCAGCAGTCAAACTTGCAAAAGAAAACAAGAAAACATAATAAGAAACCCAAATGAAAAGAAATGATGACGCGCAAAGACAGACACGAAACCGTGTCAAAGCATCGCCCTATATATAAACCCGGTTCAACCCAGCTCAACCCAATTCACACCCACATCTCACACGCAACACACTACAAACTGAACATGCCGACCACCACCACCACCCCGCCGCCGTCGCTGCTCCTTGCCGCCGTGCTCCTCCTCTCCGCCGCTCTGCTCTGCTCGGGCCACCCGCCGGGATGCCCCGTCCCGCTGTCGAAGCAGACGGCTGACAACAACCCGCGGCTGCAGCGCGCGTACGTGGCGTTGCAGGCGCTGAAGCGCGCCATCACCGAGGACCCCAAGAACCTGACGCGGAGCTGGTGCGGCCCCGACGTGTGCGCCTACTACGGCGTGTTCTGCGCGGCGTCCCTCGACGACCCCTGCGCGCGCACGGTGGCCGGCGTGGACCTCAACCACGGCGACCTCGCCGGCACGCTCCCCTTCGAGCTCGGCCTCCTCACCGACATCGCCGTCCTCCACCTCAACTCCAACCGCTTCGCCGGCGGCCTCCCGGACTCCCTCCCCAAGCTGCACCTCCTCCACGAGCTCGATGTCAGCAACAACCGCCTCTCCGGCGGCTTCCCGCAGCACATCCTCTGCCTGCCCAACGTCAAGTACGTGGACATCAGGTTCAACAACCTGTGCGGCCCCGTGCCCGCCGCCATCTTCGACAAGAAGATCGACGCGCTCTTCATCAACAACAACCACTTCGACTTCGAGCTGCCGGAGAACTTCGGCAACTCCACCGCCTCCGTCATCGTGCTCGCCAACCTGCGGCTCCGCGGCTGCATCCCCTCGAGCATCGGGCGCATGGCCGGCACGCTCAACGAGCTCGTCCTGCTCAACTCCGGCATCCGGTCCTGCATCCCGCCGGAGATCGGGCAGCTCCGCGAGCTCACCGTGCTGGACGTGAGCTTCAACCAGCTCCAGGGCCCGCTGCCGGAGTCGATGGCCGGGATGCGCGGGCTAGAGCAGCTCGACGTCGCGCACAACGAGCTGTCGGCCACATCCCGGAGGGCATCTGCGCGCTGCCGCGGCTCGCCAACTTCACGTACTCGTTCAACTACTTCTGCGGCGAGCCGGAGCGGTGCGCGACCCTGCGCCGCAACGACGACAGGCAGAACTGCATCGCCGGCCGGCCCGACCAGCGGCCGGCGGACCAGTGCATGGCCTTCCTGCACCGCCCGCCGGTGCACTGCGACGGCCACGGGTGCTTCGCGCAGCACTACTGATCATCGCACAGACATCATCGATCGCTCTCGCCCGCGGTAATTGTTACTACTGCGCGCTTGCAGCGTGGGTGGCTGCTTGGCTAGATTGTGGAATTGGTTTGGTGGTGGTGTACAATGGATGGATCCATCGATCCAAAAGGGTGAATCCCGTACAGAGATTCGTATATATATACACTGTAATAATTTTCTTTTGGATTTTTTTTATTTTTTGGGGTTTACAGAGAGGATGGTAATTAATAATGGAATTTGTAGACATGCTACATGATACTAGTTGCCACATGGATGAAAACGGAAAATCATTGATACTACTAGTATTTCAAAGTTAATTACTGTTTGGCTTCCTTGGCTTGAAAGGGAGTTAACATGAATGATGATGCAACCACTACCAAATTAACCAACATATTTAACAAACAAGGAAAGTGTGCCCTCTCCAATCATGGAGAGTAGGAAGCAGGCTACAACAACCAGAGGTCAAGGATAACATGATAACAATATTTATTATGAAGCTGGAATAATCCATTTTAGTTGGAGGGGAATCAATGCCACGCACATCTGATAAGGATGGTGGTCAAAGCTTAGGTGGATCGGATTGCGCCAAATTAAATTGAACTAATAAACTAAATCAAAGCAGCAGCGGCAGTTGCTCATGGGTTCCAGCTGCAAAGGGAGGAGATATTGCCTGGCTCCAGCCTATATATTAGAGTTGATAAACAGATGCAGATATAACTTTATCTTGCTAGCTGCATTATGCATAGTTAGGTGCATATGCTTCTCAATTCTCATTCGCAAAGAAAAAAAAGTGCATATACTTCTGCTCTGCTCGACGTTTTATGTCCATGTCATAAGCACATCAACAGCCCGCCAAAAGAAGAAGAATAGGAGCACTAGTGCTGGTCTGCTACTACTTCCAAAAGGAAATTCGATCCTCGGGCATGTATGTATATGTAGGCATATGACCAGCAGAACACGGCACCGGGATGGAGTTCGCGGCGAGGGCGACGACGATGGGGACGGACAACGTGGGCGGATGTGGAAACGGAGAAGCGTTTCCGTCGCCGGTTTGAGAAGACAGGCTGGCACGAGGAACCGGCCGGACAGGAACTGGACAAACGTGGCCAAACGACTTGTGAAAGGTGACCAAATGGCAAACGGTATCAGCCTTGCCAGCCGTCTGCCATTATGTATGCATTTGTATGGAAATAAAAATGCCTACTTGCCCATAAAACCAAACAAATGCAGAGTCAGGTATGACGGGATCGCCGTTGGTTAGCGCCCTGTCTTCTTAGTTGGAGACTTGTAGTAGTAGCATACATCCAATAATGCAAGGCAGAAGAGGAAGCATAGCAGGTAGGCCTAATGCTTGGCGTCATCAATGGCGTGATGGGGAGAAGACAGAAACGGGGGGTGCTTCAGCCCACCAAGTGACAAGAGCCTGTCAGCAACTACCCAAGTAGTACCCAAACAAAGCATACACGTACGTACAGTTCTTCAGCACACCAGACTAGCTAGCTAGATTTGACAGTACGTTTGAACAGAAACATGATGTAGGGGGGTGGCTGACTGGTCAGGTGCTACTTCTTTGCCTTTTTCAGATTATCAACCATCCGTCGGATCTATCACTAATTAACCTCACTTGATGTTAGTAATCAACGACTCCCCTTTCACTGCCTGGTTTAGATGGACCAGGCTGGACAAAGCTTTAATAGCTGCGGTACTAGGTCACGACGAGGAAGAGCCTGACATCTCAACACTCCATAACACTATTCTTAGAGATAGTTGATAACAGTTAGTACAACCCACTTTGCCTTTGTGCAATGCAGGAAAGAGATGCATGACCAACCTCAGATAAGTATACAGGCTAAACTAAATCATAAATTAGCTGTCTTGTAAAGTCTTCGTTCTGTTCTCATCAGCCAAAACTGTGACGCGGCAGAGTGTCTGTCTAAAGAAAAAACTTGGAATGGGACGGCATGAAACTGGACCTCCAGAGTCCTCAGAGGTGATTTATGTAGTAGTTGTATTAATAGAAGTTGATGAGGGAAACTAACTTCATAAGATCTTAGCATCTTACATACAGATTTATTCACTAATTAAATATATTACAAATACAGACTACCTGATCCTTAAGCCCTAACATGATGTTCCCTACCGGTACCTCGAGCCTTGACGCTGTGTAGTACGTGAGGTGCAACTATCGGACTACAAGTCGTACTCCGGTTGCACGTAATCAACTGCCAAGACCTTACAATGGACCTGATTCCATGGATAAATGTATGAATAAGCTGCTGCAGTAGGTATAAAAACAAAGAACATAAGGTGTCAACATAATGAGTAAGCCTTACCTAAAGCAAGAGGTGATGCGCTGAATGTGATGTCAGAATCGCTCACTACAGACCCACTGTTTGTCTCTCCGAGAAGTGACGGGAATGACGGGATGGATTTCAGTATCAGCTTCCGCCCTCCTTTTCGGCTTGGTGAAATGCTGAGTGCATTATGTGGTGGTGACACCCTTTTTCCATTAGGTGAAGAAGTCTTGACGATACCAGGAGAAGAAGCTTCTTTTAATATATCAGGCATTTCCTCATCAAACACACTGTCAGCAACCTTTGTAATTTTGCGAGAGTGAACTGTTTCAGGGGCTTTTGAAGAACGAGAGGAACTCCCACTGCGGGGTTTTGAAGGTCTCGGTGGCTTTGCATTTGAGAAGTTTGGCTGTTTGAGCAAAGAACTGGGAAACATTGTACAGCTATTAAAACATGTTCAAATGGTTGGTGCATTAATAAAGATTAAAATGTAATGTGCAAACCTGGAAACATCCAAAGGTGGTGTTATCGGGACAACAAGTTTGTGATCTTCGCTATGTACAATAGCCTTTTGTTGGTCATTTTCCTGTTCTTTTCCACAACTTTCAGTCTGTTCGCCATCTTGTTTCATTTCTTCATTCTCAGCCGATACAGCACCTACCCAACGAAATGTTAATGTCAGACTGAAGTAGAAGAACAGATAAAACCAGGGTACCTGTATTCAGACTCTCACTTGGGCAGATCAGGTACTTTATAATTTATAATCTATATCCTAGATACTTCTGAATGAAAACAAACATGTAGCACTGAATATACATGCACATGTTGATCATTAAAATAAATCGGGAGACCAAGCATGCGGTGATAGTGAAGCTGTACTAGCAGACAGCGTGTGGTTCCTTAAGAAAAAGGAAACTAGCTTGGTATCCTCATAATTTCATGATTAAAAGCTAATACAGTGGCTGATGCAAAGCATGATAATCTGACACTTTTATGGAGCTTTATTGCTAAGAAATTTAAGGAGCTTAGGCTGCGTGCAAATTATCAATATTCATGAAAAAGAGCAACATATTGTGCTTGTTTCTAGAAACATGATATGCAAGTTTGGTAAATGTAACACATAGCATGGTTGGACAGATAGAAAAAAGCAAAACGCTCACCATCTCTAGCGCCAAAAGTGTTTTTGCAAGTTTCGCATCTGCAGTTGCTGGAGCAGCCAACACCACCCTTTTATTCAATCAAAAAGTTAAATCATTAGTAATTTACCAGAGTTACGATTTTAAATGGTTTCATCGATCAATTTCCATTGCAGCTATAATACCTGATAGCATTCACAATATTTCTTGAGACAGCTTGACTTCTTGCAATTGCATCCTCTCTTATGACGAGCAGAAGCAGGAGTGTTATTAGGATCTTCCTGCAATTCATTACAGAATTTCTGTATCACACATATAATGGAGTGTAATGACTAACATAAGTAGATCTGAATTATTAGCAAGACACTCACCTGAGTCTCCTGGCCAGCATCAGACAAGCGGATCACTTTTGGAGCAAATGCCAGCGGATTCCGGAATTCTATCTGCTTTCGTGTGGAGAGAACAATTTCCTCATGAATAGGCTTGTTAAGACATCCTTGACAAGAACAAGGTTCAGAACAGTACACGCCAGCAGCAAAGCACTCACAATAACTGCACATGACAACAGTGAACACAGATTATCAAAGCCATGTAACGTTAAAAAAAAATCGACTGCACACATGTTATAATGTGCAGTACACGTAAGGTGGTGGTGGCATAAACTTCCAGGACCAGGCATTTTAAAAGGAGGCTTTGTGTAATTAGGTTGAAAAGATCTTATCTACAGGAAGAGCACTCACAGTTTCAAGCACTTTGACTTTTTACAGCTGCAACGTTTGCATGATTCATCATCACCATTATCTGATTTACGCCTGCTCTTCGACGAAAATATGTCAGGTAACTGGAATATAATGAAACATAGAAATAAGCTATCATTCCAAAGGTGAAACCGGAAGCACAAACAAACCTCTTCTTTTGGGGGCTGCTGGTTTGACTTGAAGTATGATCATTTTCAAGAAAACCTCCAGCTGAAGAATCATCATTATCCATCTGAAGGTCTAACAGACCAGCACCCGAATGAATGAAATTATCTCCAGCGGACAGCAAGTTCCCATGCATATCCTGTTCAATTTTCAGTGGCGGAACCAAAGCAGTAGTCGAAGAGTCCTGACGAGCCATTTTGTCTTGGGCTGTTAATGCAAGAGCATTTAAATGAAGACCAATACCGCGCAATACACGTGGCCTTGGAGTTTTTCCTGGATTTGTGCGACTTTGTGCAGGACTTTTGCCTTTACATGTTGAGAGGGACAAACTTGCAACAGATTCTTTCTGCACAGTCCTATGTGAATACCCAGATGCCTCGAAAACAAGACAGCGTCTTCGAACACCACGTTGTTGGGTCTCAACCTAAACATGCAAGCAGGAAGGAAAACAGATGCTATGATAAATATATAGCCATAACAGCTAAAGTTACAGTAATCTACTGCCTACAAATGAAGCTAGACATACGTGAAGCATGAGTAACAATGCATAGCATCATAAATTGGCAAAACCCAAATTTTGTGATCCAGTACCTTGCAGCCCAATGGAATAAATGCATTCTCTCCATTAAGATTATCTTGTATTTCTTCACTTAAGATTGTTTTTTTATCTTCAGGACAGAACTGAGGATTTTCTGTCATATCATCTCCCATTACCATCTCATGATAGTTTGGTTGGCTGGATGCATTGGGGTGTGTTCTGTCTGGAACGTCACCACCTCCGGAAAGTTTTGATAGCAAATATCCGCAAGATTCTGCATTATTTACTGCCAGCTGAATTCCTCTGTGATCTCCATCCATCGATGAGTCAAAGGCCAAAAGCTCACCCGAAGTTACAGAAACTAACTCCTCCCATTCACATCCCAGGACTTCGTTGTCTTTTGCAGGCTGGCAACCATCCAGGAGCTGCATGTCAGAGGAAAACAAACATTTCCTTTTCTCCAAAGTATTTATAGTGGTTTGGACGGCTTGTAATTTTCGACATTTGTCCTGTTTAAGATCTGATCTAACACCGTGACAAGGCGTTGTGTTATGATCCGGACTACCAGAATCGAATCGACCATGCTGAGGCAAATCATTAGGCCCTTTGGGAACATCAACAACACCTTCATTTACTGAACAGGTAATTGTTTGGCTCTCTCGAGTTATAGTGCTAGTGCAGGCAAACAATCTAACATCATTTGAAGAACTGGATGCCTTGTTTTTATCAGTGCCGTCCACACAGAGCTCATTGTCAGTGAAGTCAGCAAAAGAGCTCCTGACAGGGAAAAAATGTCAGCATCAAGATTATGTTCAAAAGTAAAATATTTTCACCCGATATCCACAAGTATCTGAAAGAAGTATGGCATTAGCGTACTTGGATAGTTTGGATTCCTTCTGTGCATTGTCATGTGGGGAAGTGAAAATGGAGGAAACGGAGGAGATGTTCAGAGACTGATTATATGCTTGGAGGCTATTCGCGGAATATGCCGACTTGAGAGGCTCAATTGGAGACAGGCTATCGATGAAACTGAAAAGCGGCGAGTCCTGCATCCATAAAAGCAGAGAGATCAGGCGGCGTTAGATCAAGACCCAAGAATGTAACAACGAAAATTAACCCATTCATCAAATAGCAAACAGGAAAAAAGTGCACCCACAAAAGCAGACTAAAGTCCCACTTAATGCAGTTACCGATGAACAGCACATGCTTGCAATTTGTGCATGTTGTTCTTCCTTACATTGAACCGCTCTTTTCTTACTTTTTCTGCAGACACTACATTTCCATTCCCCAATTTCATCCTCCACTCTGAATCCATGTAGGTAGTTCAACCCCTCGAAAAAAAATGTAGATAATTCATCTCGCCTTTTCTCAACTAGACACCAAAACCGACACAAATCCCAAGTCAAACCTTGAACCGAAATGGATCTGAACCAGCGGGAACAATGGGTATGCATTTGCAGGGACATCTAATTCTCGCCAGCAAATTCCTAAACGCCTCAACTGGCACATCAGATCAGAGCACAGAGCCCGCATGGTCCACACTGCACGCAATTATTTCGAAGACGAAACGGTAGATCTAGAGCGAACCGCACGCGTAAACTGCGATGCCAACTGTGTGAAAAACCGCTGGGTTCCTAGATAACCTCCGCGGGGAAAATAATCGTAGCGACGTTACCGCCAGGAAAGCAGGAACAGGAAACTTTTTTTAAAGAAAAAAACCCAGATTTTTTTTCCGATAACAAGAGCGGTGGCCGTTTCTCGAAGAGCCAAAGCAAGCGCGGCGGCGAAGAAACCCTATCGATTTGGCAGCGAAACCCACAGAAACCAGCCCTGATTTCGGCAAGCGCCCGCAGCGGGAACCAACCAACCGTACCCGCCGCGAAAGGAACGCCTCGAGGTTTTCCACAGCCGTACGGAGGGAAAATCTCCTATCCAACCCACCGGAACCGAAGCAGGGGAGGGCCGAGGGATTAACTGACAAAGACCACTGCAAAGGGGGAAAAACTCGCGGAAACGCGAGTAATCCGTCTGGCGCCGCCTCCCAGGGGCCGCCGGATCCCGTTCCCCGCAGAGGAGACGCAACGGCGCGGCAGAGAAATCGAGAAGATAAGCCATCAAGTCGTAAATAAAATCCCCCAAATAAACCAGAAGAACAGGAAGGGGCATGCAGCCGCGTGCGTCACCTCCGCTCTGGCTGCCGCCGGCACCGCCGCGCGGTCAGGCGTGTCCATCTCCGACCCTGCTCCTCCCTCTCTCTCTCAATCTATGTCTGTCTGTCTCTCTCTGGGACTGGGACCGTCCCCAGCGAGCGTTGTATAGGGGCGGGGAGCGGGGTGCCAGTGCCACGCGAGGAGGCGATAAATTTAAGAGGCGCGAGGGCGGGAAGGCCGCCTCTTTTCGGGCTTGAGCTTTTCTTTCTTTTTCGGCTGCCGCCTGGCTCGGCGTGTTGTTGATCCAATCTAGTGCTACCGTGCCGTGGACTGACTGACAGGTAGACAACCGGTGACGAGTCATCATGTGTGCGTCACACTCGCGCGACACGTGGGTCCTCGGACCTTCTTCTTTCTCTATGACGGTGGGCCTCGTCTATGGCTCCCTTCTTCCAAAGAATTTTGGACACAATAATGGAACTCCATTTGAGGAAACAAAATGGCACTAGTTCTTTTAGATTATACTGATTTATAACCATATAAACTTTATAAGGTACAACTTCTCACACAAAAAGTTGTACGGAAACATATGCACCAAAATCATCACAAAAATCAATATGAAGTTTCCATACGAATAACAGGTTTGCATTCTTTAGCGAATCAGTTGTCTCGTCATTTTAGTGATCTAAACACTGTTACAAGATCGTATGCGCGCAATACACCGAAAAGGGTTAAAATACCGAATACAAATGATGGTATACCCGCTCCCATCTTTATGACTAAAGGACAAGGAAATCGGCTTCTCAAATCTCAGGTACTCGAGGACGATCCGAAAAAAAGTATAAGAGAGATTGATTACATCCTTCCCTTGAAGGGGAGCCGGTTGAGATTTGGCACCAGTACGAAACTTTCAGTGCATGAAGTTACGAACTTGAATTTCATATATGAAAAATACCCAACACTAGTGTGTGCGCCCACATTGGAGCGGGAAAGCTAAAGGACCTAAGATAGGGAGATCCGGCGGAGAAACGAAATGTTGCTAATGCACCCCATGAAAAATGGTCATTAATTATGTTTATTCAGGTGAGTCAATCAATTGAGCTGTGTACAATGTCAATATTTATTTTGCCAAAATAATTTTGGCTTAGTCATATATCTTGATCCCGAGCCTAACATGCTCGCTGACTGTAAGAAAAGGTCGGATTGAAAAGATTGACAGAAGGCAATAACTGCCAATTTAATACCTCTTAACAAATGAGAGGTGTCCGGACATGTTTTTTCTAACTCCTCCCACATACGCCATGTTTGCCACGAGTGGGTTTTTTTGTTCGAAATAAAAACAGAAATAATGAGGTAGTAAGGTAGGCTCGTTTCTCAAAGATCCAGGTGTTGATTTTGAGAAAACTTACTCTCCTGTCATGGATGGAGATACCTTGAGATACTTATCTTAATGACAGTAAACTTGAAATTGAAAATGAAACTTATGGATGTTGTAACTGGATTGAAACATATACATGAAGGTACCCGAAGGTATCCCTGTTTCGAACCAAGATATAGCAAATAGAAGTTTAAACTACGTTCAACTTAAGAAATCACTCTATGGACTGAAAGGAGGACGGGTAGGATGTGTTATATCGTTTAAACAATTTCCTTCATTATAAGGGCTACACGAGCAACGTAGATTGCCAGGGTAGGATGACATTCATGGCGGCTCCACTGTTGCGCCTGTCGCCACACATCGATGTCGATGGTGGTGATCTAGCTAGGGCTTTGCACAACGGGAGAGATGAGAGGACGCGGGGGTGTGAGAACGGGGGTAGGAGCAGCGCAGCTTTTATCGCCGCCAGACGGTGAGGCGCGACTCGAAAAGACGCGCCCACATTGACGCCGTTGTGCAGTGTGAAACAATGTGTTTGGGGTGGGAACCGGCACAACCTACTAGGGGTGGCCTATCACATATATATATAGGGGTATGGTTACAATACATGTACACATATGAATACAGAGGCTATATAGTCTAACACCCTCCCTCAATCTTAGCCACTTCCCAAAGAATCTAGAAGGGTAAGATTGCGCCTACAGGCCTCAAACTGTGGTAGAGGCAATGGCTTGGTGAAGATGTCTGCAAGTTGATCCTTTGAAGAGATGAACCTGATCTGTAGTCGCTTCTGAGAAACACGTTCCCGTACAAAGTGATAGTCAACTTCGATGTGTTTCGTTCGGGCATGGAATACCGGATTTGCTGAAAGGTAGGTAGCACCAATGTTGTCACACCAAAGGATAGGAGGCTGCGGTTGGGGAATCCCCAATTCCTGAAGCAAAGACTGTACCCAGATGAGTTCTGTAGTGGCATTGGCCACAACCTTGTATTCAGCTTACTGCTACGTGATACAGTTGCCTATTTTCGAGCACTCCAGGCGATCAAGTTGGAGCCAAAGAATACAGCATAGCCCCCCGTGGATCGCCTGTCGTCCGGACTGCCAGCCCAGTCCGCATCAGAATACGCCGAGAGAACCCCAGAGGGGTTCGGCCGAAGGTGCAGCCCATGAGACATTGTGAGTCGTACATAGTGCAAGATGCGCTTTACAGCAGACCAATGAGTGTCACGAGGCGCATGTAGATACTGACAAACTCTATTGACAGCATACAAAATATCCGGTCTCGTGATCGTCATATACTGGAGGCCACCAACAATACTCCTGTACTCCGTAGCATCCTCAGAAGACAAAAGCTCACCATCAACAGCAGTGATCTTGTCAGTGGTAGACATAGGAGTGGTAGTCGTCTTGCACTTAGGCATCCCAGCCCGCTGCAACAAGTCCAAGGAACACTTCTTCTGCGTCATAACAAGACCATCAGCACGAGAGGCAACCTCCACACCAAGAAAGTAGTGAAGTTTCCCATGGTCTTTAACAGCAAAATCAGCACCAAGAGCACAAACAAGAGCATCAGCAGCGGACTGAGACGAACTGAGCAGAATAATATCATCGACATAGACCAGCAAGTACATAGTAACCTGATGGTGGATATTGATAAGTTGGGTGGTGCCCCAAGCGAAGGCAGAATTGTAGCTAGTAGCAGTTTTCCCTCAAGTAAGAACCGAGGTTTATCGAACCAGTAGGACTTTGAAATCAACAACGAGGTGAATGTTGAAGATCTCTGGCGTTTAGGGATACCTTCAACAGATGTGGACCTGCACACACTCAACCAAATACTTTGTCCCCAACGGCGGAGAGGTTGTCAATCTCTTCGGTCTCGCAGAACACAAAGCGGTTAATTGTATGATAAAATAGATAAAATATGAAAAGTGACCAGAGGAGTAATGATGATTAAAAGCAAGTAAATGAGGTTGTAAACAATGTAAAAAGATGGACTGGGGGCCATGGGTTCACTAGTGAAGTCTCTCAAGTAAATAAAATATACATGTGATGGGTGAACGAATTACAGCTAGGCAGTTGACAAGATCATGACACAAACCCAATTTAGCTATGACAAAAAGGACATGATAATATTTATGGAGGCATCACGACAAGGAACAAAGACCGTTGAGTCCAACTGCGTCTTTGTCTAAAAAGTCCACCGTGGGATCGCTATCCAGCCTATAACCTAACGGTATTAAGTTGCAAGCAACATACAGTTGCATTAAGTAAAGTGCATGAAGTAAGCAATACTAATATCAAAAGAGACATTAACACCGCTGTTTTACCCTTAGTAGCAACAGCACACCCTCGCCCTTAGACGTTTCTGTCACTCGTGCCCAGGAACAAAAGGGGGCATGAACCCACTATCTAGCATAAATATCCTCTCTTGGAGATACACACAATCACTTGGCCAAAGTAACTACGCACATCGGAGAGCATGCAAGAACATAAATTACTCATATAAGAATCATGCACAATCTGAACATAACTTCATAATCCATCGGATCCCAGCAAACACATCACGTAGCATTACAATAATCGATCTTGATCATGTTAGGCAGCTCACAAGATCATAAGACATGAAGCACAAGAGAGAGAGACTACCAACTAGCTACTGCCATGGACCCGTAGTCCAAGGTGAGACTACTCACAAATCATCCCGGAGGAAGGCATGGCGATGAAGAGCCCTCCGGGATCGATCTCCCCTTCGGCAGAGTGCCGGGATCAGCTTCAGATTGGACCCCGAACTAGGGTTTTCAGTGACGGCGCGTCGGGGTCGAGTTTCTGGAAAATAATGGCCGCCCTGACGTTTTTAGGTCAGATGTGATTTTATAGGCGTCGGAGGGCCGCGAGGTGAGGTCCCAGGAGCAGGGGCGGGCCCCACCCGCGGGTCACCCCTAGGTCGCGGCAGGGGGCCGCCTCTGCCCTGTGGGCCTCCCCTCCGGCTCTCCTTAGGACTGGTACTTCGTCGTGGCAAATAAAAAATCCTCAAAAATTTTAAGCGCATTCCGAGAATATTTCCAGAAGTAAATTTCTGAAACAAAAAGACAGCAAAAACAGGGAACTGGCACTGGGCATCTTGTCAATAGGTTAGTCCGACAAAATGCATAAAAATGATATAAACGACAGTAAAAATATGTGACAATATCACAAAACTAGCATGGATCACTCAAAAATTATAGATACGTTTGAGACGTATCAGCATCCCCAAGCTTAACTCCTACTCGTCCTCGAGTAGGTAAGTGATAACAAATAATTTTTGATGAGACATGCAACCAACACAATCTTGATCAAGATAGTAATGCAAAGCACATGAAGTGAATAAGGTGATCCAAAACAATTGTCTATAGTTGACATTAAGCAAACAATGATTAACAAACGCTAGCTAACAAATGCTAGAAACTTTTCATGAATAAGTGCGTTGGAGACATGGAACCATACATAAGTTTTAGAAAGAAGAATTGCGAATTATGTCTCCAATGTAAAGTATAAATCATTCTTCAAAGCATCTAATTAGTCATTCATGAAAATAGCCAAGCTCGAGTTAGGTGTCCTAATCCATCTACTTCACAAATCAACTGTTTCGAAGTCTACTCAAGTAGTGCAAGTAAGAAGTGGCTTTGGCACCATGATGTTATGGCAAAGAGAACAATAATGGAGGTTTGGAAGGCCAAAAAGAAAGGCTCAAACAGTGGAGAGGGTAACCACAAGACAGAAGGAAGTCCCGTAGTTGACACTGTATGAGGAGTAGTGATTGCCATACCACGGATGCACATAGAGCTATAAGTGTATGAAAGCTCTCCAATGGAACTAGTGGGGGTGCATCCAACTTGCTTGCTCATGAAGACCTAGAGCTCACTTGAGGAGGCTCATCCTTGGAATATACAAGCCAAGTTCTATAACGTTAATTCCCCACATAGTTATACAAACGAAACATGAAAACTCTCTATAATGAAGTGTAGGTGCTAGCTAGCACAAGTGTGGAATAAAGGATAGTAGTGCTGCCCCCTCTCTCTTTTATATTTCTCTTTTTTTTACAATTGTGGCCTCCGTGGCTCTTTTAAATTTTCTCTCATTGGTCTCTTTTGGACTCTTTTATGTGGCCACTTTGGACTCTTTTCAATATGCTCACAGGTAGGGGCAACACTCTATTTTTACAAGATGATCATCACACTTTTGGTACTCATAACTCATAAGACTAATACATGATGTATAAAAGAAGATATGCATGATCGAGCGTAGTGTGGAAAAAATGTAGAACATGTGGCAAGCCACGCTGCACACTAACTCAATGATCAAGCAAACTATATGATAATGAAGAACGACATCAAGTCATGTAATGTAATGATGGATGTTGCATGACAATGTATCTCGGAACGGCTATGGAAATGCCGTGATAGGTAGGTATGGTGGCTGTTTTGAGGAACATAGTTGGCTTATGTGTAGGAGAACAGGATGAAGTTCTCCCACGGAGTTGGATGTGCTCGCGAAGTATGCACCAATCTCAATGTGAGAGAGGGCATTGCACAGCACCGAAGAGGCTAGCAAAACATGGAAGTGGAAGTGTGATGACCCACAAGTATAGGGGATCTATCGTAGTCCTTTCGATAAGTAAGAGTGTCGAACCCAACGAGGAGCAGAAGGTGTTGACAAGTAGTTCTTAGCAAGGTTTCACTGCAAGCACTAAAAGAGAAATGTTTTTGGATTTTTAATTTAAATAACGAATGAAGAACAAGTAAATAAAAGAGTACTACAATAATTGCATCAAATAGCCCTGTCCTTTTAAGCTTAAAGGACAGGCCGGTTGTGTTACTTATGAAGATTAAAACGTTCTCGAGGACACATGGGAGTTTCTGCCTAGCCAGTTTCATTGCACGCCGGTGATTAACCTTCAATGTTTTGATAAAGTGTTGTGTGGGTGGACCTATGCTAATGCACCGCCCTTACTTGGACAAATACATACTTGTGATTAAACCCCTTGCAAGCATCCGCAACTACAAGAAAGTAATTAAGATAAAAACCTAACCACAGCCTTAAACTCCGAGACCCTACGCTCCCTAGTGCACTAGTTCACAAATTGGGGTTTAGGTTTCTGTCACTCCTGCAACCCTACCATAAGCAAACTAAATACACTATGCATTCCCCTAGGCCCTTTGAAAGGTGAAGTATCATGTAGTCGACGTTCACACGATACCACTAGAGGAATAACTCCACAACATAAATCAAACCATTAAATATTACTCAACATTATGCAATTACTAGCAACTAGGCTTTCCCCCTGTCCTCAAGAACCAAACGAACTACTCAAAAGACATCATATAGATCATGATCAGAGGTGATATGAATAAGGGCAACAATCTGATTGTAATGATAATTCACGGATAAAACTCTCAAACATCAACTACAGGTGGTAATCAACGCCCGGGATACGATTCCGATGAACTAATAGCAACACAATGATAATTGTTACAGCGAGATGAGATGGGATGACGGCGGTGATGATGGTGCTGATGGTGGAGATGATGTTGATGATGATCCCGATGATGCTTGGCGTGATGGCGATGACGATGGCGGCGATTCCACCCTTCGGGAGGGAAATTCCCCGACAGATTTCTCCCTGCCGGAGCTTTTCTTCTCTCTGTGTGGTTTCTACCTCGTGGAGGCGGTGAAAAAATTCCTCGTCGATGCCCCCGATGTTTTTAGGTCAAGGGTCAATAATACTCCAAGGGGAGCCGGAGAGGGGCCACAGGAACCAGGGGCGGGCCCCACCCACGGCCTAGGGTGGACCCGCGACAGGGGGTCGCCCCTGCCCCCTGTTGCTCGCCTCTTCGCCCCCTTTTGGCTCCGTGACTTATTTCCCGAAATATTATGCTCTGAATTTTCCTGGAATTTTTGGGGCTTCCGAAGTTAGGTGTCTTGACAGGTACTTTTCCAGCTGATTCCAGGCTCCGGCGGATGCATCTCCAATAATTGCCAAACATGCAAAATGGGATAAAATAACATAAGTATTGAATCATAATATGAAATATATAAATGAATAAAGATAAATTATGATGTAAAATAGTGATGCAAAATGGACGTATCAACTCCCCCAAGCTTAGACTCCGCTTGTCCCCAAGCGAAAACTAAACTCGGTAAACATGACCACAGGTTTATAGAGTGAAGTGTCGATAAATAAAGAATACGAACATGAAGCATCAGTATTTACTCATCAAACATAGATATATCTTAAACAGCAACCTTTCTCTCATAAAGCTTCTCAAACACAAGTAATGTAACTACAACATGTTAAGGTGAAAGAAGACAAAAATTTATTAAGCAAAGACAAAACGAGACTCCGCTTAAGAAACAATTATACTCATCAGCCCATATTTCAAGAAAGATTCATTTAAATGCTTCAACCATTCAGTCATCTTCCCACGAGTTGCAAATCGTCAAAGCTATATCCTTATAAAAGAGTTAGGACTGACATAAGAAAAATGAATAACTATCATGACACATAAAAGACATAGCGTAGATATCATACTTGCTTAACATGCTAGAGCTTTTTGGTTTTTAAAACAGAAGTAAAATGATTTTGAGGTATGCATGCTCTCGTCAACGACTTCACAACAGAGAAGCTATCTAGTCCCCCATGACAAGAAAGGTTTTTAGACTTGTGAGAGCAGCTGGTTCTTAGAAGAGCGAGTACGCTCTTCTTTCTCCTTGGTTTCACCATTGTCCAATGTTTGGGCTGATTTCTCAGATTTGCATTGCGTGGAGGAGAATTGTGAGTTATATTTATATTTTGCTTAAGCTGCTCTCGGGTTGATTCAAGTGAAGACGTAATCCATCAACACCGGGTGAAAAGGGGGGAAATGACCTTGCTCGTCACAAGTTTTATCTTGCTCTCTACTGCTCCCTCATGAGCTTAAACACAGGCACAAAGAAGAAGTATTTTGAATTTTTAAAGGTAGCACATGACAAATTTACTTGGGAGGGAAAGAAATACCATGCATAGGTATATATGGTGGACACAGCTGGCAAGAAAGTTTGGCTTTGCGAATTGGATGCACGAGTGAACCATACACTCAGTACAGGGCTTTAGGCTAGAAAGGCTTTAAAGCAAACAAACAGTGTTGAGAGATGTAAATCAACTATGCTATCAAAAACAATATGTCAAGCATGCAACATAAAGTTTATCATCACTGTCAGAAATAAATCTAATACAAAGGTGTATGAGCTGGAAGGTTCACAAGCATGTAAGACATACAAGATAGTGTATTTGCAATTAAATTCTTCTTCTCTACTCAAGCACCAAAGCAATTATTGCAATTTAAACGAAGCCATGCTTATCAATACCGAATAAACTTCTACTCATGCACCCAATGTCAAATCATTACTTACCACAAGATCAGCAGATGAGAGAGATTGTCATAATAAAATATAAAGTGCAGAAGAATAAAAGATACTTCTCATTTATATTCCATTATAGAAAACCACACACCAACGGATACAAAGGACTCACAAGGAGTGACAAGACACAATGCAAAACCATACTACAAGATAACTTCTCTACTCATGATACGACTCACAAGACTGCGAAAAATAAAAGACATAAGATACAGATACCGGGGCACTCCCCCAAGCTTGGAACAAGCCAAGGGAGTGACGTTACCCATACTGCTCGAATTTATTCCCGTGGTGGAGATGGGTCGATGATCCTTATGATCCTCTCAATGGTTTCTTTTAACTCCTCAAGCTGATAGCCAAGATTGCGGATCATCTCCGTGTTACTCTCAATTCTGCTTCTTAGCGACCCAATAGGCGAGTCCCAATCATCTTGTGCTCTCCCCCAGCCATCCTCATTATCTGTGTTGAAGCTCCCACATCCTGCATGAGTACGATCTATATCCCAAGCAGAAGGTAATTCTCCAAACGGAACAGTTTCAAGCTGATGGTTATGGATTAAAGTATGAAAAGGATTTCTGGTTCGACAAAAGGGAGACCTCCTAGCAGAGTTCCTACGAGGGCCTTTATCAGCCTTCTGTAGCCACTCCCTTTTCTCAAAAACAGAAGGATTCTTCGTCACCCCAATCCTTGCTACCGTGGTGTAGGGGTATTGGCACCGGTCTTCTTCGAACTCCTCTCCATCATCATGGGGCATGTCCTCAAACACTTCCTCCGTTCCTTCAGTTCCTTTAAAGTCCATGCCTTGATCATCGTTGCCGGTGTTGTTGGGGTTGGAAGAGGATGCCATGATCTAAAGCTTCGAGACCCTGACAGAAATAACCAGAGACAAAACACGACGAGAACACAGGATACGCTTCTCGAAAAATTCGGGAAAATATATAGCGAAAAGTTTTGCAATAAAAGGAAGGCGACGGGACTAGGCGGAGTCGGAGGAGGTGTCCAGAGGCCAGGGGCGGGTCCCCACCGCGGCCTGGGGTGGGGCCACGGCAGAGGGCCGCCTCTACCTCCTGGACTCCGTCTCGTACTCCGTCCAGTCTCTGCATTTTCCTAATTTTCGAGAAATAAATAATATAAATTTTCTGGAATTTTTCGAGACACTTTACTTACCGAAACAATTACCTATTCGTTTTCTGATTCTGAAGTCTTCCGGTATTGTTCGATGAGTTCTTACGGAGAGACCACTTGAATAACATCAGCATCCTTTTCCAGGGGATTACCGGAGATGTAGTGCTTAAGTCGCTGACCATTCACCAACTGAGGTTTGTCTCTGTCAAGATTATTAATCTTTATAGCTCTGGAGCGATAGACTTCCTCAATGATGAATGGTCCCTCCCATTTTGATAGCAATTTTCCTGCAAAAAATCTGAGACGAGACCTATACAAAAGCACTTTATCACCAACATTAAATTCTCTTTTCAAAATTCTCTTATCATGCCATCTCTTTACTTTTTCCTTAAACAAACGAGCACTTTCATAAGCCTCATTTCTCCACTCATCCAAGGAATTCAATTTAAGCAACCTAGTTTTACCGGCAAGATTATGATCAGAATTAAGTTGTCTAACAGCCCAAAAATCTTTATGTTCTAATTCAAGAGGCAAATGACATGCCTTCCCATAAACCATTTTATAAGGAGACATACCCATAGGATTTTTATAAGCAGTTCTATAGGCCCATAAAGCATCATTAAGTTTTTTAGACCAATTCTTCCTAGACTTGTTAACGGTCTTTTGCAAGATCAGTTTAATTTCTCTATTAGTTAATTCAACTTGCCCACTAGTTTGAGGATGATACGGAGAGGAGACTTTGTGATTAACATCGTACTTAGCTAAAACCTTTCTAAAAGCTCCATGAATAAAATGAGATCCTCCATCAGTCATAAGATATCTAGGCACACCAAACCTAGGAAAAATAACTTCTTTAAGCATTTTTAGGGAGGTCTTATGATCAGCACTTTTAGTTGGTATAGCTTCCACCCACTTAGTAACATAATCTACAGCAACGAGAATATGAGTATTGCCATGAGAAGTGGGAAAAGGACCCATAAAGTCAAACCCCCAACTATCAAAAGGTTCAATAACAAGAGAGTAATTCATAGGCATTTCATTACGTCTACTAATGTTACCGACCCTTTGACACTCATCACAAGATGAAACAAACTTTTTAGCATCCTTAATAAAGTAGGCCAATAAAAACCTGATTGAAGAACCTTATGTGCAGTCCTCTCACCTGCGTGATGTCCTCCATAATCACTATTATGGAACTTCCTCAATACCTCCTCCTGTTCATGCTCAGTAATACATCTCCTCAAGATTCCATCAGCTCCCTCCTTGTATAAATGTGGGTCATTCCAAAAGTAATGCCTGAAGTCATAGAAGAATTTCTTTTTCTGTTGATAAGTAAAACTTGGAGGCAAAAATTTTGAGACAATAAAATTAGCATAATCAGCATACCAAGGAGCATCATGAGAAGTTACCTTAACGATGGCAAGTTGTTCGTTAGGGAAACTATCATTTATAGGGATGGGATCATGAGGAATATTTTCCATTCTAGACAAATTATCAGCTACAGGATTTTCTGCACCTTTTCTATCAACAATATGCAAATCAAACTCTTGCAGCAAAAGCACCCATCTAATAAGTCTACGCTTAGCATCTTTCTTCTCCATAAGGTACTTAATTGTAGCATGATCAGTATGAATAGTCACTTTAGAGTCCACAATATATTGTCTAAATTTATCACAAGCAAAAACGACCGCTAAAAATTCCTTTTCAATGGTTGCATAATTTTTCTGTGCACTATCCAAAGTTTTACTAGCATAATGAATTACATTCAACTTCTTATCAATTCTTTGGCCAAGGACAGCCCCTACAGCATAATCACTAGCATCACACATAATTTCAAAGGGTAAATTCCAATCAGGCGGTTGAACTATAGGAGTGGTGATTAAAGCCCTTTTTAGTACCTCGAAGGCTTCCTTACAATCTTCATCGAAAACATATGGAACATCTTTTTGAAGAAGATTAGTAAGAGGCCGCGACGTCTTAGAAAAATCTTTAATAAACCTCCTATAAAAACCAGCATGACCGAGGAAACTACGAATACCTTTGATGTCCCTTGGATAGGGCATCTTCTCAATTGCTTCAATTTTGGCTTTATCAACTTCAATCCCTCTTTCAGAAATTTTATGTCCAAGCACTATGCCTTCATTTACCATGAAATGACACTTCTCCCAATTAAGAACAAGATTGGTCTCCTCACATCTCTACAAAACTTTGTTAAGATTGTAGAGGCAATTGTCGAAAGAAGTTCCATGGACGGAGAAATCGTCCATGAAGACTTTCACAATTTCCTCACAAAAACCATGAAAATTAGCAGACATGCATCTTTGAAAAGTAGCAGGTGCATTACACAAACCAAAAGGCATACGTCTATAGGCATAAGTTCCATAAGGACAAGTAAAAGTAGTTTTTTCTTGATCTTCAAATTTAACAGCAATTTGAGAGAAACCAGAATAACCATCAAGAAAACAAAAGTGAGAATTCTTAGACAGTCTTTCAAGCATTTGATCAATAAAAGGCAAAGGATAACGATCTTTTCGAGTAGCCTTATTAAGTTTCCTATAATCAATGCACATTCTATACCCTACAACTGTTCTTTGAGGAATGAGTTCATTATTATCATTAGCAACAACAGTCATACCTCCCTTTTTGGGAACACAATGAACAGGACTAACCTATCTACTATCAGCAATAGGATAGATTATACCTGCATCGAGAAGCTTGAGTATCTCATTTCTTACCACATCCTTCATCTTTGGATTTAATCTTCGTTGATGATCAACAACGGGCTTCGCATCAGGCTCAAGATTAATTGTATGTTGACAAATAGATGGAGAAATCTTGTGCTCCGTTTGGATGTTTGCATTGGGAGACTGATTATATTGGGTTCAATATCAATATCACATGATATTGATATTGTGACTGAATGCCAAAATTTCTGTTTGGATGTTTAGATATTCGTAGCCTAGACTTGATATCGAGATTGGATGTCAAATATTGTTTGGATGGTCAAAAGTGATGGATTGCACTTTCATGAGAGTAAAATCATTATACCGTTTTCCACATGTTTTAAAATAAATATGTGTATGTTTGTACAATTGTAATAATTGCATATCATAGATTAATAAAAAGGAAAAAAGGTGAGATCGCTAGAGAAAAGCAAAGAGGAAAACTAGCAGCTTCGGGTATAGTGCGCAAAGAACAGAAAGCAAATTATTACATCTAGTCCATCAGCACGCACGGCAATTTAGATACCAAACCATGATGAGAGCTTGCTATTACATGAGGGAAAACGCTGAACGAAACGAACAGATCGGGAGCAATAGATCGGCATGCATTTGTGCCGGCCGTCGGGATTCGTCCAATCTTCCCCCAACCTGAGAGAGAGAGAGAGAGAGAGAGAGAGAGAGAGAGAGAGAGAGAGAGCAGGTGCACGGGGAGGGAGACTGCTTGGGCGGCGGGGAGGGAGAGTCGCGGGACGAGGCCGCTCGCTGCCGGCCGTCGGCCGTTCGACGGAGAGTGGAGGGATTTGGAGGGTGAGGCTCTCTGTCTGCGGGAGCGAAGAGGTACACATCAAGGGAGTCACGCGAGCGAATATCTAGCGATGTCGAGGGGTCGAGGTAGAGATTGAGTCAGCACGGGTTTGGCCTTCGCGCGACCTCGCTCGATATCGAGCCCGAAAGCCCAGCTTGATTGCCAAGCACATCCAAACGCTGACATTCGCGTTATTCGGGCCTGAATACTCCGAATATCCAATGTCAAGGCTGAAAGCAAACATCCAAACGAGGCCTTGAAGTCATCTAGAGTATATCCCAATGCAGCTCTATGTTTCCTAAGGACCTCCAATAATCGCTCCTCCTCTTTTGCTGAAAGGTTAGAATTGATAATAACAGGATATATTTTCTTCTCATCCAAATATGTATATTTGAGAGTATCTGGGAGAGCTTTTAATTCAAAAACAGGATCTCCCTTTGGAGGTGTCTGGGTCCCCAGAGAGTCCACATGTAGATCGTGCTTTAGAATAGTCGGCTGTCTAAAGAAGACTTCATCAATTTCCTCTCTTTCCTGCATAAACATATCATTCTCGTGCTCCTCCATATATTGCTGCAAATGATCATTAGGAGGCACGGCAATATAAGCAATTCTTTCAATAATAAGATCCTCATTAAGTAATTCTTTATCATAACGATGTCTAGCAAATTTGGAAATATTAAATTCATACGGCTCTCCAGCGAATTGAACAGAGACCTTTTCTTTTTTTAAATCTATAACGGCACTACAAGTGTTTAAGAAAGGTCTACCAAATATGATAGGACAATATTTATCTTTAACCGACCCCAAGACAAGGAAATCAGTTGGATATTTTACCTTACCACATAAAACTTCAACGTCTCTGACAATTCCCACCGGGTGGATGACATCTCTATTAGCTAATTTAATCTCCAAATCAATATCCTCAAGCTCACATGGCGCAATTCCGCGCATTATTTCTTGATAAAGTGTATAAGGAATAGCACTTGCACCCATATCACATAATCCATAATAGAAATGATCACCTATCTTGACAGAGACAACAGGAGTACCAACAACTTTTGCACTTTTATCCTGTCTAACAATGTTAGTAGCAGCTTCACAAAAATAAATAGAACTTCCATCGACGTTCTCAGTTACAAGATCTTTAACCAAAGCTACTGGAGAGGCAATTTCAAGTTGTTCATCGGGTTCATAAGCTTTCCTTTCACTTTTATTAACCACACTAGCCACGATTGAGCGATCTTTAATTTTTATAGGAAAGGGTGGTTTTTCAAAGTAAACAGCAGGTAAAACAGATTCAATTGTTTGAACAGGCACATCATCACTAGAAAGCACATCCGTTTTACAAACATCTTTAAATGGTTCATGATACTTATCCCACTTTTCTTTTGGAATATTAACATGGTCAGCAAAGGATTTACAAAGATCAACAACAATTTGAGAATCGAGCCCAAACTTAGTACTAAGCATATTAAAACGTTCAGTTTCCATGAAAGATTTAATGCAGTCATACTCATTATTTATACCTGATTCTTTACCTTTGTCGATCTCCCAATCTTCCGCATTGCGATAAATCCTTTCAATTAAATCCCATTTAGCACTAACTTCTTTGTTTGTAAAGGATCCGAGAGAAGAAGCATCAAGCATATCCTTATCATAGCGAGGCAGCCTCGCATAAAAATTGTTAACAATTATATCATTAGGAAGCTTATGATTGGGGCATTTAAGCATTAGAGATTTCAACCTCCCCAAAGCTTGAGCGATGCTTTCTCCTTCATGTGGCCAAAAGTTATAAATATAATTTCTATCTTGATGAATTTCATGAAGAGGATAAAATTTAGAATAAAAGAGAGAGACGTAAGCTCTTTACAATCCATCAAGTGAGAATTATCCAGGAATATATACCAATCCATAGCTTTATCCTTTAGTGATATTGAGAATAATTTCCTCATGATTACCTCTTTTGACATACCTGCTGTAACAGCCCAGATTTGGTACCCTAAAATTTGAGCCAAATTTTCACTTTTTGCTTTGCATTGCATCATGGCATACATAATTAAATTGCTAAATTAAATATTGCAAACAATGGAAAACATCAAAAGGAAGCAAACACTTCCTAAAAATTCCAAACCCAAATGCAATTGCTCAAATTGGCAAAACAAAATAATCTTGAGTTTCCATATTTGTCCAGGAAGTTCCAAGAATGCATTTTCAAATTTAATTGGCAAAGTCAAATTCTTGCCGAACAATTAAATAAATTGGGACTTCAAAGTTGGAGCTAAACCAATTCTTGTTTTGAAATCAAGTTAAACATTTCAACATTTCAAATAAAAATATGGGGAGCTTCATTATGTTATTTGGAGCCTCCATGAATATTTTCACTTATTTTGGAAATGTTTAAATACCCCAAGTAAATGGATTCTGGAAATTATTAAAATTTGCCATATTCGAACCCTATGAACAATTGGTGTTCAAAACTTTTTATTGTGCAACACCAATTTTTGTGGAGCTTCTAAATATTAAGGGGAGCCTACTCAAATATTTTCACAATTTTAGAAAATAGTTTGGTGCCTCAAATAATTCCAAAAGGGTGTTGTTTTCAATTTAAAAGGGAAATCAAAAAAAGGAGGGAAAAGTGCCGGGGGGTTATTCAGAAAAATGTCATCGCATTCTCCTCTGTAGCGACCGAACCACCGTCGCTGTCGCTCGTCGCCACCGCACCGAGCACTGGCGCCATGACGCGCTGCCGCGCTCCTGGGTGAGGATAAGGAGGCCCCCCACGACGCCTGCCTCTCTCTCCCGTTCCTTCTCCCTTGCTTTTTTCCCCTGGAAACCCTAGCCGAGCTCCATGTCCACCATGGCCGCCGCCCCCCCCCTTCAAATCGCCGGCGACCGCGGCCGCCCCGGAGCAAATGGACGACACCGTCGTCTCCGCCTCGTCCTCCTCTTCCTCCCGGTGCAACCAGCCCGTGCTGGGAGGCATGCAATCGCCGACGTCGTCACCTTCTTCTCCGCCTCTGCCGCCGACATTCGAGCACCGCCGCGCCGTCGACCGTCCTCCCCCGGCCTCGCCGACCTGCTCTGCTTGCTCCTGGTGAGCTCCTGGTGTTCGTGCACCCCTTCTCCCTCTTTCTCTCGCTATGTGCCGCTTCCCCCCCCCCCCGAACGCCACCGCCGGCCGCCGCTGGACATGGTCGCCGCCGGCCCTCCGGCGACCATTTGGTCCTCTACCGCCGCTCCCTGTGCTCCTCTCCACCTCCTCTAGCTAGTAGCGTAGGTGCCTCCTTCCAATTTCAACCCGAGATGACGATTTGGTGATCGACATAGCCGCTGCCTCCTGATGATGTCATGCATACGTCACCTGTTCTTCAGTTTTGTTTTTCAAAAATTCACAGAAATTGGAAATTGCAATATCTAGTAATTGGTAAAGCAGAAAAATGAAATTGACACACCAGATTGTTCACATGTTCATAACCTATTCAAATATGTCACTCACACATGCAAATGAATTTTTGAATTTGAGTTTAAATTGTGAAATGCAAATCATCTGTGAGTTATTCAAATTTTTGGAAATTCATATCTAGAGTTTTATACTTCAGAAAAATGCCAATAATATGTTAAAATGCTCAGCTAAATAAACTCTACCTGTTACTGCCTTTAGTTGATTTTTTGGTTAAATTAGATTGATAGTTTTAATTAAATATAAAAAAGGGCAGATTTAAATCACATTTTGGGAAATTCATAACTCTATGAATATTGATCCAAAAATTGCAATTAAGATCTCTAAATGTTCAGAGAATTAATATCTACATGTTTGTTATATTTACATGTTAAAATGAATTTTCTGAATTGCTGTTAAATTGAAATAATTTAAAATGATAGAATATGAATTTAAACTTAGAAATTGCATAACTTTTGAACCACAAATCAGAAAAATGCAAATAATATACCAAAATGCTCAGGAAGAAAATATCTATCTGTTAGAGCCCTTGGTTGAATTAGTTGGCCAAAATAAATTGCCTGTATTTAATAAAAACAGAAATGGCAGAATAAATGTGGAATTTGGAAATTGCATAACTTGAATTCTACTCATCCAAAAATTATGAATAAGCTCTCAAAATGTTCAGTGAACAATGATCTACAAGTTTATGTCATTTGAGAGAATTTTAGATTTAATTTTGGTGTTGTTTATTAAAAATAAATAAAATGGCAGAATTAAATCAATTTTTGGAAATATCATAACTTGATAAACATTAACTCAAAAATTGCAAATGATATACCAAATTGATCAGCAACTCAAGGGCTGTTCATCTATGATAAAATCACAGTATGCCAATAACTATTCCTTTGAGATCATTTTGGAATTGGTTAAAATACTTTAAATGGCATAACTGTTTAAATTCCCATTTAATCATCGTTGATCGGAAAATTGCAAACGAAGTACCAAATTGATCAGTGGATTAATACCTATCTAATAATGTCAATATCATGCATGTAGACCCCACATTTCAGTACTAGACATTTTGGTTAACAACTTAATTCACTAAGTTAAATATGGAGTTTTAACCCTTTAATTGCAATAATTATTTTTGGGGTTCCATTTAACTTGTGGGAGATGCCCAATATCATTTCAGTGCATAATATGACCATCTCATCATGAATGTGCATTGCACCTTGTATTCGTGTTATTTATTTCTTTTCCTGTAGTGTTTCGGTAGATTCCGGAGTCGAGGTTCCACTACAATACCTTGACAACCAGTGCGACCAGCTCTATCAGCAAGGCAAGAGCTAACCTAACCTTCTTGGCATATCTCATCTTACCCAAGTATTTTATCCACCATAATATTGCATTCGATTCTAGCGACAAATTTTGGTCAGTGTATAGAGTATCCTATAACTGCATGCTCCCTGAACCATTACATGTTTCCCCTCCTATTAACCATAGGTTGATGTGATGGCCTGAAGTAAATCATATTTGTTGTATGTGATGCTTAGATATGCTTAGCCATGATTAGTCGAATGCTTAAGTTGTCCATTGATTATTTCCATAATTGTGAAGTGGATGGAATGTTCGGACAGTGGTGGAAACTGGTATTGATAATTAATTGCTAAAAGGCTTGGATGAGTTGCCAACAAGGTTGTTGGTGTTTTGCCTCATTCTTGTCGCCTAGGCTGAGAGTGCTTTTAGCTAGAACCAAGAACCGAGCATGCTTCCAACGGTGGGGACATATGGAATCCCCTTTAACCGAATAATTTGTGCGGGCGTATCCAAGGGTCCTCTAGTTTGCGCTTTCCATTTGCGAGTGTGTGGCTGGTGATGCTGATGATGATGATGTGATGAGAATGGTGGTGATAGGAGTGGCGATGGGGCAGGGTGTTGAAATAGGCGCTGAACTTGTCCTGTCGTCACGATGACCCTTGGATAGTCTCATGCTTTGTAAAGGCTAACCGCGCCCGCCCTGCCGGCTTTCCTCGGAAGAGAGCTATTTGCGTAGGCAAGGGGTCGGACGATACCGGTGGCTAAAAATAGTACACCCCTGCAGGGTTTAATCTTTTCGAAAAGCCGTGTCCACGGTTATGGACAAATCTTGGGAAAGGCAGATTAGCTCATAGAAAACCTGAACCTGATCTTAATTAAAATTTGGCAGCTAGAGGTTGCAACTCAACGTGTGATAAAAGGTTCATTTCCTCGAGGGAGATTCGAGGGAGTGCCTTGGTGGAGATAAGTGGTGTTTCTGAATACTGTAGGTTCCTTGTGAACCGAAAAAGAAAAGTTTACTATCTTACCCCCTTATGAAAACCTTCTGAGTAGACGATGCCATGATTCCTAGTCTTCGGGAGGAAAAACTAGCTTTATGCAAAACAACTACTTTACAGCTTTGAAGCCAAACAGCATCGGGCCTATATCGCCCTACTAATTCTTGCGAGTACGTCGTACTCAGCCTTGCTTTGTTGATTATTACTTGTTTCAGAGGAGGACAACACCGAACTGGAAGGTGGGTTCTTTATTGACATCGACGAGTAGTCTGGGGTTCCCAGGTGGCAGCTTGGGACGTCATGGAGCAGGCTGGCACGGAATGTTTATCTATAGGCCTCTTAGGCCACAATTTGGATCTTGTTGTATTAGACAACTATTTTGCTTCCGCTTGTTGTAATGTTGGGTCTGTGACCTCTGATGTGTCATTTGCTATCTTTCTCAATTATATGAGTTGAACTATGATATCTTTGTGTCGTAGAGTCTGTGATGTGCCAGTTGTTCCGGAGTCTTGGTCTCTTTACTATACGTGAAAGCGATGTCTGAGCTTATGGCATGATTGAGGTGTTGTGTGCCGATGATCCATTCTGAGCACACCTGCCAATGAGTTTTGGCCTGGGATTGGTAAACCCAGTAACTCTCGATTGTGTAGCATGACCGGTTACACAACGTTTCACTGTATAGTTCTGGGGTCGGGGCGCTACAAGTTGGTATCAGAGCAGGACTGCCTGTAGGAAACCCGTTCTATTGGTCGATGTCGAGTCTAGTTGAAAGCTATTTATAACCTAAAAAGGAGTTGTGAAAACCATCTTAGGATTCTTTTTACTCCTTACCCAATTCGTTCCATCTCTGAGTTATCTTACCTCTATTTGATTTAGCGGTTCTTCTGCTCGTCTGGCGATTCAAGAATTTAGGTTCACGGGGTTGGTTCCTACCTTTAGTTTACTGGTTAGGTTGCTTCCGTCTTCAGAATCCGAAGTAAACTCCGTTGTTCGCACCCAATGAAGAAGGTGGAAAACATCCGAAGCCTTGAAAATGTTTCACACCTAATCGGGTGTTCCTCTCTTTGGGTAATGGCCCATGGTCTTGAACCGAAGGTCCCGGATTGTACTGGAATTCTGGTGTATTGATTCATGGGGGTTGTCACCCTTGTGAGCATTACGCTATTGTGAGTCCCGGTGCATGAAGCAGATCTTTAACCCAAGATCTTTCCCGTTGAACCCTGATGTTAATTGTCAAACCCTACATCAGGTTGGCAATTTTTGAAGTTTGTCCTCAAGCTCGAGCTTGCAGCCGTAATTGACTTACTTAGCAACGCTCTTCTCTGTCACTAAATTTAGCTAGACTTCTGTCTTGAAACCGTCTGGATCACGACAAGATTGATCTTAGCAAGTTTTCCATCTATGTTTGTGATTCCTCCAATAACACTTGTTAGTAAAACCCTTTCAGCATGAGTTGTTGGAAGAGTGCTATCTTGTGCTTCTGCAACATCTTGGGTTTTCCCCTAAAGCATGTTCCTTACTCTTAATCTGTTGTCCGACCTTTATCTGTCAGTTGACAGTCAAGTGTTATCGTGCATTGGTGTGTTCCGAAGCATGTTACCCTTGTGGTCCGTCAATACATTCCACGTCGGGATGTTAGGAGAAACAAACTCCGGTACCATGTCCATTCTCGGACCAGGTCAAAGTATTGTAATCCGCAGGATAAGAGGCTTGTGTAGCTTTTGTTCTGTTCCACCGTGGAGTGTCACACTCTTTTATATCAAGAGGTTGTGCTTAGCCTCATGATATACTCGATGAAGTGATGCTCTTGCCCTTCCTTATCCATCTACCTCCGAGCCACTCGGGCTCGAGATGGTTGAGGATGCATATTGATGTGGAAATCGGACATTCTTAGCAAATGATATTGCTTTGACGTCCAAGGACTTTGATGGTGCTCTTAGCACGATTGGTAATCTGATCATCAAGCCGAGTTGTCTGTGCTGCCAAGTCCATTGTTCAGGTGCTCACCTTCGGTCAATGAGTTAGATTCATGTCGAAACTCTAAAGACCACATCTTTTCGCTTTGAAAAGCAAGTTTCCTCTCGCAATCTAGCTCGTGTTCTGGAGCTTGATGCTATAGTCAAATCTTGAGAACCTTACCTCTCGTTAACTGTTGCAACTCCTCCCTCGGACATGTCAAGTCTGAAATATCCGCACGCCTAACCAAATCTGAATCTCAAGCAGAAATGATGGTTGGTGTTTCTTAAGAGTATGACATAGGCCTTGTGTAAATCCGGCAAGTTTTGAGGTGGTGGTTGCTGAAAGAACAAGCTATGCCCAGATGTCGCCTAGAGGGGGGGAGTGAATAGGCGATTAAAACTTTTTATAATTAGGGGCTTGATAATTGCGGAATAAAACTATGTGTTTAAATTAACAAGCCAACAACCTAATTACTAGGCTCACCTATGTGCATCAACGACTTATGCTAAGCAAAGCAAGCAACTAGGTGATAGCAAGATATGAACTTCAAGCACGAAGGCTATCACAATGTAAATTGCATAAGTAAAGCTCGGGTATAGAAATAACCGAGGCACGCGGAGACGAGGATGTATTCCCGAGTTCCTCTTTGTTAAGGGAGTACGTCTCATTGGAGGGGTGTGAGATCGCCACAAAAGGCCTACTCAAGATGCCACAACGGCCTCACCCTATTCTCCGATGAACCGCACCCAAAGGTTTGGTTCACCTTCCACTATCGGAATCCTTCGAGGCGGATTCCGAAGCCCTTTACAAATTCTCTTGGGGCACACACCCACAACTCAATTGGGGGCTCCCAAACTCGTGCCGAAGCTTCACAACTCGAAGTCTTCGCGGCACCTCCAACCGTCTAGGGTACACGATGCACCCAAGAGGCAACAAGCTCTTGGGAACACAATGCACCCAAGAGTAACAAGCTTCTCAACCTTCAACTTCACGTATCACCGCAGAGAGAGCAACCCGATTCAACTAATGCAAGAGGCAAGAACACACGAAGTGGTCAAGTCCTTCACTCTCAAATTCCAACCAAGCAACAAATGCTATGGAGGGAATAAGAGAGGAAGAACAAAGGGGATGAGCACAAAGCAACCCCAAAATCTAGATCCACAAGTTTCCCTCACTTAGAGGGGATTTTGATTGGTGGAATGGTAGATCTAGATCTCCTCTCTTGAAACCCTAAATTTGGGCAAGAATCATTGGAGGGGAAGAGAGGAATCAAGCTCACAAAGATTAGAACAAAGGGGAAGAGTAAGAACAAGTGAGCAAGGTGTGCAACCAGCTTTTGGGGGCCGAAGGAGGCTTTTTATAGCCTCCCCCAAAAACTAGCCGTTGGAGCCTGTCCAGGCCGGAGACTCCGGAGTAAGTGACCGGAGACTCCGGCCTGCTGGGTCATCGGGGAGGCCGGAGATTCCGGTCATTGAGGCCGGAGACTCCGGCCAGGCCGGAGACTCCGGGCACCCTCCGGGGGAGCTCCGGACCCCTATCCAGAGGCGCACCACACAGAAGAGAAACGGCTGGAAAAGGCACAGGGCCGGAGATTCCGGGTCCCTTGGGCCGGAGACTCCGGTGGGGCCGGAGACTCCGCCCCATCTCCGGGGTACCTCCGGACCGAGACCAGAGACGCACCACACAAAACCATTCGGCAGCGAAAAAGGGGGGACCGGAGACTCCGGTCCTTTGGGGCGGAGACTCCGGTGTGACCGGAGACTCCGGACCATCTCCGGGCTAGATCAAAACAGTGAAAACCAGAACTGCCATAACTTTTGCAAATGAAGTCCGAATCGAGTGAATCCAATTTTGTTGGAAAGAGGACGACAAGAGCTTACCCTACAAAAACTGAAAATATGAAAACAAGCAAAGGAGATTATGTTGATGATGATCCCGATGATGCTTGGCGTGATGGCGATGACGATGGCGGCGATTCCCCCCTCCGGGAGGGAAATTCCTCGGCAGATTTCTCCCTGCCGGAGCTCTTCTTCTCCCTGTCTGGTTTCCGCCTTGTGGAGGCGGCGGAAATATTCCTCATCGATGCCCCCGATGTTTTTAGGTCAAGGGTCAATAATACGCCGAAGGGGAGCCGGAGAGGGGCCACAGGAACCAGGGGCGGGCCCCACCCGCGGCAGGGGGTGGCCCCTGCCCCCTGTTGCTCGCCTGTTCGCCCCCTTTTGGCTCCGTGACTTATTTCCCGAAATATTATGCTCTGAATTTTCCTGGAATTTTTGGGGCTTCCGAAGTCAGGTGTCTTGACAGGTACTTTTCCAACTGATTCCAGGCTCCGGCGGATGCATCTTCAATACTTGCCAAACATGCAAAATGGGATAAAATTACATAAGTATTGCATCATAATATGAAATATATCAATGAATAAAGATAAATTATGATGTAAAATAGTGATGCAAAATGGACGTATCAAAGTGCCAAAAACCAAAACTCAACAATGCATTTCGTAGATTGCAAACAACTAGCAGTTTCAATGTTCCACAAATGGTTAGAGACACCCCAAGAGGGATCGTGGCGGCGACACAAGTGCCCCCCGACCGTTGCAGTAACTACCCACTAGGAACTTATTTTCAACTTAGTAGAATTCATGACACATTAGCATTGTTGACTTAGGNATACACCAAGATGGGGAGAGCACTCTTCGGCATATCTTCACTTGAACTTGAGAGTTGATCAACCCGCACAAAGCCTTGATCAACCCAACACTTTTCTTCCCTTGAGCTTGACTCCAACAAATGGAGATCAAGCAAAGCACCTTGACTCCAACACATGGAGACAAGCTTGGCCTTGATCAACAAATGATCTTCTACCTTGACCTTGACTCCAACCAATGGAGACAAGCAAGCTTGGTCTTGATCAACAAATGATCTTGACACAAGCTAAAGGACAACCTACATATAGATCTCAATGCAAATATTAGTCCATAGAGATTGTCATTAATTACCAAAACCATGCATGGGGGCAACCATGCACTTTCAACAGAGAATTTGGCCCGGCCCAGGCACGGCACGGCACGAAACTAAACGGGCCGTGCCCCAGCACGGGCCCGCTCCGTGCCATGCCCAGCTCCCGGTCGCGGCCCGTGGGCCGGCCCGGCACGGCACGATTAGTTTTTTTTTAATTTTTTTACCTATTTTTATTTTTTTCAGTTTTTGGGCCGTATTTATGCTAAATGGGCCGTGCCCGATGGGCCAAACGTGCCGGATGGGCCGTCCGTGCTCGCGTGCCGGGCCGTGCCCGACCTCGCGCCGCGGCACGCGGGCCGGCCCGACACGGCACGAATCGCTCGCGTGCCTAATGGGCCGGGCCGCAACTATGTCGCAACTATGTCGGGCCGTGCCGGGCCGGGCCGGCACGTTTGGCCAGCTATACTCCTGGGCAGGGAGGAAGGGAGCAAGCCACTGCGCTATGCTTCGATTTGTGAAAGGATCTGGATTGCTATGTACAAGAGGCGATGGTCCGGAGTTAACTGAATTTTGGACAGCAAGTTTCAGGTTCAGTGCAGAGGAACGACGACGACGAGATCGACAGCACAGGCGGCGGATGCTTGCTTCTCGCGGCCGGAAGCTCAGGTGCAGGAGTGTGTGCACCGTGCAGGGGGGGGGGGCAGGCAAAAGCAATCAAAACTGAAGATGCTGACCACCATAAACTGAAGGTGCAGGTTTTGGGTCACGGACATGTCCGGCCATGGCCATGGACCTCGGCGCGAGCAGAGTAGCGAAGACGACGGGCGGCTCACCTCGGGGATGCTCCTGGGGAAGAGCACGGCTCGGGGACGACGCGACGTGCTCCAGATGAGGAAGAAGAGGTTGAGGACGTCGGCGTGCGCACGGACGGAAAAGATGAAGACGATGACCCACAGCTCCGGCTCCTCGTTCCTGGGCGGCTCCGGTCCTTGGCCTTGGCGTAGATGATGTAGACGAAGAAGACGTATTCCTCTTCGGCTCAGGTAGATGCGTCAGCGGCCATGGCGTCGCTCTCCGGTGGCAATTCTCGGGCTGCTCTCTCGGTGGGGAAGGAACAGGAGGGAAAGAAGGGTGGCGGCGCGAGGGAAGGAGAGGGAACAGAGAGGCGTTAGGGTTTGGGGAGCAGAGGGCCTTGGGTCCTCTTATCCGCAGCAGGGAGCAGGCATGGCGACAGTGAAGATGCGGTCCGGTCGCTACAGAGGAAGATGACGATGACATTTTTCTGAATAACCCCCTGGCTAAAATGAAAAGCATTACAACTTGGTCCAGCAGCAGTTTAGTGAATTTAATTGAGGCCCTAAACCATTTTATAAATTCTGCAAAAATTCATGTGGGCTCTCAATATCATCTAGAAGCTCCACAAAAAATTGGTGCTGCAAAATAAAAAGTTTTGAGCAACATTTGTTCATGGAGTTTAAATAAGGCAAATTAATAATTTCCAAAAATCCATTTACTTGGGGTATTTAAACATTTCCAAAATAAGTGAAAATATTCATGGAGGCTCCCAATATATAATGAAGCTCCCCATATTTTTATTTGGAACTTTTGAAATGTTTAACTTGGTTTCAATTTAAGAATTGGTTTAACTCAATTTTGAAGTACCAATTTATTTAATTGTTTGGCAAGAATTTTGACTTTGCCAATTAAATTTGAAAATGCATTCTTGGAACTTCCTGGACAAATATGGAAACTCAAGAGTATTTTGTTTTGCCAATTTGAGCAATTGCATTTGGGTTAGAATTTGAGAAGGTTTTGCTTCCGTTTAAGTGTTTTCCAATCTTGCTTTATTTTTATTTAGCATTTAAATATGGATGCCATGATGCAATGCAAAGCAAAAAGTGAAAATTTGGCTCAAATTTTAGGGTACCAAATCTGGGCTGTTACAGAGGTCTTTTATTTCCTCTACATGGTTAGTGGCAACAAAAGCACTAGAGGAAGTAGAAGCTTCATTGTTAGAGCAACAAGGCAAGAAAAGTAATTCATCACATGATGTACCAACATTTTGAGTGGATGAACTACAAGGACTAGCACATGGCAATATAGCATTTTTAGTTAAAGTTGTGCTATTATCCAGGGCGGCGGTGCTACCTTCCGTCAACGACAGTGCTGCCTGCACTTATGGGTGACAACGAGGCTCTCGTTGGTTGGCGGTGGTGCTGCACGATGCGTCGGTGCTAGAAGAGCTCTCGGGCATGGTACTGCTGGCCGGAGTTGGGATGCTGCAATAGGGTGTCGGCGATGCTGTCCTGCTAGCCATGGACTGCTACCCGTCGCACTCGGGGATGCTACAACGATGGGCGACGGTTCTGCCTGTCGTGGATGGCGGTGCTCCGGCAAGCGGTGGTCGACGATGGTGACTAGATGTCTAGATGAGTTTTCGTCGGAGCTTTTGAAGGCAGCGGTCGAGTTGCGCAACAGCAGGGGAGCGTCGAGGTGTCCCCTTTGCGGAGAGGTTTTCTTTCGTGCAGTCAACACATGTGCTGTAGACAGGCTGGTTATTTGATCACACGGTCTTGTATGTTTTGATCAGACGGCTAGCAACCCGGGGGATCGGACGTTTGATCCCCGGGGGACGCTTAGCGCTCCCATCTTAAAAAGGTGTCGGGAGCTGTGTGATTAGCTTTTTTCCAGCAATATTTATATCAAATCGGAGGGAGTATCTCCTTTCTTTTTTTTCCTGATTATTCTTTTTTACTTTAGTTTTAGGTTTTCAAATTAGTTTTTTTTTTGGAAAAATATTCATATTTGAAAAATGTTTAGATTTTAAAATATCCAGATTTGAAAATATTTAGTTTTTTGAAAAAATGTTTCTTGGCTTACAAATGCATAGATTTTGAATAACTTGTACTTGAAAAAAAATCATGGGTGCGAAAAAATGTCCACTAGGTGTTCGAAAAATGTTAATGATGCTAAAAAAATATTTCGTAATTCAAAAATATGTTCACTGCTTTGACAAAAAAATCACCGCTTTAAAAAAAAATCATGAGATTCAAAATATGTTCATGNGATATAATGCGGAGGAGTCCCTACCAGACTATCCAAGTCTACTAGGTCCTCGGGGGCTACTGACGTGGTTACACCTTTCGGGTGTGCCACCGTGGACTACCCTGGTGCGGAAAAGGACAAAGCCCATCGGTCATAAGGCCCAGGAAGAGGCCCCGAAGGAAAACTTAGAAAATATTAGGTCGGCAGGCCCAGATGTAAACCTTGTCGGTTTAGGACCGAGACCCAGTCCCACTATTTAAGTACTGGGAGGGCCGCCGACCTAGGGTACGCTCATATTCACCACCAGAAACCCTAGCGAGATCGCATCTCACGATCTCGCCATTGTAATCGATCTGTAAAGCTCATCATCAATTCCAGACAAGCAGGACGTAGGGCTTTTACCTTTGGGGGCCTGAACCTGGGTAAATCCAGCTTGTCAGCCGACGGATCCACCAGTACCACCATCTTCTTCTCCTATTCTCTCAACCCAAGGATGTCATCCGAGGGATTTGGCATGGTAACCCCACGTCAAGTACCAACAACTTTTGCACTTTTATCCTGTCTAACAATGTTAGTAGTAGCTTCACAAAAATAAATAGAACTTCCATCGATGTTCTCAGTTACAAGATCTTTAACCAAAGCTACTGGAGAGGAAATTTCAAGTTGTTCATCAGGTTCATAAGCTTTCCTTTCACTTTTATTAACCACACTAGCCACGATTGAGTGTTCTTTAATTTTTATAGGAAAGGGTGGTTTTTCATAGTAAACAGCAGGTAGAACAGATTCAACCGTTTGAACAGGCACATCATCACTAGCAAGCACATGTTTTACAAACATCTTTAAATGGTTCATGCTACTTATCCCACTTTTCTTTTGGAATATTAATATGGTCAACAAAGGATTTACAAGATCAACAACAATTTGAGAATCGAGCCCAAACTTAGTACTAAGCATATTAAAACATTCAGTTTCCATGAAAGATTTAATACATCATACTCATAATTAACCTGATTCTTTACCTTTGTCGATCTCCCAATCTTCCGCATTGCAATAAATCCTTTCAATTAAATCCCATTTAGCTTAACTTCTTTGTTTGTAAAGGATCCAAGAGAGATGCATCAAGCATATCCTTCTCATAGCGAGGCAGCCTCGCATAAAAAATTGTTAACAATTATATCATTAGGAAGCTTATGATTGGGGCATTTAAGCATTAAAGATTTCAAACCTCCCCAAGCTTGAGCGATGCTTTCTCCTTCATGTGGCCAAAAGTTATAAATAATTTCTATCTTAATGAATTTCATGAAGAGGAAAATTTAGAATAAAAGAGAGACATAAGCTCTTTCCAATCCATCATGTGAGAATTAGCCAGAAGCGATATACCAATCCATAGCTTTATCCTTTAGTGATATTGAGAATAATTTCCTCATGTTACCTCTTTTGACACACCTGCAATCTTAAATAGCTCACACAGATCTTTAATATAAAGCAAAATGATAACCTGGATGGCTGGGTTCCATCCCCTGCATACGGTTACCATAACATGATCAATAATTCCCATGGGTATTTTAAATGGATCAATTTCAGAGAGCGGAGGACTCTTATCCACTACAGGTGTGGTGGCAGAGTCACTCCCAAACAGCATATTAATTGAAGAGTGCTCCATAACGAAGCAAAGTAACAAGCAAAATAAAAACAGCACTTACAATAAAAGAGTTCCTTACCAGTTCCACTTACCATAGCGCTACAATCCCGGCAACGGCGCCAGAAAAGAGTCGTGATGACCCACAAGTATAGGGGATCTATCATAGTCCTTTCGATAAGTAAGAGTGTTCGAACCCAACGAGGAGCAGAAGGTGTTGACAAGTAGTTTTTCCGCAAGGTTTCACTGCAAGCACTAAAAGAGAAATGTTTTTGGATTTTTGATTTAAAGAAAAAATAAAGAACAAGTAAATAAAAGAGTGCTACAATAATTGCAGCAAATAGCCCAATCCTTTTAAGCTCAAAGGACAGGCCGGTTGTGTTACTTATGAAGATTAATAACGTTCTCGAGGAAACATGGGAGTTTCTGCCTAGCCAGTTCCATTGCACGCCGGTGATTAACCTTCAATGTTTGATAAAGTGCTGTGTGGGTGGACCTAGCTAATGCACGCCCTTACTTGGACAAATACATACTTGTGATTAAACCCCTTGCAAGAATCCGCAACTACAAGAACGTAATTAAGATAAAAACCTAACACAGCCTGAAACTCCGAGACCCTACGCTCCCTAGTGCACTAGTTCACAAATTGGGGTTAGGTTTCTGTCACTCCTGCAACCCTACCATAAGCAAACTAAATAACTATGCATTCCCCTAGGGCCCTTGAAAGGTGAAGTATCATGTAGTCGACGTTCACACGATACCACTAGAGGAATAACACCACAACATAAATCAAACCATTAAATATTACTCAACATTATGCAATTACTAGCAACTAGGCTTTCCCCATGTCCTCAAGAACCAAACGAACTACTCACAAGACATCATATAGATCATGATCAGAGGTGATATGAATAAGGGCAAACAATCTGATTGTAAAGACAATTCACCGATAAAACTCTCAAGCATCAACTACAAGTAGTAATCAACACCCGGGATACAATTCCAATGAACTAATAACAAAACAATGACAAATGCTACAGCGGATGAGATGGGACGGTGACAGTGATGATGGTGTTGATGATGGAGATGGTGTTGATGATGATCCCGATGAGGCCCGGCGTGATGGCGATGACAATGTCGATGATTCCCCCCTCCGAGAGGGAAATTCCCCGGCAAGATTTCTCCCTGCCGGAACTCTTCTTCTCTCTGTCTGGTTTCCTCCTCGTGGAGGCGGCGGAAAAATTCCTCGTCGATACCCCCAAGGTTTTTAGGTCCAAGGGGAGTAATACGCCGAAGGGGAGCCGGAGGGGGGGCACAGGGGCTAGGGGCGGTTCCCACCCGCGGCCTAGGTGGGCCCGCGGTAGGGGGCCGCCCTGCTCCCTGGAGCTCGCCTCCGTGCGCCCTTTTGGCTCCATGGCTTATTTCCCATATATTTATCTCCGAATTTTTCTAGAATTTTTGGAGCTTCCGAAGTCAGGTTTCTTGACAGGTACTTTTCCCAGCTGATTCCAGGCTCCGGTGGATGCATCTCCAATAATTGCCAAACATGCAAAATGAGATAAAATAACATAAGTATTGCATCATAATATGAAATATATCAATGAATAAAGATGAATTATGATGTAAAATAGTGATGCAAAATGGACGTATCAATGCACCATCGGTACCCTATCCAACCCCATCTTAATTGATGATGCTTATTCACTTAGAAAGGATAGAGTTGGCAATGTGTTTGCCAAATATGTTGGTACTCAAAGTGGTGTCAAGAAAAGAACCATTCGAGTTGCCAAACCTATTGTGACTAACCTCTTAGGACCCAACTTGGTTGGGGACCAACAAGCTCAAACTTGATCAATAGGTGTTTGTGGAGGACATTGGAGACTTGGCTATCATTTGAAGAATTAACGGATCTTCATGGTTATATTTCATTCAAGCCAAATCAATTGTATTATCACATATCTATCTCATATCCATTGTGCCTCCTTGCAGTAACTTGTATTTAATTCATATATACATTGAAAGTTGCTTGCTCCCTTGCATGTGTTAGTTTTGTTCCAAGCATGTGCTTGTATGTGATATGCTACTTTCTTACTTGTCTTGTTATTCAAGGTTGGGTATGTTAGTTGTGTATCATGTATGTGTAACTTGTGTGTTGAGCTTTATTGGATCTTGTGTGGATTTCATTAGGCTCTTTGAGATATTAATGGACTATCCCATTTTGGGGGAGTGATATGCTTTGTGCACTTCACAAACCTAAAAATGTGTTTACATGAGGCACACCACCTAGTAGTGATATTTCAATATTATCTAGTTACTATGTGGTATGTCATATTCATGAGAAATTCAAATTCTACAATGTCCATTAATTTCTCTAGTTGGTTTTATTTGCCTCTTGCTTAGATAAAATGAATTATCACAGTATGGGGGGTAATAGCTATGTGCATATTACAATCCCACAAAAATGTGAACATTTGAGGTTTGCCACTTAGATTTAATATTGCAAATTATCTTATTCCTATGTGGCATGTTGGCTCGAACATGTTCCAATTTCCATTTTGTTATCCTTTGCTCTGTTGTGTGAGTTTGCTTGGTGTGGGTTTTTCTCTATATGCATTTCCATATATTATTTGAGAAACCATTGTTCCATATTATTCTAACCATGGCCTTGCCTGTTGGTTTGAATAGTTGAAACTACCAACAAACTTTGTTAAAATATGGTGTTTTAATTCCCTTGCCATATGTTTTATCGTGTGAGGATGACTTGTATATCTCTACTCACCGGGTAAATATTTCCTTATACTCATTGTCCTTCGACAATTGATATTCCACATTTGTGGTAGAATATTTTTGTTCATCCTCATATGGCTCTTTGCGTTGAATTGCCTTATTTATTGCCAAGTTTTTTTTTGTTTTTACTCCCTTTGTCTTCCTTGCCTTTTGTATGGATCCTAATTTTCAATTGGTAGTGTTTAGTGTTGGAAATAAAATATGGAGAGTATGATCCCTTGTGCATGCATTTTGTATTCAATGCAAATATCAAAGATAATGGATGAATCTTGGGGGGAGCATTCATTTTTATTTAGAACACTATCCTATCTATAAATATTTGATCCTTTCAATTGGCATTTAATTTCCATCTTATGTGTTTATGGAAGACCAAGCTTTTTTCTTTTGCTGCTTTGTGCCATCATAAAAAGTGTAGAGGGTGTTTAGTTTATTTGGTGTAACCTTGCTCTCTCTTGGGAGTTTGCTTTCTCATTCCTCGTTTGTGTTTTATCTCCTTGAATGAGAAAATCCTTTGAGCATGTCTCCTTCTTTTATCTTCTATGCTCCTTGGCCTTGCCTAGGTACCTTCAATTGTATTAATTGGAATTTGATATCTCCTCCATAGATATTTTTCAATTGATATTTATTGTGGGAGTTTGATACCTTATTGCTTTATTTTACTTTACTTGATTTCGGTCAAGTATTATCCTCCTCCTTGGTATCTTTTCTCCTAGTTGGTATCTTATTATCAATTGGTGTCTTTTCAATCATGTGTTGTTTTGATTCGATTCCTATTGATATCTCACTTCATGTGTTGATGTGTTTTGGAATCAATCATATGTTGCTTTGATTTTCCTAAATCATGTGTTGATTGGATTTTGATATAATTTGGCACAACCTTTTTTGTCACACTTTGGTGTGCTCTTCTTGGTTTACTTGGTGTTTTCATCCAATTATATCTCGTTCGGTTCTAGAAAGTCTTTGCATGCTCGGTTACTAATTTATATTATTTTAGCATGCTTATCTTTTTGATCCAATATATAGGGTATACTCCATCCGAATCCTAAATCAGCTAAGATGTGCATGAAATTCAATTTCATATCTATATGCACATATTTATGTGGAGTATGTCCTATATATTGTAGTTTATCTAACTACTATGGGACCTAATGAGTTTGGGAACCATTTTGTGCTTGAATTTTGTTTTAGGTACAATGGATATGCATTGGAGGCTTGTCTCATCCATAAGGAAGATGTTCTCACCATGTGATTATAAGAGTCAAGCTATGATGATTGCCAAAGTCTCATCTTCTTCATCACCAATGTCATATCGGTAACAAGTATCTATCCCATGCATACTTTTCTAGTCTCAACCTTGTGTAGGTTGCTTCTTGGCATGAAAGCTTTTATGTGCAATTGTTTTGGTTTTGGCTTTTTCCTTCACTTGGTATATCTTTGTGATATTTGTGATGAAACTGCAAAAACCTTTTCTTCAATTGGTATTAGTTCTTTGTGATACTTGTTGCCTATCTCAAAGCATCTCCACTATCTCTTGTTCCCTTAGTGATATGTGTGATGTCTTTGATTTTTTGAAGTTCATTTATATACAATGATTTAAGCTATGGAGGCATACCTCTTTTGAATTTGACTGCTTTGGATACTTCTCCCTTGTCAATATTTCATTGGCATCTTTTGGAGTATTCATCAATGATTTGCTATTCAAACCTATACATGGGTCATCTCATTACTGATGCATCTAAAATGCATACATGAACTTTGCACTATAATACTTATATTCCATTCATATTTGCATCATATAAGGGGTATATTACTGTTATTTAATGATTTTTGGTAATTAATAATGATTTCCCCTTTTTATGGAATTAATCCTGCGCAGGCAGAAAATCCCTATTTCTTTCTTTATCTGTTCGAGGACCTTAACGACGTCATAATGAGCTATAAATTTACGGGGGTCATTATTTTGGAAGGAGGAAGACATTGGAGCGAAAGAAGCAAGCGAAAGGAGGCCGGAGGGACAAAATAGGGGGCCCCACGCGGCTACAGTACCAGGCCGCGTGGGCCTACCTAATTCAGCCCTCGTGGCCCCGTTTGCATAGATCCTTCGCCCAGAAGCATCCTCGTGACCTAAAAACGTCTATATAAAGGGTCCCCCGACGTTCTTCGAAAGAAGGGCCGCCACAGAAGAGAAACAAGAAACAGAGACCAGGAGGCTGCAGATTGGAGGGGGAAAACTCCGGCGGAGCCCTGCCGGAGAGGTCTCCTTCTTCTCCATCGACATCTCCACCGTCTCCATGATGAAGAGGGAGTAGTCCACCTCTGGACTATGGGTTTGTGGCAGTAGCATATGTATCTCTCTCTCTTGAGCTTCACTAATTAGCACCGTATGAGCTGCTGAACATGATTACGGTCACCGTTGTATTACCATTGTGGTGGATCTTTATATGAGTTAATATATGTTGAGATTGCAATGTTATATTTCAGTTATGAAAGTAGATGCATATTATGTACCCCGTTCTTGTATCCTTGTTATGATCAAGCATGTTTATGAGAGCGTGTGTGGGGGAACGTGTGCATTAGTTGGAGTAACGGGGGTGGTGAAGTGATAAGCTGACAACTTAATATCATGATCCATTGGGTGTTTACCTTACTTTGTTACCTCACTAGGGATAAATCAAAATACCATGTTGTAGGGTAGGAGGAGTGACATGCCTCTACCTAAGACTAGATCCATCATGTGTTTATTTTCACTTCATGTCATTAATCTTAAAGCTATACTCTGATGTTATCTTAATTACTAAGGTGCATGATTTAGTTCACATCTTGGTGGAGTATAAGTGAGACTAATAATCAAAAGGTCTCTATGTTAGGACATGATGCCCATATAATTAGTAACATGTCATTAACCTTGTTTGCAATCTCATATGTTAAATCTATGTCTACTCATTTGCCACACTATATTAAAGAGAGAGTGCATGTGTGAAACCATGAACCCCGGTCCATTTTTAATCATAAGAAACAACTTTCCAACCACTTTTAAGCATCTTTTACATTCAGCCATTTTAAAATCAGAAAATACAAAAACACTTTTACTTCTTGCATTCACATATAAAAACCCCAAAAATACCATCCATCGTCATTGCTATCATCCTTGCATACTTATTCACCACCATTGCATTTTTATTTACTGTTTTGCATTCATTATCATCTTAATATCATTCTCACACCTTGTGCTTGACAACCACTTGGTGAGGTTGAGGGCAGAAAGCAATCTATTTTGTTTGCAGGAAATCTAGAGAAGGACAAGAAGATAAAACCCACACTACTGATTCCCCGAGAGTTCGATATTAAACCCTCGAGTCACCTTCTTGGGGAAAAACTACCACTTCTACATACTCTGCACTTGGAGGCTCAACCTATCCCTAATATATTATCTTCCTTTCAGGGTATCAAGAGTACTTGTTGACGTTGTTGAGGGAGAAGAACACTCTCATCAATCCCATCATCAAAGGTTTTTCTGGCGCCGTTGCCGGGGAATCATAGCTGGAAGGTTTTGTCCAAGGATATCACAACAAAGTCAACTTCATCATCAACTTGTGCTAACACCTAAGATTGGGGAGGTTGCACCTACGTGAGCATCATCTTGTTCATCTTTACCTTCAAGCATTTTATTTTGTTTTGTTTTTGTCTTGCATATCATATTTAGATTTCGGTTTGCATATTTTATTTTCAGTTTTGCATTTTGTTTTGCATTAGTTAATTCGGTTTGCATTGTTTTAGTGTCATTTTATTTTCAGTTTTGCATAAAAAAATCAAAAACACATAAAAATTTGCATAATGGAAAAGAGAACCTTTTGGCCTTTTAGTGTTAAGAATTTTCCTCAAGATATGGATGTCCCTATTGAAGAAACTGAGGTAGATCCTAAGATAATGAAATCAATCTATGAAAACCGTTTCTATGGAAAACCTAAGGAAGATCCTTTAGCTCACCTTAAGAAATTTGATGAAAGATGCAACATGCTAAAACTGAACCATCCTAATGTTAGACTTAAGCTTTTTCCTTACTCTCTAGGGGGGGAAGCATTAGATTGGATATTGAGATGGCCACCTGGTAACTTTAGCATCTGGTTTAATTTGAAAGCTGCTTTTATTGAAAGATTTTGTCCCATTGAAATGATTTGCAATATTAAACAAATGGTTATCAAGTTTAAACAAGAGGAAGATGAACCTTTGGTGAAAACATGGGAAAGATTTAGAAGCATAGGTTTTGGAATGGCTCATGGTCTTAGAGATTGGATGCTCATGCATATCTTTTATATAGGATTATCTGAAACCTCTAGAGTCTTTTTGGATAAGGAATGTGAAGGTTCTTTCATGAATATGTCTTCTTCTAATACTTATTATCTACTTGATGGCTTGCTTTTGGAAGCAAAAATTAAAGAAAGTTTAGATAAAGCTCAAGTACCTGAAGAAGTTTTTGATGACCGTTATGAAATATTTGATCTTTATGATAGGAGAGCAAAAGTTGAAGAAGTTAAGATGCTTAGTGAAGTTAATGATCCTTTGCTTGATCTGAAGAATAGTAGCTTGCATGAATTAATATCTATCTTACAAAAATTTGCAAGTGATCCTTCTATTGATGTTAACAAATCTGGTTTTGGTTCCTATATTGCTAATCATGTCTTGAAAGAAAAAATTGCTAGATATAATCAAGAAGCTATGATACCACCTAAGCTTGGGGATGTATGGATCCCCAAGGTGCTAGTAACTATTGGAAAAGAGACACACCATGCCATACTTGATCTAGGATCTAGTGTCTCTGTTTTATCTAAACAATTATATGAAGCACTTGAATTAAAGAATCTTGAAGAATGCTCTATTGAACTTGCACTTGCTGATAATACCATTAAACATGCTTTAGGAAAAGTAAGTGATGTTATGGTAGAGTTACATATGACTTTTGTACCTGTGGATTTTCTAATCATGGATATGGAGAATAAAACCTCTAGTCCTATTATTCTCTGAAGACCTTTTCTTCGTACCACAGGGGCTATTATTGATTCAAAGGAAGGGAATGTAAAGTTTCAGTTTCCACATAAGAAATGCATGGAACACTTCCCAAGGATGAAGGGCACAACTTTTAAGCTCCCTCATGAGCTTCATCATCGGTAAAACAACAAGTAAGTAAGCCTAGCTATATGGCTACAAAGAAAGCGCTTTACGGGAGGCAACCCGGTTGTTTTTATTTGGATTTTCTTTGTGTCCTCTTGCTGTAACAAGAGATTGTTTTCTTAGTTTAGTTTCTGGATTTTTTAATAAAGTGCCAAGTTTACCCATTTTGGTTTGAAAAAGTTGCTATTTCTATGTCGGAGATTTTATTTCTGCACAGAGTCTGTGCACTGTTTGTTTTTTCATTCTTATTCTGTAAATCCGAATGAGCTTATATTTTTACTGTAACTGCAACTTTTCATCCTCTGTATGCCTGAATTTGTTCATAATTTTTCGACAAGTTTAAGTAGGACAGAAAAATACGTTTTGCTGCTGCTGTTTTTCTGGACAGATTCTGTCCCATATTGTTTTATGCATAGTTTGAACTATTGAGTTGATCCAATTAAGTTTATGAGTAGGCATACAACATTATACACTCTCTGATCATTCATATGAATTTTAGTCCATGGATTATATGCAGCAAGAAACTTGTTTGTTTATCTCTACTAATACCACCCCACAGAAAAGAGATGGGAGAAATTGTGTTTTGAAGTTTTTTCACAGGGATTGGAGGAGATGCACCATGAGTTATCCAAGGATGGTGAAAACCATAAGCTTGGGGATGTGAACATCCCCACTGAACCTACACACTCTCGGTTTGCACACGTCTAACTTCTGTTTTTCTATCAATGCACTTTATCGCATAAACTTGGAGCGTCTTTTTGTTTGTTTTTTCTTTGATTTTTATTTTGTGAGACCACCACACTATCATTTATATATGAGAAAGCTACTGGAAATATGGGTTGAAATATCTTGCATGCTTTTATTGTATTGGGAAAAGGGATGTCTAAGTTGATTTTTAATGACACATATAGTTGCATGATTCATGAGCCTCTTTATGAGTAATAATTTGCAAATGCTTTATCATGAGCTATCTTTTATTCATGTTTTGATGCTGTATGTTATTTCACCTTGTTTGACATGAATTAGTTAGTTCTATGGACACTCATGCATGCATCTAGATGGTCATCTTTCTCCCTTTTGCTAGCCCAAAACTTCCAACAAGTAAAAACTTGTTTCCAACACCTTCAACCCAAGTTTTTCCAGTGAGTCCACCATATCTACCTATTAGATTTATGCTATTCCAAGTATGTTTATCATGTTATATGTGTTATCTATACCTCTAAATGAAAATGATGATGTTATTTATTGTAATGGGAAAAGTTGGTTAAAAAGCTCTCGCGAACTTGATGCACACTTTACTTTTATTGCATTCAATAAAGATGAGCCATTGTGATTAATATTATGAAGATAGTGGCTTGATAAATGTTTAAGGTTGGGAGTTAGCCCATATGTGCTGTCACATGCAAAGCTTTCAACATGTTCCATCATTTGTTTAGTTGATATCATGTACTTTTGTTTATGGATGCCTATCATGACGTAATAATGTGGAAATAGAGTTAAGTTTAAATGAGTTTGTATAAATGGTTAGAGAGAAACCTGGGCCGCTAATCTAAGCCATGCATCATTCATGGTGGAAATTTACTTACATGCTATTTTGAACTCTCTGTGATACACCCTACAATAAAAAGCTATATCAAGTGGTAAATAAAGAGGGTGTTGAGGTTGTTCATTATGTTTGTTTGTCTTGTTGTTTTGATGTGGGCTTGATCCATATCATGGGACAAGAGGTACCCCAGTTGAGACTCTTGATGATACCATTATTACTTACAATGATAGATAACTTAAACTTGCTTTGTTTCCCAAGTTGAGTAATCATGGTGTAGGTACTTGTATTCAAGGGGCATGAGACATCTAACCTTTACTTTATCAAGGCCACTACTCATATTTGCTTTCACATGTAAACTTTAATCATTCAAGATGCTATGATAGGGGAATGAGAGCTTTACACCAAGTATTACCATTGCAATCAATAACTTAAGTAGAAAAGTTTGGAGGATAGATGAAACTTATGCATGTTTGACCTCTACTTATTTATATATCTTTTCCAAAGTGTCCACCTTTTATATTCAGATTTTCATCTACACTCTATGGACCTCAAGTATGCAAAAGTAAGAATGTCCATATTACTATCTTTTATGTTACACCTTGTGAACTATCATTGAACATCCTTGCATTGAATACTTGATATCACTTTATAAACTGTTTGCATATTGCTACTTCTTTGAAATAATGAATCATTTGACTTTATGTAGCAGTAGCAATCATCTTTTATATCTATGTTGTGATTATATTGCAAAGTTCATGTTAGTTTTATCACTTTCATACTCGAGGACGAGCATGAGTTAAGCTTGGGGATGTTGATGCATCTAAAATGCATACATGAACTTTGCACTATAATACTTATATTCCATTCATATTTGCATCATATAAGGGGTATATTACTGTTATTTAATGATTTTTGGTAATTAATAATGATTTCCCCTTTTTATGGAATTAATCCTACGCAGGCAGAAAACCCCTATTTCTTTCTTTATTTGTTTCGGGACCTTAACGACGTCATAATGAGCTATAAATTTACGGGGGTCATTATTTTGGAAGGAGGAAGACATTGGAGCGAAAGAAGCAAGCGAAAGGAGGCCGGAGGGCCAAAATAGGGGGCCCCACGCGGCTACAGTACCAGGCCGCGTGGGACCACCTAATTCAGCCCTCGTGGCCCCGTTTGCGTAGATCCTTCGCCCAGAAGCATCCTCGTGACCTAAAAACGCCTATATAAAGGGTCCCCCGACGTTCTTCGAAAGAAGGGCCGCCACAGAAGAGAAACAAGAAACAGAGACCAGGAGGCTGCAGATTGGAGTGGGAAAACTCCGGCGGAGCCCTGCCGGAGAGGTCTCCTTCTTCTCCATCGACATCTCCACCGTCTCCATGATGAAGAGGGAGTAGTCCACCTCTGGACTATGGGTTTGTGGCAGTAGCATATGTATCTCTCTCTCTTGAGCTTCACTAATTAGCACCGTATGAGCTGCTGAACATGATTATGGTCACCGTTGTATTACCATTGTGGTGGATCTTTATATGAGTTAATATATGTTGAGATTGCAATGTTATATTTCAGTTATGAAAGTAGATGCATATTATGTACCCCGTTCTTGTATCCTTGTTATGATCAAGCATGTTTATGAGAGCGTGTGTGGGGGAACGTGTGCATTAGTTGGAGTAACGGGGGTGGTGAAGTGATAAGCTGACAACTTAATATCATGATCCATTGGGTGTTTACCTTATTTTGTTACCTCACTAGGATAAACCAAAATACCATGTTGTAGGGTAGGAGGAGTGACATGCCTCTACCTAAGACTAGATCCATCATGTGTTTATTTTCACTTCATGTCATTAATCTTAAAGCTATACTCTGATGTTATCTTAATTACTAAGGTGCATGATTTAGTTCACATCTTGGTGGAGTATAAGTGAGACTAATAATCAAAAGGTCTCTATGTTAGGACGTGATGCCCATATAATTAGTAACATGTCATTAACCTTGTTTGCAATCTCATATGTTAAATCTATGTCTACTCATTTGCCACACTATATTAAAGAGAGAGTGCATGAGTGAAACCATGAACCCCGGTCCATTTTTTATCATAAGGAACAACTTTCCAACCACTTTTAAGCATCTTTTACATTCAGCCATTTTAAAATCAGAAAATACAAAAACACTTTTACTTTTTGCATTCACATATAAAACCCCCAAAAATACCATCCATCATCATTGCTATCATCCTTGCATACTTATTCACCATCATTGCATTTTTATTTACTGTTTTGCATTCATTATCATCTTAATATCATTCTCACACCTTGTGCTTGACAACCACTTGGTGAGGTTGAGGGCACAAAGCAATCTATTTGGTTTGCAAGAAATCTAGAGAAGGACAAGAAGATAAAACCCACACTACTGATTCCCCGAGAGTTCGATATTAAACCCTCGAGTCACCTTCTTGGGGAAAAACTACCACTTCTACATACTCTGCACTTGGAGGCTCAACCTATCCCTAATATATTATCTTCCTTTCAGGGTATCAAGAGTACTTGTTGGCGTTGTTGAGGGAGAAGAACACTCTCATCAATCCCGTCATCAGAGGCACACCACCTAGTATTGATATTTCAATATTATCTAGTTACTATGTGGTATGTCATATTCATGAGAAATTCAAATTCTACAATGTCCATTAATTTCTCTATTTAGTTTTATTTGCCTCTTGCTTAGATAAAATGAATTATCACATTATGGGGGAGTAATAAGCTATGTGCATATTATAATCCCACAAAATGTGAACATTTGAGGTTTGCCACTTAGATTTGATATTGTAATTTATCTTATTCCTATGTGGCATGTTTGCTCGAACAAGTTCCAATTTTCATTTTGGTTATCCTTTGGCTGTTGTTTGTGTGAGTTTGCTTGGTATGGTTTTTCTCTAATATGCATTTCTATATATTATTTGAGAAACCATTTGTTCCATATTATTCTAACCATGGCCTTGCCGGTTGGTTTGAATAGTTGGTACTACCAACAAACTTTATTAAGATATGGTGTTTTATTTCTTATCCCTTGCCATATGTTTTATCTTGTGAGGATGACCTTGTATATCTCTACTCACTGGGAAAATATTTCCTTATACTCATTGTTCTTGGACAATTGATATTCACATTTGTGGTAGAATATTTTTGTTCATCCTCATATTGGCTCTTGCGTTGAATTGCCTTATTTATTTCCAAGTGTTTTGGTTTTTACTCACATTGCCTTCCTTGCCTCTTGCATGGATCCTAATTTTCAATTGGTAGTGTTTAGTGTTGTAAATAAAATATGGAGAGTAATGATCCCTTGTGCGTGCATTTTGTATTGAAATACAAATATCAAAGATAATGCATGAATCTTACTGCTTACTCATGAGCTTAAAAACAGAGGCAAAAAAGGAGAATTTTGAATATTTTAAAGATAGCACATGAGAAATTTACTTGGAGTGGCAGGGAAATACCACATGTAGGTAGGTATGGTGGACACAAATGGCAAAGATATTTGGCTCAGGGATTTGGATGCACGAGAAGTATTCCCTCTCAGTACAGAGTTTTTGGGCTTAGCAGGATATCAAGCAAACACATAACATCAACTTGGTTCAATAAATGACTACAGATATACATCATGCATAACCACTAGACTTCACACCGTCTACCTTGTTAGCCAAACCAACTCTTTGCAAAAGAATATCTAGACTTTGAGAACTACCAAGTAGGACAAGCATCACAATTTTAAAGCCTTACGGTAATATCTTTACTAATCTACTCTTACTAGATGGTCCACAAGTTTAAACATTAATCTACTTCATATCTCTAAACAATTGCCAAGTATCAAAGATTCAAGACAATGGTCTACAAGATTAAGCAGCACATTTTACACTTCCTACATGATAATTTCCACATTACCAAACACCAATCAACTTATTTGAAACAAAACAAAAGGGTGAAGCAACATGAGCAAAACTTCCTAACTACAAAAGCTAACAGCTGTGAACAAGACATGCTTGAAAACAAGAGCTAAAAGCATAAATGACAAAGACTAAACACTCAACACATATAAGTGAAGCACATATAAGCTAAAAGCGGAGCGTGTCTCTCTCCCAAACAAGCATGCCATGGATCCAAATTATTGCAAGGACCAGAAAACTAACACAAACAAACTAAAAGTAAAAACAAACCGACGCTCCAAGAACAACACATAACGTGTAAAGGAATAAAAATATAGTACCATGAGAGAAACTGATGATTGTTGATTAAGAAGGGCATGCCTTGGGCATCCCCAAGCTTAGACGCTTGTAACTTCTTGAATATTTTAGAGGAGGGTCCATGGGGAGCCTCCCCAAGCTTAGGCTTTTGTTCCTTCTCGATCTTCCTTCATCACCTCGCACTTGGATACTTGAAAACTTCCTTCACGCAAAACTTATAGCAACTTCATTAAGGGGTTAGTCCACAAAAACAATATCTTCCTTCAGTTCCAAAGAACATATCAAGAACTCATTTTTTACAACATTAGCTACTGTCACAAAGGTATAAGTAAAGCTCTAGCTTTGAAAAAGCTTCACTTTGCCCGCGAAAGAAGCAATGCAAAACTGAGGACATAATCTGTCAAAAACAGAACAGACTGTAAAGATGAATTTTTTCGAGGCACTTATGGACCTCAAATCAGAAAACTTAAAACTAGAAAAAGGTAGACAAAACCCTGGTGCTGGCTGTAAAAAATATGCAGCCACAGATGACGTTCTGTGAATTATTGGATTTTTGAACAGTGAAGAACAGAAATCTGTTTCTGGACAGCAAACTCACAAATTAGTCGTCCTCTCTTTAGAGGCTATTCTTGGCACCAAAAACCAAAACAAAAAGATACAAGGGAGTTTCTACAGAAATAACATCACCCAAAACTCAAAGAAACCAAAAAGAAACATAATAAAATGGGTTGCCTCCCATAAGCGCTTTTCTTTAACGCCTTTTAGCTAGGCAGAAAGGGCAAATTCAAGTTTTATCAATAGTATCAAGATCAAAATCATCAAGGACATCTTCAGAGGTAGAACTAGCACTACTGAGGGAGTTGCTTGTTGAATCTTTAACTTCATCATTATCAAGAACAAGATTTAGAATTTTAGTCTCTCCTATATTTAGTTCATTGGGGAGTTTTTCAATGATAACAGGAGAACTAAGCTTGTTTATTTTATTCGGTTTCAGTTCAGAAACCTTGGGGACATAGGTAAACTTAGGTCCCTTTCCTGCTAGAACTTCCTTCTTTTTAATTTTAAGAGATGAAAAAGTCGCACCTATAGCTTCCATAATTTCTTGTAATTTACTAATTCTCAAATTTTGATCATCCTTCCCTTTATTGGTCTTAAGATTATTAATTCTTCTATTTATATGCTTTAAGGATCCCTCAATCTTGATAGTACTATCAAGTAGCTTTTTATCTACTTCAGTTGCCCAATTCATGCTTGGCAAATTTTTCTCTAAAATATCAAGTCTTTCCACAACATGTTCCATTGTGGTTTCAGTTTTAGGTTCATTAGTTGGTGGAGTCCCAACTAGACTTTCAATGATGTTGTAAGCCTCAACCGAGGGAGTGCCTAGAAAATTTCCACCTGTTAAAGTGTCTAGGACATACCTATACCAATTTGTGATTCCAACATAAAAATTTCTGAGAAGGATTGTATCTGAATATTTCTTTGTGGAACGGTGTTGAGAATCAGTAATCCTATACCAAGCATCTTTTAAACTTTCTCCCCCCTCTTTGTTTAAAAGTACGAACTTCAACTTCAAGAGACGGAGAAAAAGGAGTGGTACTAGCCATTATAACAAAGTAAACCAAATTAAGCAAGGTGCTGGAATTTTTAATTTTTTTTGTGTTTTTCAGTTTTAAAGCAAACAAAAGGAAAAAGAAGGCTAACAAAAAATATACTAGGCAAGACAATAACAAAGTAAAGTGAAAGTATGTGTGAAACTCCCCTAGTTGAAGCTTCCAAGTCCCCGGCAACGGCGCCAGAAAACGTCTTGCTGACTGCTGTTGGGAGACCCCAAGAGGAAGGTATGAAGCAGCATAGCGGAAATTTTCCCTTGATTACAAAACCAAGGTTGTCGAACTAGTAGGCCTTGGAGAAGGCTTAGCAAGGTGTCAATAGCGCCATTTCTCGATTATTGACGTGGACCTGCACACTGCTGCTGTATTAAAATAAGTTGGGTGGTGCCCCAAGCGAAGGCGGAATTGCAGCTAGTAGCAGTTTTCCCTCGTTTAACGAATCGAGGTTTATCGAACCAGTAGGACTTTGAAATCAACAACGAGGTGAATGTTGAAGATCTCTGGCGCTTGACCTTCAACAGACGTGGACCTGCACACACTCAGCCAAAATACTTTGCCCCCAACGGCGGAAAGGTTGTCAATCTTTCCGATCTCGCAGAAAACAAAGCGGTTAATTGTATGATGAAATAGATGAAATATGAAAAGTGACCAGAGAAGTAATTATGATTAAAAGCAAGTAAATAAGGTTGTAAACAATGTAAAAAGATGGACCGGGGGCCATGGGTTCACTAGTGGAGTCTCTCAAGTAAATAAAATATGCATGTGACGGGTGAACGAATTACAGCTAGGCAATTGACAAGATCATGACACAAACCCGATTTAGCTATGACAAAAAGGACATGATAATATTTATGGAGGCATCACGACAAGGAACAAAGACCGTTGAGTCCAACTGTGTCTTTGTCTAAAAAGTCCACCGTGGGATCGCTATCCAGCCTGTCACCCAACGGTATTAAGTTGCAAGCAACAGACAATTGCATTAAGTAAAGTGCATGAAGTAAGCAATACTAATATCAAAAGAGACATTAACACCGCTGTTTTATCCTTAGTAGCAACAGCACACCCTCGCCATTAGACGTTTCTGTCACTCGTGCCCAGGAACAAAAGGGGGCATGAACCCACTATCTAGCATAAATACCCTCTCTTGGAGATACACACAATCACTTGGCCAAAGTAACTACGCACATCGGAGAGCATGCAAGAACATAAATTACTCATATAAGAATCATGCACAATCTGAACATAACTTCATAATCCATTGGATCCCAGCAAACACATCACATAGCATTAGAATAATCGATCTTGATCATGTTAGGCAGCTCACAAGAACATAAGACATGAAGCACAAGAGAGAGAGACTACCAACTAGCTACTGTAATGGACCCGTAGTCCAAGGTCAGACTACTCACAAATCATCCCGGAAGAAGGCATGATGATGAAGAGCCCTCCGGGATCGATCTCCCCTCCGGCAGAGTGCCGGGATCAGTTTCAGATTGGACCCCGAACTAGGGTTTTCGGTGACGGCGCGTTGGGGTCGAGTTTTTGGAAAATAATGGCCACCTCGACGTTTTTAGGTCAGATAGCAATTTATAGGCATCAGATGGCGTCGAGGAGGTGCCCCACGGGCAGGGGTGGGCCCCACCCGCGGGTGGCACCCAGGCCGCGGCAGCAGGCCGCCCCTGGCCTGTGGGTGGCCCCAGGGCTGCCCTTTCCTCGTAATTTTTCGTCCAATTCCGAGAATATTTCCAGAAGTAAATTTCTGAAACAAAAAGACAGAAAAAACAGGAAACTGGCACTGGGCATCTTGTCAATAGGTTAGTCCGACAAAATGCATAAAAATGATATAAATGACAGTAAAAACCTGTGACAATATCACAAAACTAGCATGGATTAATCAAAAATTATAGATACGTTTGAGACGTATCAGCATCCCCAAGCTTAACTCCTACCCGTCCTCGAGTAGGTAAGTGATAACAAATAATTTTTGATGAGACATGCGACCAACACATTCTTGATCAAGATAGTGATGCAAATCAAATGATGTGAATGAAGATATACAAAACAATTGTCTATAATTGATAGCAAGAAAGCAATGAATAAACAAGTTGAATCATCCAAGCAAAACCTTTCATAAATAGTATGTCAAAGACATGAAAACAATGTGATCAACATATTTGACTAATTCACAAGGATAATAATTCCATGTCAAAAGTGTTTGAGAATCAACACAAAGGAAGATGTAAGAATTAGCAAAGAGCTTCAACTTCCATCGGATTATCTTATAGATAAAGTCAATATAAAGATTCATGTTTAATCTTGATAATGTAATATGCTCAACGATACCCAGGGTCAATGCTAGATGTTTGCTTTTTGTGGAGATAGAAGGAAAAAGGGAAAACTGACTCAACATTAAAAGTAAAAGAAAGGCCCTTCACAGAGGGAAGCGGGGATTAGTCATGTGCTAGAGCTTTTTGGTTTTTAAAACAGAAGTAAAATGATTTTGAGGTATGCATGCTTTCGTCAACGACTTCACAACAGAGAAGCTATCTAGTCCCTCATGACAAGCAAGGTTTTTAGACTTGTGAGAGCAGCTGGTTCTTAGAAGAGCGAGTACGCTCTTCTTTCTCCTTGGTTTCACCACTGTCCAATGTCTAGGTTGATTTCTCAGATTTGCATTGCGCGGAGGAGAATTGTGAGTTATATTTATATTTTTGCTTAAGCTGCTCTTGGGTTGATTCGAGTGAAGACGTAATCCATCAACACCGGGTGAAAGGGGGGGAAATGACCTCGCTTGTCACAAGTTATATCTAGCTCTCTACTGCTCCCTCATGAGCTTAAAAACAGAGGCACAAAGAAGAAGTATTTTGAATTTTTAAAGGTAGCACATGACAAATTTACTTGGAATGGTAGGAAATACCATGCATAGGTAGATATGGTGGACTCAGCTAGCAAGAAAGTTTGGCTTTGGGGATTGGATGCACGAGTGAACCATACACTCAGTACGAATTTTTAGGCTTAGCAAAAAGGGTGTTTGAAGAAAACATCTAACAATAACCGGTAACAGAACTGAAAGGGATCGTATGGGCACCTAGAGGGGGGGGGTGAATAGGTGCTACGGCAATTTTTAATTCTTTTTCAATTTTAGGCTTGGCGAAATGGTAAATTATCTAGATATGCATCTACGATGAATTTACCTATATGACAAGATAGCAATTACAACTAGGCAAGTAGCACAAACGAGAACGAGGAGGGTGGAAAGAGATAACCGAAGGGAAGCACGCGGAGGCAAGGATGTATTCCCGAGTTCCTCCTTGTTAAGGGAGTACGTCTCGTTGGAGGGGTGTGAGCTCGCCACAAAGGCCTACTCAACGCCACAAAGGCCTCACCCTATTCTCCGATGAACTTTGCCACAAAGGCTTGGTTCACCTTCCACTATCGGAGACCTTCAAGGCGGAATCCGGAGCCCTTACAACGTTCTTGGGGCACACACCCACAACTTAATTGGGGGCTCCCAAATCAACACTCTGTTACAATTACAACAACAAGTGAGCACAAGAATCTAGGGTAACACAAAGCTAACCCTAGAAACAAGAATCCTCGAGAGAACGAGGGGGAAATGAAGAACGGCTTGGTGAAGATGTAGATCCGGGTCTTCTCCTTCAATCCTCCGAAGATCAACGCGTTTGGACGGAGGAGTTGGGAGATCTTGTGATTTTGAGCTCTCAAAAACTAGGGTTCATAAATGCTGGACGAGCTAGCTGTCTTGAGGTAGGTGGAGGGGTATTTATACCCCTCTGCAAAAACTAGCCGTTTGGGTTCACTTAACCCGGAGACTCCGGCCTAAGAGGGCCGGAGACTCCGGTCTTGGCCGGAGACTCCGGTCTCCTTCCGGGGTCCCTCCGGGCAGGCTCCAGTAGCTCCCCACACATGCACGCTTGATCGAAGGGCCGGAGACTCCGGTCAGGAGGACCGGAGACTCCGGGGTGAGCCGGAAACTCCGCACCCGGGCGGAGAGTTGTCGAGGACGCTGGGCAGGCCGGAGACTCCGGTCACCTGGGGCCGGATACTCCGGCCTCCCGGAGACTCCGGGCTCCTTCCGGTGTTCCTCCGGAGGGGTATCCAGAAGCTCCCCACACTTTGGCCAGAGAGCAGGAAAACAAGGGGCCGGAGACTCCGGCCTGGGAGGCCGGAAACTCCGGCCAGGAATTTCCTGCAGCAACCAAAACCTTGCCCTTTCTTCACTTTTTGGTGCAAGATGCTAGGGGTAAAAATTATGTCAAAACCTGCACCACTTAGCATCACATTAGATAGTCATTAGTGTTGTTAACTAACACACAAAACACATAGGGGTTAGGAAATGTTCTTTCAATCTCCCCCTTTTTGGTGTTAGATGACAACACTAAGATTTGCAAATAAAGGATCATATCATGTGACAAATAGCATCTCCCCCTAAATGTGTGCATATTAGACAAGATTTACAAAAGAAAGTAAATCCACATATAGGGGAGGATGCCACAAATGAAATAAGACATGATATAATCAAGGACACAATCATTTGCAACAATAAGGAACATGATATAGAGGGGTTGATGATAATGTTAGCAACCATACCTTGTGAGTGAGAATAAAAGATAATTCCAAAGCATATTTCACCTCACACATAATTCAACCATAGATAAAACCGATATCATGTCTCCTTAACGACCACAAGATCCACATCTCACACATAAAAATAGCAAATAGAGTTCAACACAAAGTTCAACGAAATAAAAGGAACACAAGCTCTTAAGGAATGATAAAAGCAAATGCTTGTGCCCCGACCCATGCAAATCCCACGGATAGCCTACTAGAACCATTTCTCCCCCTTTGGCATCGAAACACCAAAAAGGAAGAAAGGCGATGCTAACGATCCCCAAAGAAGTCACTCGGAGTCCTCGTCGGTGGCGTCATCATCATCATCATCCTCATCATATTGAGAGCCACTAGCATCTTCATCTTCTTCAATCTCTCCATGAGGCATTGGAGCCTTTCCGGTGTTGCGTGAGGAAGAAGGCATATGGGAGGACACGTCCTCAAAATCAAAATCTGACCAAGGGAATTGCTTTGCATGCCAAGCATCATAGGGAATTGCCGCTTCACTACCGGAGGATCTTCTTCTTCGGCGAGCTCTTCTTGCGTTGCTTTGCCAATGCGAGGAGATGGAGGAGGTGGAGGTGTCTTGTCCCTCTTTTTCTCCAACTCCTTGAACAACTTATTTTGATTGGATATGATCAACTTCCTTTCCTTATAAGCTTCGTAATTTTCCCGGTGGAGGCACACATTCATGCGAATCACCATCTTCTCAAACCAACTAAGCTTCTTGATCTTCCTTTGCACATCATCTTTGCCCTTGCTAACCCATGAGGGAGGGTCGGCATTCTTACTCCTCCTACGAACGGGTGCCACATCTTCTTCCTCTTCTTCACTTGATGCAAACGGAACACGAGAGGGACCACTTGAAGAAGAAGGCTTGTCATGCTTGAGGATTTGAAGAGAGCCGGCCTTGTGAACGGTGAAGTGCTCACGGTTGAGAGATGGCACTTGGTCAAGGATAAGCATCATCACATAAGGTGCATAAATAGGATTCTTCATCTCATGCACGGCCCAATGCAACTCGCATTTGATGAAATCCATCACGTCAATCTCATAACCTTGACAATTAACTCCGGCTTGAAGCACCTCATAAGAATGAACAAGAAGATTGACAAGCCCTCCACGAATTGCATCCACATTCCCGGCTTGAGGTGCAATATTGCTTCTAAACATGCGAAGGAGGATATTAAAGGTGGGGAAAGGTCCTTGTTGGAGCCAACAGCTGACTTGTTGAGATAAAGCGGTGTCAACTTGTTTTTATCATAGTGGACCCCTTCCGTGTGCATGATTCTTCCTTGGGAGGCTTCACCCGTGCGGAACACATATCCAAGCAATGCACCGAACCTTGTCATAGAGGACTCACATCTCATAGGCCCGGTCATCCAATGTCAACTTGACATCAACATCTTCTCCAAACTGAACTGGTAGCAAAGAATTGGTGCACCAAGTTGATGTCATAGTTTTGTTGAAGCGTCATGAGGTGCTCCAACCCGAGCTTGCGAACAATCCACACGGCTTCTTGGAAATATTGTTTAGTGCTAAGGGCGGAAAGATTAAGCACCTTTTGCACACAAACCTTGTTAGGACCCGAGAGCTTGACATACACTTCATTCATCACAATCTCTTGTTCTTTTCTCCAAAACCGAGGATTGGAGGTGTTGCGTGGCATATCGAAGAAAGGCTGAGATCTCATGGCACGGAACTCCGATTTGTTTAACCCACTAAGGGTGGTCAAATTATCAAACTTGGCTTTCTTAGCCCTCTCTTGAGCAAGGAACTCTTCTTCGGCTCTTCTCTGTGCAGCCTCTCTAGCAGCAGCACCCCTGTCACGCTGAACCAAGCGGCCATCCTCAGTCCGATCCAAATAAGCACGATTTCCCCTCTTTTCTTTTCTAGTCACTTTATTGGGGTTGTGAGAGATTTTCTTGAGTCGCTGTGAGGATCCTGTGAGTAAACAGATAGTAGGTAGCAGGGGGATAAGCATACATGTCCAAGGAAACAAAGATGCATCAATTGGAGAATCAAAAGCACTCAAACTTGATCTACACCGGAGATTCCGGTCTCAGGGGCCGGAGATTCCGGCCACACCGGAGTCTCCGGCCTGGGACAGGCCGGAGTCTCCGGCCCTGAGGCTGAGAATCTAGGGTTAGGTCAAAATTCGATGCTAACGATGCTAGAATTGATGCATTGAGATGAAAAGGCAGCACAAGATTCTACACCATAGGGAGCAACACTACACACTCTATCCAAGATCTAGGAAGAAACCTAGAGAGGGAGAGAGAGAGGTACCGCTGCTCGACATGGTGAGGTCTACCAATGGTGGGGAGGACGTTCCCCAACGTTGGAGAGGAAGGAGGGCCGGCTGGACGGCGGATTCCGGCGGCGGGAGCGGCCGGAGGAGCTTCATCCAGGCATGGGGGCGGCAGCAGAGGAGAGGAGAGAGTCGGGGGTGGAAAGGAGTTATGAAAACAACCCCACCCCGATCCCCTTTTTGACTCTCTGGATTCGCCGAGGCCGGAGTCTCCGGCCTAAGCACACCGGAGTCTCCGGGGTGCCGGATTCTCCGTGGCTTAGGGCGGAGACTCTGCCCAGACCGGAGTCTCCGGTGTTAGACACCGGAGTCTCCGGCCCCCACAACTCAGAGACGCTGGTTTATGGTGGTGGACATGTATGTGGCAAGAGGAGCAAGTTTTGGGGAAAGTAGAGGCTTGGGATAGACAACACAAACTGGGATGGTACTTCACACTCATCTTGCAAAAGCCAAAAACAATAAAAGCCAAGATTGAGTGAGTTTCCCATAAGAACAAAAGATTTGCAAATAAAATCCAATAAAATCCCAAAAGAACCAACTCTTCACTAGGAAGAGGTCGGTGGCCTAGGCCACCATGTATGAGTTTATGGAATGGCACCGCGAAGATATATCTTGGGTCCATAACCAATACTCGTCATTTAAGCTCATAATTCATGAAATGAAAATAGAGATAAATAAATATTTACTATATGCATATTGGGGGGAGGGAGAGCCCAATTTATTAGGACAACACTCCCCCTAAATTCATGCCTACACCTAAACCCAACTAGAGAATTGACCTATAGGTGTGTATGCAAGATGGTCAAGTCAAGCTCCTCGAATCCACGATATTTAGTTCATTCCTCAAATAAGTGAATCTTGCTTCATCAAGTGGCTTCGTGAATATATCGGCAAGTTGGTCCTTGGTTGGCACATAAGCAAGCTCAATGTCTCCACGGGCAACATGATCTCGAATGAAATGATGACGAATCTCAATGTGCTTGGTTCTTGAATGTTGCACCGGGTTGTAGGCGATCTTGATAGCACTCTCATTGTCACACAAAAGAGGCACTTTGTCACAAGTGACACCGTACTCCTTCAAAGTTTGCCTCATCCATAACAATTGAGTGCATGCACTTGCGGCGGCAACATACTCGGCTTCGGCGGTGGAGAGGGAAATGCAATTTTGCTTCTTAGAAGGAAGTTGATTTCCTATCATCTTGATCACCGGCCCAATCCGAATCCGTGAAACCCCGAAGAGTGAAAGATGAATCCCTTGGATACCACAAACCAAACCTTGGGGTATGAATTAAATATCGTAGGATTCTCTTGACCGCCAACATGTGGCTTTCTTTAGGAGCCGCTTGATACCTTGCACACACACCTACACTCAACACAATATCGGGTCTAGATGCACAAAGGTAAAGCAACGAACCTATCATGGAGCGGTAGAGCTTTTGATCCACATCTATACCCTTTGGGTTAAGTTGTAGATGGCACTTGGTATCCATAGGAGTCTTCTTCTCCTTAGCATCCACCATATTGAACCTCTTGAGCATGTCTTGGATATACTTTGCTTGGCTAATAAAAGTCCCTCCTCTCAATTGCTTGATCTCAAATCCAAGGAAGAACTTCAACTCGCCCATCATAGACATCTCAAACCTATCGGTCATAAGCTTTGCAAATTCATCATTAAAAGCTTTGTTAGATGAGCCAAAGATAATATCATCAACATATAGTTGGCATACGAAAAGCTCCCCTTTAACCCTCTTAGTAAAAAGAGTGGGATCGATTTGCCCAACTTCAAACCCACGGTCTAACAATAACTCTCTAAGGTGCTCATACCACGCACGTGGTGCTTGCTTAAGTCCATAGAGCGCCTTATCGAGCTTGTAGACATGGTTAGGGAAGTTGAGGTCCTCGAACCCCGGGGGTTGCTTAACGAACACCAACTCTTTCAAAGGACCATTAAGAAAAGCACTTTTAACATCCATTTGTTGCAATTTGAAGTTATAGCAAGAAGCATAAGCAAGGAGGATACGGATGGACTCAAGGCGAGCCACGGGAGCATAGGTCTCTCCAAAATCAATGCCTTCAACTTGAGAGTACCCTTGAGCCACCAAACGAGCCTTGTTCCTCACCACCATGCCATGCTCATCTTGCTTGTTCTTGAAAATCCACTTCGTGCCTATAACATTGCGGCACTCCTTTGGCTTCTCAACTAGCTTCCAAACTTTGTTGCGTTCGAAATTGTTGAGCTCTTCATGCATTGCTAGCAACCAATCCGGATCTTCAAGAGCTTCGGCAACCTTCTTTGGCTCAAACATGGCAATGTGAGCTTGATGATCACTAAAATTTGCCAATTGCCTCCGGGTGGACACCTTGCTTCTCACATCACCAATAACCTTGTCAAGGAAATGTTCACGACGTTCCATGGTTCTTGCAACTCGAGCTTGACGACGGGCTTCGATATCCTCATTGCATCTTGGAGGTATCACTTGATCATCTTGATCATTTGAGTCCCCGTCTTGACCGGAAGGTTGACCTTGATCATCAATGGGCTCGGCTTCAACATTTGAAGAAGATGGTTGAGCAAGGTCTTGATCTTGGCTAGCGTCATGAGATGGAGAGTTTGAATCTTGCATAGCAACTTGATCAACGGGTTGAGGGTCTTCAACTTGTTCTTGGGTTGGTGCAACTTGCTCTTCTTGGGCAACGGTTTCTTGTGTAGATGAAGGCTCCACATGAGTAGAGCATTGTCCTTCTCGATCCACCACAAGGGGTTCCTCAATGGGGCGGAAGAATCCCACACCCATTCTTCTTATGGCTTCTTGAGGTATTACATCATCTACATCGGAAACATGAAATTGCGCCACTTGGGAGCCGTCATTTTCTTCGAACACCACACTACAAGATTCTATGATGCGCCGTGAAGCTTTATCATAGATTCTATAAGTGTGGGATTCGCCACCGTAACCAACAAAAATACCCTCTAGAGATTTAGATGCGAATTTAGTAAGGCGACAACCTTTGATCAAATAGAAACACTTACAACCGAAGACACGGAAGTAGGAGATGTTAGGCTTGTTGCCGGTGAGGATCTCATACGGAGTCTTGTTCAAACCTTTGCGGAAGTAGAGCCGGTTGGATGAGTGACATGCCGTGGATATAGCCTCCGCCCAAAAACTTAACGGAGTCTTAAACTCCGCAAGCATGGACCTTGCCATATCCATAAGAGTCCGGTTCTTCCTCTCGGCTACACCATTTTGTTGAGGGGTATATGCGGCGGAATATTGATGACGAATACCCTCTTCACTAAGAAACTCATTGAGGGTGTAGTTCTTGAACTCGGAGCCATTATCACTCCTAATAGCCAATATGGGGACATTGTGTTGACGTTGCATTTCGGTGGAGAAGTCGATGAAGGTTTGTTGGGTCTCACTCTTCAACTTGAAGAAATAAACCCACGTGAATCTTGAATAATCATCGACAATCACCAAGCAATACTTCTTCCCACCAAGACTTGCTTCGGGCACGGCACCAAAAAGATCAACATGGAGAAGCTCCAAGATCCTCTTGGATGAAATGATTGTCTTGCTAGGGTGAGGAGAATCATGCATCTTGCCTTCAACACATGCCCTACAAACACGGTCCTTGGCAAAAGAGACATCTTCTTTTAGTCCGAGTATGTGGCCACCCTTGTGGAGACTTTGCAAAGTTCTCATGTTGACATGGGCTAGGCGGCGATGCCACAACCAACCCTTGTCGGCCTTTCCGAATAGGCACATCGAATTTGTAGTGGTTTTCCCCGAAAAGTCAACCACAAACAAATCATCCTCGACGTACCCAACGAAAGCGACCTTTAGAGTCTTGCTCCACAAGATGACCACAACATCAACATCAATAAAAACGGCAAAACCCATCTTATTAAGAGCATGGACGGAAAGTAAATTGTAACCAAGGCTTTCGACAAGCATGACATTTACTAAGGTGACATCCTTAGCAACTACCACCTTGCCCAAACCCGTTACCTTAGACTTTGATCGGTCTCCAAATGTGACGGTTCCTCCATTTATGCTTGTTCTCAACTCCGTCATGATCTCTTTGCTTCCGGTCATATGTTTAGTGCATCCACTATCAAGCACCCATTTTGACCCGCCGGAAGCATAGTCCTACAAGGAATCATTGCTTTGATTTAGGTCCCCATTTTTCAATGGGTCCTCTTTTGTTAGCAACAAGGGTCTTAGGAACCCAAATAGAGCGGTAAATAGGCACATTTCTAGGACCAACGAATTTCGCATAGACATCCCCATAATAATCAACAAAGATAATGTAATAGGGGTTAGTCTTTCCCGCAAAGTCATCACTAGTAGTTTTGCCCCTTGTGGCACTACCACTAGCAATGTTGACCCTTTTTGCTTGAGGGGCACTAGGGATGTTGGCCTTCTTAGCTTGAGGAGCACTAGGGGGTGCCCTAGCATCTTTCATGAAGGACTCCTTCTTCTCCTTCTCAACGAAACCAACACCACCTCTCCCCTCCTTGGAAGGGACAAACGGTCTCTTACCACGGGAGATGGCATTAGCAAGGTTAACTTTCAACCTAGCATTTTCCTCAATAATATTTGCATGATCACAAGTAATAGGAGTAGAGGAGCTAGGCACATCAATTTTAGATGGTTGAGCTTGAAGTTGTTCATACGACTCTTTGAGGGTGGAGAGCTCACTCTCCAAAGCCTTGTGAGCCTTAGAGAGATTCTCTAACTCCTCGGTTAGTCTAGAATGACCAACGCCAAGCTCGACCTTTTCTTTCTTGCAAATTTTATATTTTGCTCTAGCATGATCACGTTCCTTAATGAGCTTAGCAACAATTTCATTATTAGTTTCTTCTATGGATTCTAGTTGTTCTTCAAGAGAAACTCTAAGCTCATGTTCTTCTTCAAGGTTATCTTTTAGAGAAGCAATTTCCATGGCATCATCTCTTTCTATTTTACCTTTTACCTCTAGCATTTCAAGAGCATCATCATATTGACTCATAAGAGTCTCAACATGCTTCTTGGTTTCACCTTGCATGTTAGATATAAAATGATCCAAGGCAACAAGTTCCTCCTTAACTTCAAGACTAGTAGAATCATCTACATTACTCATGACTTTGGGAGTTGAAGGAGATGATACCTCATTGGCCTTGGCCATAAGACATCTTGCGGAAGAGGTTGAGACATTTTCATTGGGGGATTCAAAGAGAGAAGGGGTTGAAGCAATGGCAATCCCGGCCAATTCACTCTTGGTTTCTTCTTCTTCTTCTTCCCCGGATGAGTATTCCTCTTGAGCAATCAACACCATCCGTTGAGGTTTCTTGTTGGTGGGATTCTTCTTGAAGAATGGCTTCTTGTTGGGAATCTTGGGCTTAACCTTACGGACAAGTTTGCCTCCATGGTGTTCACGGTTTTCAAAGGGACATTCGGCTACGAAGTGATAGCGATCTTGGCAATTGTAGCATGAACGCACCCTTTGACCACCCTCCTTCTTTCCACTTGACTTGTTCACAAACTCTCTTGCCTTAGATGGACTCTTCCAAAAATCCTTGTGCGAGTGAGACAAAGTGAGAGCCGAGTAGTCCTTGAGGGTGTCCTCAAGCTCCTTGGGATTCCAATGAGATACATCTTCTTGTTCTTCATCATCACTGTCTTGTGCAACCATCTTGGCCTTCAAAGCTAGGGGAGAACTCTTGTGCATTCCAATGGCTCTAGCACGAGCATCTTCGGCGTTCTTGGCGGCCACCTTGAAGGAGGAGATCTCTTGCATGACTTCCATTGATGACATAAGGTGATAGTTGTGCCTTCCTTGGAGACTCTTCAAGTCGGTTGACTCAAAGGGCCATAGAGCACTCACATACTTCCTCTTGATCCATGCATCATCCACATGAGTTGCCCCAAGTGACCGGAATTGAGTGGCAAGGGTCTTGAGTCTTCGATACATGTCTTCATGCTCTTCACCTTCTAACATGAAAAAGCCCTCGGCTTGGTTGCTCAAGGACTCAAACCTATTCCTCTTCATGCTCTCATTGCCGATGAACTCATTGGTGAGAGTCTCCCAAGCTTCTTTGGCGGTGGTGGCAAGCTCGATATGGGACATGTGCTTCTCCCCCACGGCGGTTTGGATCATGTTGAGAGCCAATTCATTGAGTTGACAATCAACCACCTCTCTTCTTGTCATGTTGTTGGGGTCGTGTGCCTTGAAGCCAACCTCGATGATCCTCCAAAGCTCGATTGAAGCACTCTTCATATAAGATCTCATAAGAAATTGCCAATTAGAAAAACAAGATGGATTAAACTTGGGTGGGTCACCCCTATTGTTTATATGAGGATGAGGGATAGGTGGGTCGGGGGAGTATATGTGAGGAACCTCACTATAGTTCTCCTTCCCACTAGCATTTTTAGATGGGGATTCTTTAGTTCCATCACTACCCTCAACCTCCGATGCTTGCGCGGCGGAAGAATTTACCTCTAGTGGTGGTGGTGTGGGTCCTACTCCCTTAGGAAGGAGTTGCGCGATCATCTCACGCAATTCCTTCATTTGAGTGTCCATGGTGGATCTAAGACGTGTTTCCAAGTTATCAAGATCCTCCATGGTCACCCCGGGTTTAGGATCCGCATCATCACCGCTGGTACTCATACTCTCTTAGGCGGTGAAGCCTAGATATAGAGACAAGGCTCTGATACCAATTGAAAGGGATCGTATGGGCACCTAGAGGGGGGGGGGTGAATAGGTGCTACGGCAATTTTTAATTCTTTTTCAATTTTAGGCTTGGCGAAATGGTAAATTATCTAGATATGCATCTACGATGAATTTACCTATATGACAAGATAGCAATTACAACTAGGCAAGTAGCACAAACGAGAACGAGGAGGGTGGAAAGAGATAACCGAAGGGAAGCACGCGGAGGCAAGGATGTATTCCCGAGTTCCTCCTTGTTAAGGGAGTACGTCTCGTTGGAGGGGTGTGAGCTCGCCACAAAGGCCTACTCAACGCCACAAAGGCCTCACCCTATTCTCCGATGAACTTTGCCACAAAGGCTTGGTTCACCTTCCACTATCGGAGACCTTCAAGGCGGAATCCGGAGCCCTTACAACGTTCTTGGGGCACACACCCACAACTTAATTGGGGGCTCCCAAATCAACACTCTGTTACAATTACAACAACAAGTGAGCACAAGAATCTAGGGTAACACAAAGCTAACCCTAGAAACAAGAATCCTCGAGAGAACGAGGGGGAAATGAAGAACGGCTTGGTGAAGATGTAGATCCGGGTCTTCTCCTTCAATCCTCCGAAGATCAACGCGTTTGGACGGAGGAGTTGGGAGATCTTGTGATTTTGAGCTCTCAAAAACTAGGGTTCATAAATGCTGGACGAGCTAGCTGTCTTGAGGTAGGTGGAGGGGTATTTATACCCCTCTGCAAAAACTAGCCGTTTGGGTTCACTTAACCCGGAGACTCCGGCCTAAGAGGGCCGGAGACTCCGGTCTTGGCCGGAGACTCCGGTCTCCTTCCGGGGTCCCTCCGGCAGGCTCCAGTAGCTCCCCACACATGCACGCTTGATCGAAGGGCCGGAGACTCCGGTCAGGAGGACCGGAGACTCCGGGGTGAGCCGGATACTCCGCACCCGGGCGGAGAGATGTCGAGGACGCTGAGCAGGCCGGAGACTCCGGTCACGAGGGGCCGGATACTCCGGCCTCCCGGAGACTCCGGGCACCTTCCGGTGTTCCTCCGGAGGGGTGTCCAGTAGCTCCCCACACTTTGGCCAGAGAGCAGGAAAACAAGGGGCCGGAGACTCCGGCCTGGAAGGCCGGAAACTCCGGCCAGGAATTTCCTGCAGCAACCAAAACCTTGCCCTTTCTTCACTTTTTGGTGCAAGATGCTAGGGGTAAAAATATGTCAATACCTGCACCACTTAGCATCACATTAGATAGTCATTAGTGTTGTTAACTAACACACAAAACTCATAGGGGTTAGGAAATGTTCTTTCACCCGCGTCCCATCGATGTTGTCACGTCAAAACCCAGCACCGCCCCTCTGCCTGGACTGTGCACGTTTTGTCTAATTAAAGTTCTATAAATATGTCTTAAAATGAATCTATACATTAAAAGCCCTTATTAGTGGGTCCCACGTGTCAATGGTGAAAGAAAAGGGACAAATCGCAATCAAGCGTGGGAATTCAAAACCATGGCCCTTGATAATGCTAGCATGCCTTAAAATGTCTTACAAAAGTGAACAGAGTGACTAAACAAACTAAAATGCTGAAAAATGATAAGTAAATAATAAAAAGAAGAAAGGACATAGGGAGAGGGAGACGCATCCTATTTTTATTGGGCCCAACAAGACGTGCAACGGGTCAAATAATAAAAACAAGCATCCTCTCACGTTTTGTTTTTGCCGAAAGATCACATCTTTTGACATTGGGCCTGGCTAGGTTTTACTTGGGCCTGGCCTTTTCGCCTATCCGTTGTAGTTTTTTTCTACAAAAGAACGGAACATTTCACACACATTTCTAACGTTTTACAAATTTAACCAAACTAAATAAATGTTGGATTTGTGATGCATATCTGCCAAGTCTTAGCCATACACAAATGGCCCGAGCTAACTGCTACACTAATTACATTGTTACAATGACCAAAGATCAGCAAATAGACAACACACATTTGCAATATTTTAGGAATTGGAACAAACCAAATGAATTTGCATCTGTCATGCATTACTTCCAAGTCTTAGCCATACAGAAATTGTCCAAACTAACTGCAACACTAGTTACATTGTTTAGTGACTAATGATCAGCAAATAAACAACACCAAGAGCAATTGCACATAAATAAAAAACAACAGACATCATATTGTCCTGTTTCTTCAGATCGACAAGCTTCTTTAGGTGCTTGTTCATCTTCTTCATCTCCTTCACTTCCGCCGCAACCCCATCCGCTTTCCCCACCGGAGCAACCACCGTGGCTGATCCCAACTGCTCGGCCGACGGTGGCGAATTGACCTCCAGGAAGGCGCCCTCCAGTTCAATCCTATTGATGTACTCATCAAGCCACTCGAAATGGTGGCATTTCCGCAGATCCGGCTGAAAACAGAGCAAAATTTTCCCAAATCGGATGAAACCCTAATTCCCAAATCGGATGAAAACCACAAAATTGATGAAAACAAAATGAAATTGGTAGAGGGGAAACTAAGATCTCACCTTCCCTGGCTCTGGTTTGCTCTCGCATTTCACAAACTCGCGCCCGGCGTTGCCTTTCTCATCGCTCACGGTGGTCAGGCGCTTCAGGGGCGCCGTCCGTGGGCAGTCAGGGCACCGTCCCAGCGGCACTGGACCATAGCGCGGCCACCGGCAGGTTGAAGCGGAGGTCGACATCACCGCCGGCGTTGCAGCGCTTAGAGGATCGCCGGAGAAGAAGGGGGTAGGAATGGGCGGATGCTCTGTACTGCAACGGTCGAATGAACGCTGGCTCCGGTGCGAGGACGAGATCGTCTCTCTTGTTGCAGCTACGTGTTCTGGGTCCCACGACATGAGGTGGACAAGCAGTGGGTCCCACGATCTGACGTGGATAAGTTTTGGGTCCTGCTCAGCCCATGTAGTTTGAATTGATAAGCTGTCTACTGATGTTTAAGAGAAGTGTCGCATTACAGCTATAAGCCTCCCGTCAGAGGACGAGATCGTCTCTCTTGTTGCAGCTACGTGTTCTGGGTCCCACGACGTGAGGTGGACAAGCAGTGGGTCCCACGATCTGACGTGGATAAGTTTTGGGTCCCGCTCAGCCCATGTAGTTTGAATTGATAAGCTGTCTAGTGATGTTTAAGAGAAGTGTCGCATTACAGCTATAAGCCTCCCGTCAGACGTCGCATGCGAGCTATTTCCAGCAAGAACGTCGCTTCAAATCCAATAGCGATGAAAGATGTCGCACAGGGGCTATTCACCCAAATTAACTGACGCCGGGAAGGCGGAGAAGGAGGGAGGTGTGGGTGGGCCTTACTCTTGATGTCGCGGACGTAGCCGTGGTGGGCGGCCTCGATGAACCTGGCCTCCGGCGGCCACCGGTCGCGGTCTGCACAACAGCACAAGCAGATCGACGGGTTAGAGAGACGGCCGGCGGGGTGTGGGAGGGAAGCAGATCGACCAGCCATGGATCGATTGGGTTAGGTCACGTACCTTCGCCGAGGAGGAGCTCGAACTGGCAGGGCAGCGGCAGCTCCCTTGTCCCCATCCTCCCCTCTCTCTTCGCCGGCGGCGGTGGCGGAGCGAGGCGTGGAAGGAGGGAAGCTTCTGGAGTAGAGTAGAAGCGGGGAGAAATAGATGGGGAATGAAAAGCGCGGGAAATGGGAGGGAGTGGGTGGGAGAGACCCAATAGGCGGTCGACACGTGGCCTACCACAGACCATCGGCCATGGCCTTTCCCTGCTTTGCTTCTTTCTAGATTCAAATTTTGATTTTTGAATTCAGACTTGGTCTACCGACAACTCCGACGGTGATTGCTTGAGTTTTATTGACATTGGAGAAAAAGTTGGAGACCTTTGTCTAAATCTAGGGATGTAGACATATTTGACATAAATTACAGAATCTATAACACCACTGCTCCTCTCCATGTCAACGTTGCATCTTTGGAGCCCGAATCTAGATATATATATATATATAAAAAAAGGGGGGGTCAACAGCAAGGGCTCGAGCAATCTCGCCTTATGCACAATTTGTGTCCAGAATAAAGTCATTCATCAAAACCATCAATTGTCACAAAATTTGGAAAGTAACAGCCTTTCAAAGTGCCCTAGTAACAGGCTGCGAGTTTTTTTTTTTTGTCCTAATTTACCACTCAGCTACGGGTTGTGCAGCTGTTCAGCTCACTGCACATACATGGGAACTTGCATTCCGGAACTAATAAAAACTGCTCTTCTGCCAAATATTTCAATCTGCCACGGTACATGAATCGCGTACAAAAAAAGTCGCCAGAACTTAAAAGTTCGGTGTTTTGTCTGAGAACACCAAAAATTATAGAGCTGATGTTCTGCGTGAGCTTCTCTCCCATGTTAGCACACAGAGGGCCTGATCATCTCAATTCCATCGCCTCCCTGCAAGAGTTAGTTGATCATATGAGTTAACTGATGACGGTAATTTGCAGATTATGGTAAAACCAAGAATACGCAGCTGCTGACAATGTTGATCTAGTATAACTCAAGAAAAAACAAGATAAAACATGGTTCTTTCTCACCAGAACAATTTCTCGATCTCCTCGCTCTCCGGGTCCAACTCTAAAGCACGCGAGAGTGAGCTATATGCACTTGAATAATCCTACGGGAGGCAAGCGCACAGCAGGATCAAATAACAGATGTCAAAGGAGTGACGAGAACAGTAGGTTTGGACTCTAGTATTGCACACCTTCATGCACATTAGAGCTGCTCCTTCACGATAGTGCGCCTTTGCCCACTTCGGCCGCAGCTTCTTGCACTCGTATGCATCATCAAAAGCCCTTTCCCCATTACCCATGCGAAGCCAGCAAAGGCTCCTGTTTGATAACAGCTTAGCATCGAAGTTATCAAGCTTCAGTGCCTGCACAAGACAAGACAGTCAAAAATTGCTGTAGTTACAGCATTCCAGAAGCTATGCTAAGTTTCCCCAAGAATGTGTGCTTTGCTCCACAGGTAGAAGGACAGAAAAAAATAAAGTGATAAAGGAGCAACTTCTACCTGTAATTTCACTCGATGAAATGGAATACCGAGATCAATGCATTATAATTTCCAACAAAATAATCCCCATGTTTTGTTACCAATAGCTCTAGGTATGAAACTTGTCAAGTCTACACTGTCCAGCTAACACTCCATATAAGCGAAAAGATGTGCACACTAGTGACTAGTCTTTCAACAAGTTCATGAGATAGCATTGTGAGGCAACTGGTCAATTTTAATGCATTGTCAAGGTCAGCTAATTTTAATAATAAATCAACCAAATTGTAATGGAGAAACATGTTTCATGGCTGTGCATCTAGCCTACAAAGGGAAAATAGTCCGAGAATGTACCTGTGTGTAGAACCCTGATGCAGCTAGATAATCCTGCTTCTTAAATGCTTCATCTGCTTGACGTTTCAGGTCAAACATCTTTGTTTTCACAAAACAACCATCCTGGGCAACTCATAACTCTTGAGTCAGTTATATATAACTTACAAGGTCTGATGTGTGTGAGGGGTATCATTACTTTAGCAGGATATTAAGATGAAGTGAATGAATATAGGGAACAGTTTTACACAATTTTAAATCAGTGCAAGATTTGAAAATCCGGTTCTCGCAACACAGACAGTAAATGGAGAGAGCTGTATAAGAAAATGAACTGGTCCCTTGTTATTTTTAATAAAAATAGACTTAATGAATTATAATTTGAGCAAAATAAGTTATCCAATGAAACGTCATTTAAATAAAACGAGTATTCAGACTTGATGAATTACCATTTGAGCGAAAACATCATTCGTATAAAATGAGTTTTCAAAACAGAACATAAAAACAATGCAGATGGAAGAATATACATGCGCATTTGACGAGCAAGAATAGGAAACCAAGCAAGAATTATAATATGGTGATCTTGAAGTTTTATTAACGTCGACTTGATGCTATCCTTGCTCCAAGAGTTAACATGGAACCAAAATTTCTGTGGGTGTGCAAATTGCTAAAGTTACAGACCTCAAGTTGTTTGATTTCCATCTTCACATGACTAATGATTCCATCAACACTCCAATTCTCCATAGTTGAAATGGGAGAGGTGAAAGGGAAGAGTATCTCAACATCTTCCCATGTACCATACTCAGCAGCCAACTCTATTGGCAATCTACCAAACTGTTGAGGAACAGGGGAAGCTTTAGGAAAGCAATATTCAATATTAGGGGAAAAAAGCAATGTTCTGGACATAATGAATGCAAACCATACTATTCACATGACCAAATTAAAAAAGACATAGCACAAAGGGGAAAAGGCAAAACAGCAACAAGCTTGTCCAAAAACAAGGTAGCACACCCTTCTATTGTTATTTTGCACATAGTGTCATGTAGTTGTACTTACATCATAAATCGTAAGGTTGGTTCCAAATCAAAATAAGATGTGTCTTCTGAAACTATAAAGCCAAGCAAGACACGAGAATATGTGACAAAAAAGAGCATTCTCACCGTGTCAACAACATTTGGGTTTGCACCAGCTTCCAGCAAGCACTTAATAGCTTCAGTTAAGCCCTTCTCTGCAGCCTTTGCTAACAGATTATCACATGGACTAGCACCGCTCACATCAGCTCCACCCTATCAGATGCAATTACAGAAGACAAGACAATCATAGTATCAACAGTTGTCTGGTCGCTAACATAAAGGCAACTAAATCAAACATCAGTTTTTCCAAGTGGAATATAATGAACAGAGGATACTATACCTGAATCAACAGTTTCACACAGGACACAAAAGATTTGTGTAATGCCATGCCTAAAGGTTGAAGCACACGAGTACCCTTGTTGGGCTGGAAAAAATAAATAACTTTATTTTCATGCCAAAATATGACAGTTCCAAGAGAAAGATGGAATTTGCAAGGGAAAAACAGCTGAGCCTAGTTCTTTTCTAAGAGTACAGCTTATAAAGTTATATGTCCCTTTGCTCCCACTGATTCTTCAGAATTGGTATGTGGGTCACCGGACCTAGCATATGCCTCGTGTGGCTAACACATTAGAAGTTATGAGCAGGGCCTATTTGGTTGATTTATTAAGGCTGCCCATATTTTTACTAAACATGCCTACTGCAGAGGCTAAGACTGGGAGTCATCCTCCTTTAAAAAAAACCTACGGACTGCCATACTGCACCCACCAAAGGGAATCCTACACACATTTGTGAGTCAAGTGACACATGTGAACCAAGCTGTAGGAAAGGATTCTTGACACAAGTGTGGACAACAAGTTAAATCACATTTACCTAACTTTTGCTGGATGGTTAGTCACCAACCAATAATGCCCACAAATACAGGTGGGAACAATTTGAGAGAGTAGCAAAAATCTATCAAAAGAGAGAACTGGAGTTGAAAGCCAACAGATCAATGAAGATTTGAACATTACATCTGCATTGTGCTGCAAAAGGATCTTCACAATAGTAGGATATCCTTTAAGACCAGCAAGAGCGAGTGGTGTACCAATAACTGATAGTGCATCAACATCCACTCCTCTAGAGAGAAGATACTTCACTATTTCGATGTGCCCTGAAAAAAATAAAGAAAAATAACACTATGATCATTATACGAAAAAATGTTTTGCTCAGAAGTTTCAATAACTATTGGGGTGAAGCAATTTTGTTAGTTCACATTTCCCTGACAACATATGGAAGGAATTACCATACACAGCTACCATGAGAAGCAGGTGATCGTATACTAAATGAACACCATTTGTGAGAAAATAGTGTATGAAGACATTTCTTGAGAAACTAGTTTCAATGGCTAATACAAAATAAAATACGAAATAGATATCCCGAGAGAAGCTTACAGTGCCGAAATAGTTTGGTAGCAACATGATGGCGTGTGGATTTTTTACAAATATGTGAGCAGGAAATTCAAACTAATATAAAAGCTATGTTTAGAGTTTCATAAAACTAATTGCTATTCAGAAGCTGATGGACATGAGAAGCGAATAAGATCCGTATGGCACTCCAATTAATGCGGCATCTGATGCTACATGCATGCATGGTCGATCCAATCCAACACAAAACAAATCTCAAACAGGAAAAGGTCTAGGAAAAAACAAAAGGAGCGAGACAATAGTGAAGACTATGAGGTATGAGCACCTACTACATATCAGGGGAAAGTAAAAAATATATATCAAGTGAGGATCCTTGCGTTTATACCACGAGCTGTAGCTGAATGAAGAAGAGTGATGTTCCCTGAACGTTGCTGATGCAGATCGGCGCCATGATCAAGAAGGTACCTGACGGCGGCAAGGTTGCCGTTGCTTACGGCGTGCTCCACGGGTGTACGACCTACCATGCATCAAAGATCCACATGAAACGGTTAAAGTCGATGATGATCATCATCATCATCAGTCACAAAACTATGGTGTAGGACTGGGACAGGCGTGAGAACGAACAAATTGCGTACCCCGGGCGTTGTCAGGCTTGTTGACGTCCATGTTGACCTCGTCGACGAGGTACTGGTAGGCGGGCAGCCTGCCGCGGCCTCCGGCGGCGTGGAGGGCGTTGATGCCCAGGTAGCTCGTGCTGGCCACCGTCACCGGGACCCCATGCCCGTGCACGTCCAGCTCCTTTGCAATCTCTGCAGCTCACCAAAAATAAAGAAAGGAGCGTGCTTTCAGTCAGGAATCAATCATAACAAGAACACAGTGTACACAGCACCCCGAAATCAGGAGTAAATCGGCACTGATCCTTGCGAATTTTTTTTTAGATTAACAGGAGGTTCACTCCCAGCTCCATCGCAAACGAAGCCCCAAACTGGCAGAGTACATAATCCAGAAACCCCACGAAACGAAACTGAAGTTCGACAGTACAAAGAACTAAAAACCTGAGAGATCACGCTGCCAAAAAACCTAAAACGCTCACCGTTTCCGATGGCAAGCAGGCCATAAACACCTAAAACAGCTAGCCACTTCCAGCCACCAGGAGCGCCGGCCTGGGAACTTCCTCTGCATCCGGCGACGGGGGTGAGGCGTCCCAGGTCGCTGACAGGGAGGACCTAAATCACAAGAGAAATCGACATCCCGTCGGCAATCGGCGGCCATCGGAACCCACGCGGCGAACTAAACCCTAAGCGGAGCCCCCGGATCTAGCGAGGGGGCGAGCTGACACAGGACGCCGGGGAGGGAGAGGGAGGTGCGGGCGGGCGGGCGGGCGGGCCTTACTCTTGATGTTGCGGACGTCGCCGTGGTGGGCGGCCTCGATGAACCTGGCTTCCGGCGGCCACCGGTCGCGGTCTGCACAAAGAGCAAGCGGATCGAAGGATGAGAGAGATGGCCGGCGAATCGAAGGTAGGGTTAGGGTGCCAAGCCACAGTCAGATCACCTTTGCCGAGGAGGAGCTCAAATTGGCGAGGCAGCGGCAGGTCCCGGGTCCCCATCTGCCCTCCCTTCGCCGGCGGCGGTGGCGGTGGCGGTGAAGGAAGCTTCTGGAGTGTGGGTGGACTGTGGAGAGATTGGGGGATGGAATGGGCGGGAAATGGGTGGCCAAGACCCAATGGGAGGCCGACACGTGTCCTTCCCAATAACCGTACGATCTGACGCCCTTGCCACCGTCCCTTCTCAACTCAAATTTTCAATTTTCAGTTTGAACTTGCTCTATTGACTATTTTTTTTATCAAGTTGAATTTATTAACATGTGTGACGACATCGACCACGGTAAGGTCAGGACGCGGGAACCACGATCGAGATGGACGATGTTGTCGATAAATGCGACTAAACCAAAATGTATGGTCTTATAATGTCGGGTTATTCGTACATACAATTACAGATTGTCACGCGACGTCTTTATACATTAGACAACCGCAACCGCGCACATATATATTGTCCAAAACATCTAGGAAACGAAAACCAAAATGTATGGTCCTTGCACCTTCGCATGTGCCAGTCATACATCACAATGCCACTTATTCAGACTACCCTCTTTCCCAAAATATAATATACGGACGACTTTTGAGACTCGAGAATGTACGATTCTGCCTACAACTTTCACAAATGATATGTCTAAAATAAGACAATGAAAGGACACAGGAAAAATATGTTTTGCAAGAAAAATACAGCCATGTTATTCTTACATGCCCAGTCCACATACTGTATCATCCATCCATTATACCACACGTTTGACAAGGCAGCTTCTTATATTTTGGAAAAGAGACTATGAACCGGATGGATTACCGGTAACGGTTCTCGTCTTAATTTGCTGCATGATTCAGGAATGATGATTCGTGATTTGGGGGATGGCAGCATTCATGGACAATGAAAAATGATTATTTTTTTCATGTAATTTACCCTACAGAACAAGCCTTGCAACTATTATCCGTAGCTTTCTTGCAAAAAGAAAACTATTATGCTAAGCATTCGCATATAATGTCAGCTGTTGCCTTGGGCAGAGAAGATGTGCATGTTTCTTTTCACATACAATGGGAATTGGCAGTGCAAAATGTATTTGGCTTCTACCAAACATTTCCTTCTAGCTCAGCAGGTTTATCATCCACTGAAACACTTCCATACAGACAGGATTTGAGTTCCAGGAAACTCGAAATAAGTAGCTGAGTAACCAGTTCTGCTCCAGGCTGCTGCTAGGGTACATGAATCGCGTACAAAAAAAGGCGCCATGATTTAAAGTTCAGCATTTTCGCCCGAGAACACCAAGAAAAGAGCTTCCCATGCTGCGGGAGCTTCTCTCTGCTGTTAGCATGCATGGTCTTGATCACCTCAGTTCCATCGCCTCCCTGCATTTGATCAGAACAAGTTAACGATCAAGACAACATTTTGAATCTGAACCGGCTTGCAGTACAGATATAATGTCATGCAAGATGGACCTCTTACCAGAATAATTTCTCGATCTCTTCACTCTCCGGGTCCAACTCTAAGGCACACGAGAGTGCGCTATAAGCACTTGCATAATCCTAGGGAAGGCAAGCACAGAGAAGAATCAAATAATATATGTGAAAGGAGCAACGAAATCGTCAGTTTGAACTCTAGTATTGCACACCTTCATGAACATTAGTGCTGCCCCTTGACGATAGTGCGCCTTTGCCCACTTTGGGCGCAGCCTTTTGCATTTAGTCGCATCATCAAAAGCCCTTTGTCCATCACCCATGCGAAGCCAGCACAGGCTCCTGTTCGATAACAACTTAGCGTCGAAGTTATCGAGCTTCAGTGCCTACAGCAGAGGAAACAGTAAAAAAAATGTTGTTATTGCCACATTCCAGAAATGCTGCTCACTTTAGGCCAATAACTGTCATTTGTTCCACAGTTATGAGGACAACGAAATTCCTCCCAATGAAATGGAAGATGGAGATTAATGTGTTTCAATTCTTATTTTACTTTTCAACATGATTATTTCTTTATCACCATTTTTTGTTACCGGTAGATATAGGCATGAAACTTCTCCAGTCTACACTGTTTGGCTAACACTTTGTATATGGGACGAGATGTGTACACAGTGACTAGTCTTTCACCTGGTTCACGTGATAGTGTGACGAGGTAATGGGTCACTTTTCAATGCATTTGCCGAGATCAAATAATGATAATGATAGATCAACTAAATTGTAATGGACCAACATATTTCATGGCTGTACCTCCAGTCTATAAAGAAAAAATAGTCCAAGTATGTACCTGTGTATAGAACAACGATGCATTGGGATATTCTTGCTTCTTGAATGCTTCATCCGCTTGTCGTTTCAGGTCAGACATCCTCTTTTTCACAAAATTACCATCCTGGGCAACTCATAATAACTTCAGTCAGGTACAAATATTAAGAGGTTTGATGTGTGGAGGGAGAAACAGTGCTGTAGCAAGATGCTAAGGCGAAAAGAACTGATACAAGAAACAGTTTAAATCAATGCAAGATTTGTAAACCTCAATTCTCACTTACTACACACAGGAAATAAAGTAAGAGAGCTGTGGGAAAAAATGGTTTGGCTGCCTGTGTTACTTTTAACAAAATAAAAACTTGATAAATTACCAATTGAGTAAATTAAGTAATCCAATAAAGCATCATAAAAATGAGTCGAGGAACAAAGCTTAGAAGCGATCCAGGTGCGAGAAACACACATATAGGAAACTAAACTTGGGCAGTTTTGGTTGAACATCGACTTGACGCCACCGTTCAGAGAGTTAATGTAGACCAAAAATCACTGTGGGCGTGCATGACAATTTGCTACAGTATCTAACCTCAAGTTGCTTGATTTCCATCTTCACATGACTAATGACTCCATCGACACTCCAGTTTTCCACAGTTGAAATGGGAGAGGTGGCAGGAAAGAGAATCTCAACATCTTCCCGTGTACCATACTCGGCAGCCAACTCTATTGGCAATCTACCAAACTGTTGAAGAACGAAAAAAGCATTAGAAAGTAATATACAGCATTAAGAAATAAGCAATGTTCTAAACATGATCAATAGGTAAACATAGTGCTAGTGTGTCACATCTATATATACCTGACCAAATCAACTTAGCATAGCCTTTTATTTTTATTTTACATATAGCATCATATAGGTTTACTTACATCACAGCTCATAAGGTTGCTGTATATCAATATAAAACAAGTCTATTGAAACTGAAACCAAACAAGACACAAGAATGTCGCAAAAAAAGCATTCTCACCGTGTCAGGAACATTTGGGTTTGCACCAGCTTCCAACAAGCACTTGATAGCTTCAGTTAAGCCCTTCTCAGCAGCATTTACCAATGGATTATCAAAAGAAATATCACCACTAACATTAGCTCCACCCTGTCAGATGCAAGTATAGAAGAGACGCTAATTATACGGTTGTCCAGTAGGTAATACAAAGATAACTAAAATCAAACATCAGTTTATGAAGTTCCGCATACCTACTGCAATATAAACAGCGGATACTATACCTGAATCAATAGCTTCATGCAGGACACAGAAGATTTTTGTAACGCCATGCTTAAAGGTCCAAACTGAGAAGAAGCCTTGTTGGGCTGGAAAAATGAATAACGAACCTCATTTTCATGCCAAAATATGACAGTTCCAAAAGAAAGATGGAATTTGTATGGGGGAACTGGAGTTAACAGGGAACGTATCAACAAAGAATTTGAATATTACGTCTGCATTGTGCTGCAAAAGGATCTTGACAATACTAGCATATCCTCTGAGAGCAGCAATCGCAAGTGGTGTCCCAAGATCTGATATTGCATCAACATCAGCTCCTCTAGAAAGAAGAAACTGTACTATTTCAGAGTACCCTGGAGAAAAAAAAAGTCATAACATTATTAACAGTACATGAACAAAACGTTTTTGTGCAACAAAGCTTCAATAACAAGTGGGGAAAGATTTTTGTCGGTTCACATTTCTCTGAATGGACATACAGAAAGAATTACTAGAATCAGTTACCATAAGATGGTAATCATATTAAATAAACAATCATTTGGGGCGGGAACAGGGGCGGGGGCATTAGCTACAACAAAATGGGGTATGAAATAGATACCCCCAAGAATTGCATATCATACTAATTAAGTAGAGGGCAGGGGGGCAACAGCTACAACAAAATAGGGTATGAAATAGATGCCCCAAGAATTGCATATCATACTAAGTAGACAAACATTTCTCAGGAACTAACAAGATTGGTAGAAATACAATCATAAATGGATTTTTTACATATCTCAAAGCAGGAACTCAGTAATCGCTCTAGATCCTCTAAAGGCTCGTTTCCGTCAATAACTCAAAGTTCATATGTCCCTCGTGGTCGTGGAAGCGCTGCAGGGTGCCTAGAAGCTCCAGCAAACAGGGGTGCCAATTCTGTCCCAACACCAGTTCACATTTGGTAGCTACTTTCAGAAGTTGGGAGACAGACTGTTCCCCAACCTAGAGCATTTTTTTTCAATACATATGAAGAAACTCTGTGAAAATCCAGCTATCACTCCTATAGTCCTATGAGATGGCTAACTCTAACTTTTCATAAGATTGATCGCTATTCAGACGCCGATGAACATGAGAATTGAAGAAGATCAGGCTTCTTTAAATTTATTTGCTCTTGGTAAAGTAAAGCCACTAAATATTACTATAGGCATTCCTCTCCAGACTCAACTAATTGCTCTCCGGCGTAACACCCGATGCTACGAAACATTTGTGCATGGTATGTCGATGCACAAAACAATTTTGAATAAGAAAAAGGTCCAGCACAAGAAAAGGGAGCATAGGCAGCAGTGAAGACTGGGAATGAAACTAAGGCATGTTATTACAGTAGGGGAAAGTAACAGCCAACTGAAGTTCGTCTTCATACCAAGAGTTGCAGCTGTATGAAGGAGAGAGATGTTCCCGTCCGAACGCTTCTGATGCACATCGGCGCCATGGTCAATGAGGTACCTGACGGCGGGAAGGCGACCGTTGGTGACGGCGTGCGCCGCGGGCGTGAAATCTAGCATCCACATATCCACACAACCCAGCTGAAGTTAGTAATGATTATGACAAAACTACTATGCTTTAGGGCGTGAACGAACGAACGAGCTACCCTGAGCGGTGTCGGGCTTGTCGACGTCCATCCCGACCTCCTCGACGAGGTACTGGTAGGCGGGCAGCCTGCCGCGGCCGCCGGCGGCGTGGAGCGCGTTCATGCCCATGTAGGTCGTGCTGGCCACCGTCGCCGGGATGCCGTGCCCCTGCACGTCCAGCTCCTTTGCAATCTCTGCATTTCACACGAAAAGGTGGACACTTTCAGTTACAAATCGTGCAGTGATCCCCAAATCAGAAAGAAATCGGCACAAGGAAAGGGGGCACTTAATTTCAGTTACGAATCGTGACAGGAACGAACACCGTGTACTGGATACTGTCTACCACAGCAAACGAGTTAAGAACTTGGTAACAAAAAAACCCAACTTTGAACCCCCCCAGCAAGCATCACTCCACCAGTCTCCAGCCTGAATCACATCGCCCCCAAATCGCGTCTGGAACACAATCCGAACCAAATCGGAAGCGAAATCGCACTCTAGCTGAAAACCTAACCTCCCAGATCTAGCGAGCAGACGGACGCCGGAAAGAGAGAGAGGGGGGGTGTGTGGGGATTAGTTCGACTGCGGGCCTTACTCTTGATGTCGCGGACGTCGCCGTTGTGCGCGGCCACGATGAGCCTGGCCTCCGGCGGCCACCCGTCACGGTCTGCGCAACAGCAAGTAAATCGAAGGATGAGACGGCGCGGCGGGTCAGCCATACGAGGGCGCGCGGGTCAATCGAAGAGGGCACGTCGGTCGGTCACCTTCGCCGAGAAGGAGCTCGCACAGGCGAGGCAGCGGCACGTCCCGGGTCCCCATCCTCCCTCCTCTCTCTGTCTGTCTTCGCCGGCGGCGGTGGCGGTGGAGGGGCAAGGCGAGAAAGGGAAGAAGGTTCTGGAATCGGCGAGAGAGGGGAGTAAAAAGGGCGGGAAAACGGGAGGGAGTGAGTGGGCTGGCAGACGGAAGACGCAATGGGAGGTCGACACGTGCCCCTCTACCGCAGGGACTGTACGATCTGACACGAAGCACGGTCCACAACACCTCTCCCTTCGCCTTCGCGTGCTTTGCCTTTTCTCGATTCAAGATTTGGGATCTCAAATAAAAAAAAGATTCAAGATTTGAAATTCTTTGAATCTCTAAATTCAAACTCATTTGGTATAGCGGCCGTCTGGATCGGGCGACGCGAGAGGCAATCACATCTCCCGATCCTCCGGGCTCAACCGCCGCGCCAACAACACAAGAGAAGAGTTCATTGTCCATAGCGTCTCCTCAGATCATCTTTATGGATCACGTTGAACACTTTGGAAGTTCGTCCGTGCATGTTTGGACGGTAAATTTCTTCCAGATTTGAAACTCTTTGGTCATTGTAGTGGCACATTGTGTCTAGATGACCGTTCACAAGCAGATCAAGGAGCGGACCTAGAGAAGTGGTGAATAAGGTGCACATTAGTGACTAGGTTGCACTTTGGATTCGCCCCTAAACACAACTAGGCATACACATATTTGGGGGTTCCATCTAAATATGTTTATCCAGAGGCTGGGGTTTCATCCCCATTTCGACAAAAAACCTAAATATGTTTAAATGACACGATATAAGATATGGACGGAAAACTCCTAGTTTGTTATTTCTTAAATTTTGTGGGATGCGATGCTTTTGTTAAACGCGTGTTAACTAACAAGTTGGAACCTAAATCGGATGAGTGCGTCTTTATGGGTTACCCTAAAGATGAAATAGGGGATTATTTGTACAATCATTCAGAGGAAAAAATATTTTCCTCTAGGAACTCTGCCCGGCGCCCCAGCTCCTACTCTCTCACGTCATGTTGTTGCCTGAGCTGCTAGCCTGCTAGCACCGCCTCGTCACTAGTAGGAAAAGGGCTATAGCCGCCGGGCTCTCGCTGGCAAACAAAAAATAGCATTCGCCAGTGGTAAATATCGCTGGCGAATGTGAATTCCACTTCGCCAGTGGTACTTGCACTACCACTGGCGAACACGCACACCTGTCCGCCAGTGGTAAGGGCGTGACCGGGGCGACCCCAGCGGGGCCACCTACCGCTGGCGAACATGCTTTCCTGCTCGCCAGTGGTAGGTGGCCCCGTGGGGTCGCCCGGGCCCTCACTTACCACTGGCGAACATGCTGAAGCAGTTCGCCAGCGGTATTTTAAGTACCACTGGCGAACAAGGTTCCAGTTCGCCAGTGGCAACCTGGAATTTTCACTTCAACTCGACCAGCCCACATCCCCACTCCATTATTGCACCTCACTCTCCCCTTCACACTAACTCAAATCTACCTCATTAAATCTCCACCCACCCCATCATTTTCCACTAGTTTTAACCAATAAAAACTAGTTTACTTGATAGATCTAGCCTCACCTCCCTCTATAAATCATATCCACCAAAGGATTTTTCTACACAACTATTCTAGATCTACATCTAGCCCCACTCTCTCTCTCTCTACAACACAAAGACTCAAATCTCCAAGCATTGGCCACTTTCTCGGTGAACTTGACTCGATCTTGTACGTGTGGTCATCTAATTATGATGGATCGACTATATATAAATTAAAGATTTTTTGTGAAATTTGACCGTAAATTACCGGAATTGACTATATATATGTGTGAAATTGTGCATTTTGTGGTTGTGTGAAAATGTGAAATTAAAATGAGTTGCCAATATTTTGCCGAGATGTTAATTAATTTCCGTCTCGGCAAATTTTGGCACTCCCTATTAGGTCCTATTTCTAGGAAGGTCATGCCGAATTTTTTCGTGAAAAAACGATATATATATATATATATATAGAGAGAGAGAGAGCAGGACTATTCTACAACCCCCTTTAAGAGATTGTAGAATACCTATTCTACAACCCCCACCCCATAAGAAACCAACTAAAACCGAACCGGTCAACCCCACCCCCGACCTACCCGCACGCTGCCCTCGTCCCCAACCTCCACCTACCCGCACGCTGCCCTCGTCCCCAACCACCTCTATCCGCGCGTCGCCCCTGGAGCTCCCACCGCGCGCCGTCCACCGGAGCTCCCACGGCGCGCCACCTCCCGGAGCTCCCGTCGCGCGCCGCCCCCCGGCCGACATGACCCCTTTCCGTCGGTGCGCCCGCCTCCGACATGCTTCCTCCGTCGGCGCGCCTCGACCCCGGCCTGCTACCTCCGCCGGCGCAGGCTGACCCCGGCCATCCACCTCCACCAAATTGGCGTCGCGTTCCCCTCCGGCGGGATGGCCCCGACCTCCGTCGTGCGCCAACCTGGGAGAGCCCCGACCTCCGCCGCGCGCTGCCCTGGGAGGGCCCCGAGCTTCGTCCGCCCGCTGCACGAGAGAGCCCCCACCTGCGCCGCCTCGCCTGCGCCCCGTGAGGCACCCGACCACGCCGCCCTAGGCACCATCGACAGTGAACTCCACGTCTTCCTCCGAGCGTCGTCGTGGGGCACGGCGATTTGGTCGACGACGAGATGTCGCGGTCCACTGGTAGCCATCTGCGTCCACTTGACTATGAAAGTCCCAACAGTGTAGCTCTGAACCTCATAGTCCAGCGACGTGGACCACAATTTTTACAGCTCTGAACCTCACAGGGGCTCCGCTTGAGCAAGCTATTGGTGCAAACTGCTGTGGAAGATCAACATCGACAAGTGCGAGTAGCGCCTCTTTGAAAAAAGATTATTGCAACAAGTTTAGAACACAAAAATAAAAATAGGTGTGACTTTGAAGTTCACTTTGAACAAATCTGAAGTTCAGTTTTGACCGCAAAATAGTTCATTTTGACTCGTCAAAAAAGTTAAGTTTTAAAATTACGGAAGCTCAAAATTAGAAGTTCAGACCGTCCATCACCAAGGTTCATTGTTTTATTCATAAAAAACCAAATTTATTCACAAGTAAAAAAGCGGTTCACTTTACTGTAAAAATGAAGTTCATTTGAAGAATATTTTGAAGTTCACTGTATACAAAAGAATATTTTGAAGTTCATTAGGAAAAAAGTCGAAGTTCACTTGCACGACGGACGAAGTTCAGAAAAAATTGTGTCACACGAGAAGTTTATTCGTGATTTTCTGTGAAGTTTACTTCTGTGAAAAGTTCACTCTATATCACGCAGAAGTTCAACCTGAACATAACTAGCGGCATTGAAAATTTAAGTTCACTTTCCGCATGCTAAAAGTTCACTTCAAAAAAAATATGAAGTTCACCGTATAGAAAGAACTCACTTAAAGAAAGTTGGAAAGTTCACTCAAAAAAATTTTAGAAGTCCACTATTGTTGTTTTTCAGAAATTCACTTCGAATTTCTAAAAAACAAGGGTTCATTTCATACGCTCAAAAGAAGTTAACATTTCCATGCTCCGTGAAGAAGTTTACTTATGTGTTCGGAAGAAGTTCAGTCTTGTGAAGTGGGAAGTTCAGAAAATACGAGAATTCTAAAACAACAGAATTATGTATATTTAAAACTGCTCTTAAACCGTAAGGAATTTCGAAAAAATGCGTGAGATAACAAAGTTGCGGATTTTTCATAGCTTTCCAACGACATATCATTTGCGTCAATCCGATTAACGGTTTGAAAATGGCGACCAAAATACTGTATGGTCGCGAAAAAAGTGTTCGTATATATGAAATTCTTTAAAAACCGTAACTAATTTCGAAAACCTGTGAACATGAAAAAGTTTCGTAATTTCGATAGCTATCCAACGGTATATCATATGCATCATTCCGATAAGCGGATCAAAAATCGCACTAGAAAATTTTCCGGCGAATGTGGAGAATCAGTGTGTTTCGTCAGGAAGTTCACATTTACAGCATGTGGAGTTCACAGTTGTGACGCGTGAAGTTCAAAAGTGTTGTAGAATAGTTATTCTACAACTGGTTGTAGAATAGCTGAGATATATATATATGGTTCTAATAATTGTATTATTTGTTTTTACACCGTGCAGGCGACAATGGTAACTTTGAGCGAACGTGTCGTGAATAGATACTTGAGGCACGCGACGTAACACATGTTACGGAATAATCGCAAAATGATACAATGTCCGTGTCGAAAATGCAGACTAGAGGGCGCCCTCGACCCCTTTAGCGGACAGTTGCTGGAGCACCTGCTCAGGCGTGGTTTCATGTGAGGGGCACACTCAGTGGATAAGTGATGATGAAGATGATGACGAAATCCATGGGGCTGCGGCAGTAAATGATCAGGAAGGGCAGCAGGTCAATGATGAAAACGAGGTGCAAGAAGATGATCAAGAGCTTGCTCATCCGACACATGATATATATGCTGGAGAAGACAGTGATGAACAACACGTGACGGAGGAAGACGAGGACACGCGGGCACCGCTAACTTCAGTCATGCGGGACCCTCATCTCAAAGAACTGATTCTCAAGAAGACGACTAACCCCCAGATCTGCTGCAAGAGGGCAATCTAAGTAGGTGCAACTAGAGATGGACTCGAATACTCTGTTGTATCCAGATTGCGAATCGGATGACTCCCGCTTGAAAGTATTGCTCGATGTTCTACAGATAAAGGCAAGATACAAATAGAGCGACGTAAGCCTCGACGCAAGTCTGCAATACTAGCAGAGCAAGCTTCCGAAGGAGAACACGTGTCCTAAAAGTTGTGACGAGGCCAAGAAAATCGTGTGCCCCTTTGATTTACCGCACAAAAAATACCACGTGTGCATCAACGACTGCTACATCTTTCGGGAAGGGGACGCGGACAAGACCGCATGTCCGGTGTGCAAGGCTGCTCGATACAAGAAAGGGAGTAATAAAGCTCCTCGAAAAGTTGTGTGGTACTTTCCGCTCATCCCCCGTCTGCAGCGCTATTTCGTGGACCGCAAGGAAGCAAAGCTCATGCGCTGGCACGCGGAGAGAAGGGAGAAAGTTCTGAAAGATCCAGAGCGGAATGAAAAGGTAAATCTTACACACCCTTCGGATGCATGCCAGTGGAAAGCATTAGACGATGAATATCCAACTTTCGGGGCAGAGCCAAGGAACATTAGGTTGGGTGCGAGCACCGATGGGCTCAATCCGTTTGGCAACCAGAGCAGCACACATAGCACCTGGCTCATGTTCATATGGATATACAACCTCCCGCCCTGGCTGTGCATGAAGAGGAAGTACATACACATGAGCATGCTCATTCAAGGGCCGAAACAACCGGGCACCGACATCCATCTATATCTGAAGCTACTGAAAGAGGAGCTACACACGTTATGGGAGGAAAGCGGGGTCAACACATGGGACGCCCTCACAGAAAAATATTTTCCTATGAGAGCCGCCTTGCTCTGTACGGTGCACGACTTGCCCAACTATGGATACGTCTCAGGCCAGGTGTGCCACGGACATAATGGATGTGTGAGGTGCATGGATGACCCGACGTTTCACCAGCTCCAGAAAGATCCCGGGTCTTCGAAAACTGTCTACATCGGCCATCGAAGGTGGCTACACATTAAAGACTCGTGGAGAAGGCGTGGAGACCTTTTCAACGGCGAAGAAGAGCTTCGGGGACCTCCATGTAAGAGGTGCGGCGAAGAAATATATGATTTGCTGAATGAATGGGAAGAGTGCCCTCGGCCGGGAAAGAAGCAAAAGGCGCCAAAACCACTCCTGGATGTATGGAAGACGAGGTCCGTGTTTTGGGACTTGCCGTACTGGCCCATCCTCGGTACGCCTCATTGCCTAGATCTAATGCATATCACGAAGAATGTGTCCGAGAGTCTGTTTGGCACTCTGCTCAAGATGCCAGAGAGGACGAAAGATGGGCCGAAAGCAAGAAGCGACCTGATACATATGGGTATCAGGGAAGAGCTTCAGGGAGGACGCCCGGCTATTGATCATGACCAGTCGGAAGAGGAGACGGACGGTCCCAAGGGCAAAAGGGTTAAGAGGAACGACTATTACTGCCCCCCTCCTGCTTCACTCTAAGTCCGAACGAGATCGAACAATTGATCAAGTGCCTTCTAGGAGTCAAAGTGCCTTTGGGTTACTCGGGGCTAATAAGCAGATTTTTAGACCCGCAGAAACAAAAGTTCAGCGGGATGAAGTCTCATGACTGTCACGTGATGATGACGCAGATACTTCCGGTTGCGATCCGAGGGATAATGGACAAGCACATCCGTGAAACCCTTTTGGCCTCTGTAACTTCTTCGACGTGATCTCCCGAAAGTCAATCACCGGGAAGCAACTCTCAAGGCTGCAGGAAGAGATCGTCGTGATACTATGCAAGTTTGAGATGTACTTCCCACCCGCATTCTTTGACATCTGTGTGCATTTGTTGGTCCATATCGTGGATGATATCATCCATCTCGGGCTGTTGTTCCAGCACAACATGATGCCGTTCGAAAGGATGAATGGGTCATCAAAGGATTCGTTCGTAACAGGGCCCATCCGGATGGAAGCATCATTCAGGGCTTTCTCACCGAAGAGTGCACCTCTTTCTGCACGAATTTTCTGGACGTGGAGGACCCTGTTGGTTTGCCCGGAAACAAGCACATTGGCAAGCTCGATGGATGATACGTGTCAAACGTATCTATAAATTTTGATTGATCCATGCTAGTTTTGTGATGTTGTCACATGTTTTTAATACCATATTACATCATTTTTCTGCATTTTGTCGGACTAACCTATTGACAAGATGCCCAGTGCCAGTTCCCTGTTTTTGTCCTATTTTTGTTGCAGAAAGTTACTTCTGGAAATATTCTCGGAATTTGACGAAAATTTACGGAGATTTTTTATTGAGGAAATAAGGACCGGAGCCAGAAGGGCGACCCCGGGAGGGACCCACAGGACAGAGGCGGGTCCCACCCACGGGTCTAAGGGGGTCGCGGCCGGGGGTGGTTCCTGCCCCTCAGAGACCCCCTCACGACGCCCTTTGGCCTATAAATCGTCCCCGACGAAAAACCCTAACCCCGAAGGATTTTCCCAAATATGATACGGAGCTCCACCGCCATCGCCGACAAGTTTGGGGGTTCAGAAGGTCCTGTTCCGGCACCCTGCCGGGACGGGGATCGACCGCCGGAGCCATCTCCATCAACACCGCTGCTTCCCGTGATGAGGAGGGAGTAGTCCCTCACCGGGGCTGAGGCTTATACAAGTAGCTATGTGGTTATCTCTCTCTCCCATGATGTGATCTTCGTTGTGATCATGAGCTTTGTTAGTATAGTTGAATACATGATGTTTCCCTATGTGTAATGGATATGATGTTGCTCAAGTGGTGTTATCTAGTATAATTTGCGGAGTCACCGTTGTGATCACGGTACCTCGGTGACAGTGTGGGTGCCGTGTGTGATTCTATGCATCAAGATTAGAGGGATCTTCATCATGAGTTTGTTCTTTATTATTGTTCGATTGAATAGATCATGAGGTTTCTTGATGCTTGTGTTATTGAAGAAAGAGACTATTCAAGAAATAGGTTGTGGTGTTTGTTAGTACTATCTTTGGATGCGGATAGTGACAGCATGAAGTGTCCATAGATGTGGAATACGAATTTTAAGGTGTGCTTTTTGTAGCCCTATGCAATTCTCATCCTATTTGATCCACAAAAGAATGATCTCCGAGTAACGTCTACCATGCATGTGTTTTTGAGGGAACTATCATGTGTTTAATTATGTTAATGATGTTGAGAGTAGTCACTAGTGAAAGTATGAAGCCTAGGCCTTGTTTCCAAGCATTGATACACCGTTTTTAGTCACTTTTGTCACTTGTTTGCTTGCTGTCATTTTTATTACAGAATTACAAAATCACCTTCACCTATACCTCTCTCAAGCAACCCTGCAATTAAGAACAATACGTCTCTTGTGTCCCCAATACACCTAATACAATTGTCAGTTGTATTGGTGCACTAGTTCGGCGAAGAGATGGTAAAATGCAAGTGATATGGATGGTAAAAAGTGATTTTGTAATAAAAATGGCAGCAAGCAAACAAGTGACAAAAGTGACTAAAAACGGTGTATCAATGCTTGATAACAAGGCCTAGGCTTCATACTTTCACTAGTGACTACTCTCAACATCATTAACATAATTAAACACATGATAGTTCCCACAAAAACACATGCATGGTAGACGTTACTCGGAGATCATTCTTTTGTGGATCAAATAGGATGAGAATTGCGTAGGGCTACGAGAAGCACACCTTAAAGTTCGTATTCCACATCTATGGACACTTCATGCTGTTACTATCCGCATCCAAAGATAGTACTTGTTGGGAATATGCCCTAGAGGCAATAATAAAATGGTTTATTAAGCATATTCATGTTTATGATAATAGTTTATTATCCATGCTATAATTGTATTAAATGGAAACATAATACATGTGTGGAATATAAACACCAGGAGTCCCTAGTGAGCCTCTACAGGACTAGTTCGTTGATCAAGAGATAGTCAGAGTTTCCTAACTATGGACTTGTTATAGTCACTTGATAACGGAGTCTCGTCATTGGGTGAATGACTTGATGGACATGACCCAAACAATAAAGAGTTGCAATTAATCGTGTCACAAAAGTTTTGTTGTCAACACTTTTAATATGCCAAATATAGTTTCCTTAGACCATGAGATTATATCACTCCCGTTCACCGGAGGAATGCTTTGTGGACATCAAACGTCACTTCGTAACTGGGTGATTATAAAGGTGGCTTTCAGGTATCTCCAATGGTGGGTTGTTGGGTGATATGAATCGAGAGTGGGATTTGTCCCTCCATGTGACGGAGAAGATATCTCCAGGCCTTCTCGGTAATATAGCATCAAAAGTCTGCAGACATGTGATTAGGTTGTAATCACGAGGATCCTATATTATGGACGAGTAAAGAGAACTTGCCGGTAACGAGAGTTAAACTAGACATGGGGATGTCGACAATTATATCTCGGGCAAGTAAAATATCGTGAGATAAAGGGAATAGTATATGAGATTAATTGAATCTCCGGCATCGTGGTTCAATCGAGAAAAGGTTTTCGTTGAGTGTATAGGAATTAATATGGGCATCCCGGTCCCGCTATTAATTATTGATATGATCATGTCTATGCATTCTCGAACCCGTAGGGTCACACACTTAACGTTCCGATGAAATTAGGTTTTGCGATGAACTAAATGATGAAATGAACGAATGGTGATTCGGAGTCTCGGATGGGACCCCGGACGTCACGAGGAGTTCCGGAGGAGTCCGGAGAATAAGATTCATATATGCAAAGTGGTTTCCGGAGGTTTCGGAAAAGTTCCGGAAATTATTTACAGGTACCGGAAGGTTACGGAATGTTCTAGAAGGTTCTAGAAGTGGGACCACATATTGTATGGGGGCCCACATGGACCATAGGGGTGCAGCCACCACTTTGGCGTGCCGCACCACCTAGGCCCACATGGGCCAATGCGGCTAAGAAAGAAGGGGGAATCCCACTCCTAGTTGGACTAGGAGTTGGGCCTCCACCCCTTTAGGAAAGGGAGCCCAAGGAGGAGTCCTAGTTGGACTCCAACTTGGGGGGCAAGGCAAGAGGGGCCGGCCGGCCCCTACCCTAACCCTAGCCGGCCTCCTATATAAGGAGGGGAGGAGAGGGGTGCGGCACACCCAAGGGAGCCACCCCTAGCCGCACCACCTCCTCCACCAAAACCCTAGCCGCACCCCTCTCTCCCCGGAGGGCTGCCACGCACCAACACCTCCATCTAGAGCTACCGCACCACCCTAACCCTAGGGGGCTGTTGCGCCACCTCTTCCTCTCCCTCTCCTCTCGCTTGGCTTGGCGAAGCCTCGCACGTGGAGATCGTCATCATCACCGGCACTACCGTCGTGCTGCTGAGATCATCAAGGCCACGCACTCTCGCTTGTGGGATCAAGGAGTTGACGTCTTCATCGAGCCGTACATGTGGACACCGTGGAGGTGCTGCCCGTTGCTGCACTTCACCGGATTGGATCTCGAGGATAATACATCTCCTCGCGACTAGACAAGTCTAGTTGCGGGGATCGACTAGCCAACCCCTGCACCGACAAAACGCGTTTGTTGATCTTCAAGGGTAAGAGATTGGATCTCACCTTCGCTATCTTCATCTAGTAGATCTAGATCATTGGGGTTTATTCCGCTTGCCGCGTAGGAATTTTTTTGTTTTCTATGCTGCGACCCCCTTCAGTGGTAGCAGAGCCTAGATCTATTCGTAGATGTTGGTGCAATTAGAACACAAGGAGTTGTGGGCGTTGATATTTTATGTTGCTACCTTCTAGCGTTCACTTTGCATCTTTGCGGTATTGTGAGATTGAAGCGGCCCGGACCAACCTTACTCGTCCACGCACGAGAGACCGGTTCCACGACTGACATGCAACTTGTTTTGCACAAGTGGCTGGCGGGTGTCTGTTTCTCTTGCTTTAGTGAGGGTGCAATTTTCAATGTAAGGCCTTTCAAAAGGATGAGTAAATAAGCAACTATTATATCACCGTTGTGGTTTTGCGTAGATTAGAACGGTTCTATCTCGTTGACCCAAGCCACATAAAAATTGCATAAACAAAGTAGAGGACGTCTAACTTGTTTTTGCAGAGGGGGTCATGTGATGTGATATGGCCAATATGTGATTTGTGATAATGTATGCAATGATCATGTTTGTAATTTTTCGCGACTTGCATGTCGACAAGTACGGCAACCGGCAGGAGCCATATGGTTGTCTATTATTTTATGTGACCTGCGAGTCATTGAATCACCATGTAATTGCTTTACTTTATTGCTAAGAGTAGCATTCGTTGTAGTTGCAATAGTACGCTTCAACGTTGCGGTGAAGTTGATTTTTGAGACAGTCCTGGATGGCTCGTTGATAGCTGGTGCCTATGTTCTTCAACCCGAACGACATAGTCGTGTAGCAATATGCTCCAAAAGGGGTGATAAATGCGGTCTTCTCCTGGTCCTCCTCCTTGAGTTCTATTTGGTGATACCCTGAGTAGCAATCAAGGAAACAGAGTAGAGCGCAACCAGCCGTGGAATCGATGACTTGATCAATCCGTGGTAGCCCAAAGGGGTCCTTCGGGCAATGCTTGTTGAGATCGGTGTAGTCAACACACATACGCCATTTATTGTTGTTCTTTTTCTTGATGAGTACGGGGTTGGCGAGCCACTTAGGATGGAACACTTCTTTGATGAAGCCAGCTGCGAGTAGTTCCGCGAGTTCTTTCTTGATGGCATCCCGCCTGTCTTGAGCAAATCGGCATAGTCATTGACGCTTCGGCGTGGCTTTGGTATCCACGTTTAGACTATGCTCGATAAGCTTCCTAGGCACCCCCGGCATGTCCGCTGGTTTCCAAGCGAAGATGTCACAGTTGGCCCGAAGGAAACTAACGAGCGCGTCTTCCTATTTAGGGTCTAGCCCTGTACCAATCAGGGCCGTCTTGGATCTGTCGCCTGTCCCGAGGTCAATGGCTTTGAGTTGCATTGCATCTGCCGGCTTGACCTTGGTGGCGCTCGAGTTCTTTTCAGGGATCTCGAGTTCTTCCACAGTCAGTTTCTTTGAGGCGGCGTAGACTTGCATCATGGAATCGGGCACTTGAGTAGTCGCCGCGAGCTCCACAGCTTCTGTGTCGCAATCGTAGGACACCTTCAAGTCGCCCTTGAGCGTGAGTACTCCTTTTGGACCTGACATCTTAAGTACCAAGTAGACGTAGTGGGGGATGGCCATGAACTTGGCCATTGCTGGTCTTCCGAGGATGGCGTGGTATGAAGTTTCGAAGTTAGCCACCTCGAAGCGGATGTACTCGATGCGGTAGTGTTCTTTTGTTCCGAAGGTAACTGGCAGAACCACCTATCCAAGGGGTATAGCCGCGTTGCTTGGAACGATCCCATAGAACGGCGAGTTCGTGGGAGTGAGCATGCCAGTGATGTCGAGTCCCATCTTCCGCAAGGTCTTGGCGAACAGAACGTTGAGGCCCCTGCCGCCATCAATGAGAACCTTGGTGAGTCTGGAACCTGCAACCACCGGATCTAAGACGAGAGGATACTACCCAGGGTTAGAAAAACTAGTCTACTGGTCTTCCCTCGAGAAAGTAATGGGAACCTCTGACCACTTGAGGGGGATAGGAACCGCCGGCTCAATGGACATGATCTCCTGTAGGGTAAGCTTCTTCTTGCGCTTGGTGGATAGGCCACCGAAGATGACGTTGACGGTCTTATCCGGCTCCTGGTACTCGCCATTGTCGTCTTCAGTAGTCTTACCCCTGTTATTGTCAAAATTCGGGGAGTCCGGGGTTTCCTGAATCACTCTGCGGATGTTGAAGCATTCCAAAGTAGAGTGCTTGAGCTTTGGGTGTCATGGGCACTGCTTCTTCAAGAGCTCGATGAAGGGGGTTCTTTCAGATTTCTTCTTGTCGGATCCCTTGCTTGAACCTTGAAGTGCCGCGACAGTGTTGTCTGACTTCCGCTTGCGATTTTGGTTTCCTGAGTAGTTGTTATTGGATTGATGATTGGAGCTTTTGCCCTTCCCATTGTCGTTGTCATGCTGACCCCGGTTACGGTTGGGCTCGAATCTCTCCAATTCTTTGTCCTCTTCGTCCGCCCACTCTTGCCCCATGTCCTTCAAGGCCTTGACGTCCTGCGGGCATCGCCTCCCGAAGTCGGTGAAGTTCTTGCGGTCAAAGAGGCCGTTTTGAAAAGTGTCAATGACCTCATGCTCTGAGACATCGACTACCGTAGCTCTCTTGTCGAAAAAACATCACATGTAACTACGTAGGGTCTCCCCTTGCAGTTGTTTGACTTGGTCTAGGTCCATTCGACTACCCAACCGACCCATGGCGCCCGCGTAGTTGCTGGTGAAGACCTTTTTGAGATCCTCCCAGTTGTCGATGGAGCCTTTCTGCAATGTTTCCAACCACGTTAGGGTGGCCTCTCCCATGAAGATGGGGAAGTAGACTACTTTGGTGTCGTTGTCCCCTCCGGCTGCCTGCACTGCTAGCGAGTAGCACCGGAGCCAATGCAAAGGATCCTGTTTGCCATCGTACTTGTCGATCCCGGGGAGCTTGAACTTGTCAGGGACAGACTTGCTCCGAATGCGCTGGGAGAAGGCAAGAAAACCATCGATGTCATCCAAGGCTTCGGCGGTTGTCGACTACTACCGTGGTGGCTCCCCGCTGGAACAGAGCAAATGTTCTGCTAACGGTCGAGTTGTTCGTAACAACGCTCCGCGAGTTCTACTACATACACGGTGTACTTGGTTGGAGGCAGAGCTCGCGTGAGCACATCGATCGAGGCTACGCACGCGAGAGGGCTGTTATGCTCCTTGTTTCGTACTACCTCGAAAGCTGCTTCGAGGTTGAGGATCGGGAGTGCTTCGCGAAGGCACTGGCGACATTCTGCCCTTCGGACGTTCCTCGCTCGCCGAGCGGTCCTCGCAGCGGGCTCCTCTTCCCCGACTACTTCGTCCGTCACTTCGTCGGTTGAGACATCTTCCGAAAATTGCTCGTTGCGAGGGTTACGGCGTTCACCTGCTCCCCTGTTGCCTCCTGCCCCATCTCCAACTACGTAGACTTCTCGTCCTGGGGAGTGGCTTCTAGAGCTTGACTCCGCCAACTCAGTGGTTCCTTCTTCAGGAATTGTTGCAAGTGGCGCTCCCTCTCGATAGGGGAGCGGCTCCAAGGATGCTACAAGGCGCGACTTGCTGTGATTGGACAAGGCTAGAGGTTCCATGCCGGGCCAATAGGCGAATTTGCCTTGAGGCGTAGACACGATGACCAGGCCCTGAGCGGGTTCTAAAAATGGCTGCCCCGCGTTCGAATCCGAGTCGTAGTCGACGTCCACGATCCCATCAAATTGGAATCTGGAAAATGCCGCCTGATAAACAGTGGCTGTGTTTCGGAGTCCGAACGGGAGTTGTAGTCCACAACCCAAATCAAACGATGGCTGAGGAGCCGGCTCGTCTGATCCGAGTGGGACTCGGAGGGTAGTCGAGTTGTACTCGGACTGCACCTCGTGCTTCTCGTCGGGTACGGAAAGCAAAATTTCGCCGATCTTCTCGGCGAGATCTTCCACCGACTTGTTGATGATGGAAGGCTTCTTCTCCTGAGTCATTGCGAGATGGCGATGAAAGCTTCCAGCACCATTGGCAACGCAAACCCAGGGTTCGAAGACAAAGGTGTTGCCTTGCTTGAAGGCGAAGGTGGGCTTGATGATAACTCTTGCCATCGGGTTCAGCAGCAGATTCTTGGCGAAGCCCCCTTACCTGGCGCGCCAGCTGTCGGTGTTTTGTCACCGGCGATCTACCGAGGGGTCCCCGCAGTAGATGTTTGTGTGGTGGGGATCGCCGAGATCAAGAACTCGATGGTGACACGGACACACGTTTAGACAGGTTCGGGCCGCAATACGCGTAACACCCTACGTCCTCTGTGGTTCGTATCGTTGTATTGCTTATGATCAGGTGAACAGGCTTGTACTCGTAGGCGCAGGCTACGAGTTATGGCTCTAGCTGCTCTACGATCTATGTTTTGGAGGGGTCCCTGCTCCGCCTTATATATCGGGGGTAGGGTTACAAGTCGGGTTAGGAGTAGGAGAAACTAGTCGAGTACATCTAGGACAAGCCTATCTGAGTTACAACAGAATTCTTTCCTATCGTGCTACTAGTCTACAGTTTCTATGCAGAAGACGTCGTCTTGCACTGTGATCTCCATATCCGACACGACTCGGTGTACCACTCTATAGTCGAGAACGTACAACCCTTCGGGTGGGCCCATGCATGCCCGTACGACAGGCAGCACCTCCCTATGGAAGCTTGCTCGATATGGAGGAGCTGCCCTAGCTCTCTGTTTGAGAGAGTGGCTCGGGTAGGGGAGGAAGAAGGGATTTTATAGGCAAGGCCATTTAGTCCCGGTTGGAAGAGTCCTCATTTCGTCCTGGTTGGGACTACCAAGTAGGATAAAATATTTAGTCTCGGGTTGTAGTACCAACCGGGACTAAATGGGTGACGTTTACTCCCGGTTGGGCCCAACCGGGATGAAAGGGCTTCGCAAGATTCCCTGACCCCATGGTCGGGGTCAACCGTTTTAACCGGGACTAAATGAGGGGGGGAGTTGGTGCTGTCGGTAGTCCCGGGTCCACTTTCAACCAGGACTAAAGGACTAGATCAAAAGTCGATTTTCTACCGGTGATTACGTGACAATTCGTTTCTGGGACCATGCTATAATGCTTCACATGGAAGCTAGGTTAATCAAATTATTACTCTACCCTTACTTGAATATATCTATGTAAAACGTGTCAACAAGTGGCTACAAGGGAACTGATGCTTAAATAGTGGCGCTGGAGCTGGAGGGAACCTCAAATTTTCGACGGAAAATGTGGAAAGAAATAGCAATATTGAGTGGCATGCGAGAAATTCTCTCAGGGTGTAAAAGACTATAGAGTTGTCCACCAAAATAAATTCTTCACGTGTTGTTCATAATCACATACATTCGTTTCATAGTCGTGTGCCCAAACATATACTAGTAGCAATGGACAAAACTCACGGTTGAAGCCGGGAACTTTGACAGATACTTGAACGTACATGTATGATTTATGCCTTGATACCTTCACCTTGTAATTAATAAGTCATTTGTGACGGTATTTAGCCGAGATCGCTGCTGAAATGAAGCTGAATACCAAGGGCCAGAACACCACCACTGTTTGAAGGATGATAACATACGCAAAGATCACCGGTGCCCGGTTCCCCAGCCTAGCATACAACGCTATGGCCACACCACAGCCTCGCAGAAGATCCATGAATGCGCACATAGCTATTGTAGATGCCACCACGCAGATCCCAACTGCTAGCATGTAAGCAACTGGAGCCAGGGTCACGTACATGCCTAACACAAAGGCTGTACCCAAGCTTGTGGCTGAACCATGCGCGAAGAATAGAGCTATGTTGAAGTGCCAAATGCGCAATGGGATATCAACAATATCTGTCCCGGCATACATGAGATGAATGGTGGCCAGACCAGCGCAGCCGAATCCCAATGAGTTGGCCACTATGAACGCATCAAAAACATACCTCCCGGAAAGAGCTGGTGCGCCACTGTCTTTGTAGCCCCCAGGCAGAGTGAAAGTTGCACCAAATGCCACAGTTACCATTAGCACTGCTCCAAGGCCTAGAGTCTGTGTGGCCGTCTTCAGTTTCTCTGCTTCTCTCTTTTTGTCCAGTGGCCGAATATGTAGCTTTTCAAAGTGATCCAACCGATGGCGAGTGCCATGCTTAGCATGGCAATACTTCAATGCGCTGTTTATCAAGAATCTGGGGTTCTACATAAGAAGAAGAAGAAAAGGAGTCATATGCAGCGCATGGATCGATCGGATCGAGTAGTCTGTTTGAGGAAAGCAAAGCCTGAAATAACCAAAAGAAGTGGAGTATATATATGTGTATTACCCATGAATAAAAATACCCATCAAGAATCTTACTCTCCGCCAGGTCTAGAGGAGTTTTCCCATCGTTATTAGCTATATTTAAATTCACTTCCAGATTTTCCAAGAGCAAGCAGAATATGTCCTTAAATTCAAGTTTTACAGCTAGGTGTAGCGCAGTTTCTCCATCATTGTCTTGCATGTTCAAAATCCACGATAGCGACGCAGTTTTGCAGGCATGCGAGACCACATGCCATCGGTTCTTCTCAACGGCGACATGAAGGAAAGTTCTCCCCTTAGCATCACGCAAGCAAGCGATGTTGGGGCATTTCTCTAGAAAACTGATGACGGCCTTGACCGCTCCTTTGTGGGCAGCGATGTGTACGGGGAATAACCCCTCGTCATCTGCCTGGTACATTGCAGCTACGTTAGCTTGCAGCACTTGGTTGAATGGTATGTTACCGTCTGAATCCCAGAGATCACGGTTCCAAGGAAACCACAGGATCCAAGAGCTGTGGTTGTGAATCCAGTAGCCTACACCTCTTGGCTGTAGCGCTGATGTGGCGAAGTGAAGGGGCGTGCTTCCGTTTTCATTCCCTTGTGTTGTAAGGCCAATGTTCCAACTCAGTACCTTCTCTGTCATATCTGGAATTGACGCTTTATGTTAATTAAGACTTATTAAGATCATCAATCTTGTTAGAAAAAAAAAGCATTTAATTATTAATACAAGAAATGTACGTCAATATATATACATGGAAACTACGACAGTTTTGTATCATTTGCAAACTCTGTCTTCCGGAAGGTGTATGAAGGTTTTATCTTTAAGCCCATCTAGCTAGGTCAACCATTGCAGCCCACCAACTTCCACCGCGGATGTCTTTCAACATTTTCATACAACTAATTCAACTATCAGAAAACACTAGTTCGACATTTTAGATAGGCTAATCCAACATTTTAGGAGTGAATGGTGCATGTACGCTTATCCCCCACCTCGTCTACATTGCTCACTCATCTAATACATGTTTCAATATTTTTCTTACATCTGATTTAACAATAGGCAAAAGTCTGGACATGCCTATAAATCATTTTTTATTAGTGTAACCAACTAATGCTATTTTCACTCTATCAATTGAGAAGTTATATATACTAAGGCAAACGGAATATATTCAGAGTTTATCCGTACCTTGGCCTCGAAGAACGGCTGCATGCAAAGCATTCTGTCCGTTTGGTCCAGAATAAGAAAGATTCCCAGCACTCATAACATATAGGGACTTGGCAATGTCTATACGCTGTAGCGTGATGGCAAGGTACAATGGCGACGGGCCTTCTTTAGGAAAGATAGCCAGTTCCGGATCCGCCGCCATTAGAAGCTCGACCATATGCTTGCTACCAAGGCGTCTCCTTGCGCGCATTTTCCTTCCTCACGGCTTCCTTGAGCAGTAGCTCATCTCCGCCGCCGCGGTCGTTGCCCGTCTCATCATCGCCAGCGGCGAGAGCAATCAGGCGAGAGACCATCCGGGGTCGCCCAGCTCGGGCGGCACAGTGCAGTGGCGTATCACCCTTCTTGTTCTGTGCGACCAGGAGGCCTCTGGCCTTGCGGCAGACCACGTCGGCGCTGCTCAAGAAGACGTCGCCGTCTCCGCAGGTGGCGAGCACGTGCAGAGCGGTGTCCCCGTCAATGGTAACACCCTCCAGGAGCGGCGCCGCCGGCCGCGCGGTCTGATGATCAGCGCCTTGTTCGACGTCAGAAGCTCCATTCAGTGTCGGCGCCGCTAGGGCTGATGATGAGTCGCCCTGGAGCAAGTCGAGGAATTCTGGGGTTGGCAAATATGGCACCGGCCCATCGCCGTCTTCCCTGCTGAGAAGAAAGCTCAGTGCCTGCCGAGAGCCAGAGCATGCTGATGCTAGTAGCAAGGGATTCATGGAAGACGACGATGGGGTACTCATCGCGGTGGCGGTGCCTATCTAGGAGAGGGAGCCTCTGCTGCATGCAACAAGCTTTAGAAAGCATGTACTAGTATTAGCTAGTGCGGATGCATGCGTGCACGCTCGGCAAGGAACAACTGTTTTTGTTCTTTAGGGACCCGGTTTCCATTATGCCACATTCGCACTCTTCGAATTCATGTGTCACACGTCATTCCTATAGGGTCCCCCTTGTGGGTTCTCATATGCGAATCATATGGCTTTGGATTAGTAGCTTATACGAGCATTTTTGCAAACAAGTATCATGACCATACAAACGAGTCATTTTATTCGTAACACTACGGGAGAAGCATTCTTTGCCGTGCGGGACGAATGGACGGCAAAGGGCGAAATCAGCTCGGCAAAGCCGTTGCCGTGCGGCGGCGGACGGCAAAGGTCGCACGGCAACGCCTGGCCCGGCAAAGGGTTCTTTGCCGTGCGCCTCGCCGAACACGCACGGCAAAGCCGTTGCCGTGCGGCCTTTCCTTTGCCGTGCGGCTTCCCTCTCTGCCGTGCGAAGCTCGTTGCCGTGCGCTGCACTGATCTGCCGTGCAGAAAACGTTGCCGTGCGCCTCCCTCTCCAACGCACGGCAAAGACCTAATCTTTGCCGTGCGCCTCCCTTCTGCCGAACTCTTTGCCGTGCGCCTCCTCCACTCGCACGGCAAAGGAGTCGCCAGCACACCCCCAGGCCAGCAGGGAGCAGGGCCTTTGCCGTGCGTATGCACGGCAAAGTGACCAAATGTCCTTTGTCATGCGCATACGCACGGCAAAGGTGCCTGGATTTTTGCCCAGCAGCAGCAGCATATACCAAATTCACAGCAGCATATACCAAATTCACAGCAGCAGCATATATATTGCAATATCTTACAAATTCACGAAATATATTGCAACCAAATTCACCAAACCAATATCTTACAAATTCACGAAATAGCAATCTTACAAATTCACCAAATAACAACCTTACAAATTCATCTAGCAATATTACAAGTTCACCAAAGCAACATTACACCTCCGGAGTGAGATTCACCAAGCATCCTTCATCCACCTCCGGAGTGATTCCTCCTACAAAATCAAGATTCAACCATGTACTATAATGAAAACAAAGCATTGTGTAATATGATATAAAATGCAATATTAACATAGTAAACTAAGCATTGTTCACGGATATAAGATGGCATCAAGATGGCTCATAATATAAGATGGCATCAACATGGCTCAAAACTCATATACTCCATTCATAACTCATCCACATGGCAAATGGCATTAACATGGCAAATGGCATCAACATGGCAAATGGCATCCTTCATCTTATGGCATGGCAACATTTCGAACAAGTGATGAATGTAGAAGAACTAACCTTTATTGTAGCTAACCATGTCCTTGTCCGGATCCATCTCCTTGTCCACCATGTTCTACTAGGTGAAAAGAAAAATAATGAGATTGCTAAATTTCCAACAAGTGTGAGACATTAGAGTAAATTATGCAATTTTCAAGTTATTTTCGGTACAAGTGTGATGGCATTCTACAACCTAGAAGTGCGTTGGGCACAAGTGTAGGAGAACTCACCTGGAAACTGCGTCAGGTTCCGGATGATGTTTGGATTGTTGACGGTCATCTGAGGTGTCACCGGGCTCTGACCGGTCTGAGGTGCCTGGATGAGCGGCATGTTCGGTATCACCGGGCTCTGACCGGTCGGTATCGTCTGTTGTTGCTGCTACATATGATGTTCGGTCTTTTCTCCACATTCCTCAGTATAATTCCACTGACTGATTCTGCCATCGTACATCCAGTCATGATTATCCATCCTCTAATCAGCACCAAAACAGACAAACATAGCATTTATATCAAATAGGAATTAAATGCATCATATTTTTATTTTTATTACGCATGATTCAACCTACATCTCTACTAGGTGGGCTCCTAGCAGCCGCCGGATCCATAGATTGAGTATGTTCTCCCTGCTCTACCCCGATCCGAGACAGAATTTCGGCAGCACCTCCCCGCTGCTCTCCCGATACACGTCTCGGCAAAAAGCCGAGAGGGATGTGCATCCGGAGAACAACGGGGAGGCGCTGCCGAAATCCTGACTCGGAACGGAGTAGAACAAGGAGAACGTACCCAACTATGCATCCGCCGGCTGCCCGATATAAGCCGTAAGCGTTACGGTTCAATATATGCAACTTAATGCATATTAATCCGCGTAACCCTTACGGTCGGGAAGAGACGCCTAGGTAACGCGACATACTTGGTGATCTAGACACAAAAATAAAACCTAGGTACATAGGCGCGAGATTTTTATCCTAGACGCGTGAGCGAATCGGTGAAGAAGATCCGGGACGCCCCGTCAAACACCCCTGCGATGCCGCCCCCAGTGTCCACCTAAAAACATTGCCTGCATAGCAAGAAAATGAATTAGTCATGCAAGTGAACACAATTTTTTTTACAATACTGGTATTACAATATTACTTCACTAAAATCCTATTTCTAATTTATACTACACTAAATTAATATTACACACCCACGTGACAAATGCTATTCCTTATTAGTTATTACACACACAAACACACATGGCCATGTACCATCACGTTGTGCTCCAAGCCATCAAAAATCAAACAAATTGCCAAATCTAGGCCCACAAGCATGATAAATAATGAGATAAACATACTCCAGCAATACATATTATATAACAAGTTCAACAAACACAATAACCATAGTTTTGCATAGTTGACTGTTGCTATGGAAGTCATAACCAGCAGGAACTTATCTACAAATAACTCCGAACATTGGAACTCAAAATATGGAGCTATGGAAGTCATAACCAGCAAATGCTTGACTGTTGCTTCCAGATTTCAGAATAACGAGTAGCTCTCTTTGAAAAATTATAGAGAGGCGAATACTCATGATAATTGATTGGAAACTATGGTATTAGCAATTATGCATCACATGTTGCATATCAGGACACAAAACATGATTTTAGGTGAATTGTAAAAGCTCCTAAGACCCAGGGAGAAACCCTATTCTGCGTTGCCTCTGAATTTTGGACAGCTGCAAAGAAGCAGGCATAATAGAAGCTTCACAACTCCGATTGAAACGTTTGAGCACTCAAAAAGATCACAGAAACATCGCCTACAAAACACTCCGACCAAGCATCATCTAAATTTTCCATCTAAGTACTAGAAATTGAGGATCTTCACTGCTATATGCATAGGAACAGCAGCAACAAGGAATTTTCTCCATGTTCTCTCATGGATCTGCTACTTCCCTACCACGACCACCATGGATTCTTCACCCTAAACAGAACTTTGGTGTAGTAAGGAAGGGGAAAACCTCACCTTGATAGTAGGAGACAAGGGGTTGGTGAGGGGAGAGGGGGAGGTGAGGGTCCTCTCCTTCCTTCTCTTCTTCCTCGTCTTCTTCTCCCTTTGCCTCTTCTTCTTGTCCCTGCTTCTTCTTCTTCCTCAAGATCAAATCCAGGCTGCACTTGGTGATGGGGGAGGGAGTTGTGCAGATAGGAGGGACCTGGGCAGGAGAGGGGAGGGCAGGGAGGAGATGCCATGGAGAGGGAGGATGAGGAGAGGGAGCTCGATCGTGTGTGAGAAGGAGAAGAGAGGGTCGGCAGCTTGGGGGAGATGTGGACTGAGGAGCTCACGGCTGGGGGTAGGGGGCAAGGCGGCGGCGGCGTGGCTGGGGTGGCGGCGGCATGCGGGGTCGGGGCGTGCGGGTGGGGGAGGCGAGGAGGGGCGGTGGCAGCGGGCCAGGGGGGCAGGGGGCGAGGCGGCGGCGGCGTGCGGGCCAGGGGCAGGGGGCGAGTGATGCATCTAAAATGCATACATGAACTTTGCACTATAATAGTTATATTCCAATCATATTTGCATCATATAAGGGGTATATTACTGTTATTTAATGATTTTTGATAATTTATAATGATTTACCTTTTTATGGAATTAATCCTACGCAGGCAAGAAAACCCCTTTTTCTTTTTTTATTTGTTTCAGGACCTTAACGAAGTCATAATGAGCTATAAATTTAGGGGGGTCATTATTTTGGAAGGACAAGATTTAGGAGCGAAAGAAGTCAACGAACGGAGGCCAGGAGACCAAAAGGGGGGTCCCACGCGGCTATAGTACCAGGCCGCGTGGGCCCATCCAATTGGCCCTCGTGGCCCCATTTGCATCGATCCTTCGCCCATAAGCATCCTCGTGACCTAAAAACGCCTATATAAGAGGTCCCCCGACGTTTTTCCAGAGGAAGGACGCCACACGAGAGAAACCAGAAAAACAGAGATCAGGAGGCTGAAGATCGGAGGGGGGAAACTCCGGCGGAGCCCTGCCGGAGAGGTCTCCTTCTTCTCCATCGACATCTCCACCGGCTCCATGATGAAGAGGGAGTAGTCCACCGCTGGACTATGGTTTGTGGCAAGTAGCATATGTATCTCTCTCTCTCTCTCTCTCTCTCTCTCTCTCTCTCTCTCTCTCTCTCTCTCTCTTGAGTTTCATTAGATAGCACCGTATGAGCTGCTGAACATGATTACGGTCACCGTTGTATTACCATTGTGGTGGATCTTTCTATGAGTTAATATATGTTGAGATTGCAATGTTTGTTTCAGTTATGAAAGTAGATGCATATTATGTACCCCGTTCTTATATCCTTGTTTTAGATCAAGCATGTTTATGAGAGCGTGTGTGGGGGAACGTGTGCATTAGTTGGAGTAACAGGGGTGGTGAAGTGATAAGCTGACAACTTGAATATCATGATCCATTGGGTTTTTACCTTACTTTGTTGCCTCACTAGGGATAAACCAAAATACCATGTTGAAGGGTAGGAGGAGTGACTTGCCTCTACCTAAGACTAGATCCATCATGTGTTTATTTTAACTTCATGTCATTGATCTTAAAGCTATACTCTGATGTTATCTTAATTACTAAGGTGCATGATTTAGTTCACATCTTGGTGGAGTATAAGTGAGACTAATAATCAAAAGGTCTCTATGTTAGGACGTGATGCCCATATAATTAGTAACATGATTAAACTTGTTTGCAATCTCATATGTTAAGTCTATGTCTATTTGTTTGCCACACTTTATTAAAGAGAGAGTGCATGTGTGAAACCATGAACCCCGGTCCATTTTTAATCATAAGAAACACTTTTCCAACCACTTTTAAGCATCTTTTACATTCAGCCATTTTAAAATCAGAAAATACAAAAACACTTTTACTTCTTGCATTCACATATAAAAACCCCAAAAATACCATCTATCATCACTACTACCATCCTTGCATATTTATTTACCACCATTGCATATTTCTTTATTGTTTACATCATTTATTATCTTAATATCATTCTCACACCTTGTGCTTGACAACCACTTGGTGAGGTTGAGGGCACAAAACAATTTACTTGTTTGCAGGAAATCTAGAGAAGGACAAGAAGATAAAACCCACACTACTGATTCCCCGTGAGTTCGATATTAAACCCTCGAGTCACCTTCTTGGGGAAAAAACTACCACTTCTACATACTCTGCACTTGGAGGCTCAACCTATCCCTTATATTTATTGTTTTCCTTTCAAGGTATCAAGAGTACTGTTGGCGAAGTTGAGGGAGACTTCAACTACCCGCCATCAGGGAGCTGCGGGGGAGGAACGAGCTGCGTGGGAGGGGACGAGCTGCGCGCGGGGGCGGGCGAGGGGACGAGCTCGGCGAGGCGCGCGTGCGGGCGGGGTGAAAAATTAGATCGAGCGCACGATCGAGTGCGTGCGGGTTTAGCTAGGGTTCCGACAGCGCTTTGCCGTGCGCGCGAAAAAATTGCGCAGCAAAGAGCGTCACTTTGCATTTTCCCGCAGTCTTAGGTCATCATCATTTAGCTCATCGACCCCTTCCTGCGCTTTCCCGGTATCTCCATCTGCTCGAAGATGTACCACAAAACCTCTTTCATCGTTGCCTTCCGACCTTTCTGGAAATTCCACAGTTCCGACACCACGTACCTTCCGCTCGGATTGTACTGATCATTTACTTCGCTCAGAGCGGTCTTCACTGCGTTACACATGTCGTCACCAAACTCAAGCCACAATTCCCGCAGTCTTAGGTCATCATCATTTACATCTTCCTGCGACATCCAATGATTATTATGATTTCTCAAAGAAAGATAGCCTGTACAACTACAAAGGAGCTGACTGCAGCATTACCGATATCAGTTCTTTCCGGGCCTCCTGTAACTCGTTGTTACTTTCACGCTCTTTCTTCACAAGCTCCAGGCGCTTCCTTTCATGCTCTAGTCTTTCACTAAGCTTGGTGGAACCTAAACCAATGAAAAAGTACATTGGTGGAACCTCGCGCGGAGAAATCTAGGGGGGTAGACCCGCCGGGGCACACATGCCGCCGTTTTCGGGGAGGGGGGGAATGCCCACCAGAGCACCGGAATCCCACCAAATATTGCATGTGGACCTAGCATATGTGTGGAAGTGTGGTGGAAGGTGTGATTCACCAAATGGTGCACGGCATAGCTCTCCGGCGTGACCTTCCTCAGATTCGGGCGATAAAACTTAGCAGATTCCTGGACGCATAGGTGGAAATGTCCTGCTGCGGGTATATCTGGGGCTAGAATGTGCCACATGGTACCAAACCTGGTTTAGCATGTGTCTATGGCCTAACAAACCTAAACCAATGAAAAAGTACATTGGTGGAACCTCGCGCGGAGAAATGTAGGGGGGTAGACCCACCGGGGCACACATGCCGCTGTTTTTGGGGGGGAATGTCCGCCGGAGCACCGGAATCCCACCAAATATTGCATGTGGACCTAGGATATGTGTGGAAGTGTTGTGGAAGGTGTGATTCACCAAATGGTGCAAGGCATAGCTCCCCGGTGTGACCTTCCTCACGTTCGGGCGATAACACTTAGAAGATTCCTGGACGCGTAGGTGGAAATGTCCCGCTGAGGCTATATCGGGGGCTAGAATGTGCCACATAGTACCAAACCTGGTTTCCCATGTGTCTATGGCCTAAACAAACCTAAACCAATGAAAAAGTACATTGGTGGAACCTCGCGTGGAGAAATCTAGGGGGTAGACCCGCCGGGGCACCGATGCCACCGTCTTCAGGGGGGAATGTCCGCTGGAGAACCGGAATCCCACAAAATATTGCATGTGGACCTAGGATATCTGTGGAAGTGTTGTGGAAGGTGTGATTCACCAAATGGTGCAAGGCATAGCTCCCCGGTGTGACCTTCCTCACGTTCGGGCAATAACACTTAGAAGATTCCTGGACGCGTAGGTGGAAATGTCCCGCTGAGGCTATATCGGGGGCTAGAATGTGCCATATAGTACCAAACCTGGTTTGCCATGTGTCTATAGCCTAAACAAACCTAAACCAATGAAAAGTACATTGGTGGAACCTCGCGCGGAGATATCTAGGGGGTAGACCCGCCGGGCCACACATGCCGTCGTTTTCAGGGGGAGAATAACCGCCGGAGCACCGGAATCCCACCAAATCTTGCATGTGGACCTTGGATATGTGTGTAAGTGTGGTGGAAGGTGTGATCCACCAAATGGTGCAAGACATAGCTCCCCGGCGTGACCTTCCTCAGATTCGGGCGATAACACTTAGCAGATTCCTGGACGCGTAGGCTGAACTGTCCCGCTGCGGCTATACCGGGGGCTATAATGTGCCAAATGGTGAAACACCTGGTTTTCCATGTGTCTAATGCCTAAACAAACCTAAACCTATGAAGAAGTACATTGGTGGAACCTCGCGCGGAGAAATCTAGGGGGGGTAGACCGCCGTGGCCCACAGACCGCCGTTTTCGGGGGGGTGACCTCCAGAGCACCGGAATCCCACCAAAACTTGCATGTGGACATAGGATATGTGTGGAAGTGTGTTGGAATGTGTGATTCACCAAATGGTGCAAGACATAGCTCCCCGGTGTGACTTCCTCACATTCGGGCCATAACACTTAGAAGATTCCTGAACGTGTAGGCTGAACTGTCCCGCTGCGGCTATACCGGGGGCTAGAATGTGCCAAATGGTAACACACCTGGTTTTCCATGTTTCTAATGCCTAAACAAACCTAAACCTATGAAAAAATACATTGGTGGAACCTCGCGCGGAGAAATCTAGGGGGGTAGACCGCCGGGGCACATAGACCACCGTTTTCGCGGGGGAATGTCCGCCGGAGCACCGGAATCCCACCAAATATTGCATGTGGACCTAGGATATGTGTGGAAGTGTTGTGGAAGGTGTTATTCACAAAATGGTGCAAGGCATAGCTCCCCGTCGTGACCTTCCTCAGATTCGGGCGATAAAACTTAGCAGATTCCTGGACGCGTAGGTGGAAACATCCCGCTGCGGGTATATCGGGGGCTAGAATGTGCCACATGGTACCAAACCAGGTTTAGCATGTATCTATGGCCTAAACAAGCTTAAACCAATGAAAAAGTACATTGGTGGAACCTCGCACGGAGAAATCTTGGGGGGTAGACCCGTCGGGGCACACATGCCGCCGTTTTCGGAGGGGGGGGGGGGGGGAATGTCCGCCGGAGCACTGGAATCCCACCAAATATTGCATGTGGACCTAGGATATGTGTGGAAGTGTTGTGGAAGGTGTGATTCACAAAATGGTGCAAGGCATAGCTCCCCGGTGTGACCTTCCTCACCTTCGGGCGATAACACTTCGAAGATTCCTAGACGCGTAGGTGGAAATGTCCCGTTGAGGCTATATCGGGGGCTAGAATGTGCCACATAGTATCAAACCTGGTTTCCCATGTGTCTATGGCCTAAACAAACCTAAACCAATGAAAAAGTACATTGGTGGAACCTCGCGCAGAGAAATCTAGGGGGGTAGACCCGCCGGGCCACACATGCCGCCGTTTTCAGGGGGGAATGACCGCCGAAGCACCGGAATCCCACCCAATCTTGCATGTGGATCTTGGATATGTGTGTAAGTGTGGTGGAAGGTGTGATCCACCAAATGGTGCAAGACATAGCTCCCCGGCATGACCTGCCTCAGATTCGGGCGATAACACTTAGCAGATTCCTGGACGCGTAGGCTGAACTGTCCCGCTGCGGCTATACCGGGGGCTAGAATGTGCCAAATGGTGACACACCTGGTTTTCCATGTGTCTAATGCCTAAACAAACCTAAACCTATGAAAAAGTACATTGGTGGAACCTCGCGCGGAGAAATCTAGGGGGGTAGACCTGCCGGGGCACACATGCCGCCATTTTCGGGGGGGGGGGGGGGGGGGAGGGGGGAATGTCCGCCGGAGCACCGGAATCCCACCAAATATTGCATGTGGACCTAGGATATGTGTGGAAGTGTGTGGGAATGTGTGATTCACCAAATGGTGCAAGATATAGCTCCCCGGTGTGACCTTACTCACATTCGAGCCATAACACTTAGAAAATTCCTGGACGTGTAGGCTGAACTGTCCCGCAGCGGGTATACCGGGGGATAAAATGTGCCAAATGGTGCCACACCTGGATTTCCATGTGTCTAATGCCTAAACAAACATAAACCTATGAAAAAGTATATTGGTGGAACCCCGCGCGGAGAAATCTAGGGGGTAGACCCGCCGGGACACACAGACCGCCGTTTTCAGGGGGGGGGGGGTGTCCTCAGGAGCACCGGAATCCCACCAAAACTTGCTTCCGAAACCCTGATATATATGTGGGGGGGGATGAAGATGTAGTATGTGTATACACATTGTCTTAAGCAACAATAAATAGAAAAACTAATTTAAAGAATAAATATAAGTACTAAAATGAGTATAATAGGAAGGAATAAAAAATCGTCAAAGTGCACGGCAAAGGAAAGTCGCACGGCAAGGAATATTTGCCGCTCTTCTCTTTGCCGTGCGCCGTCGTCTGTCTTTGGCTCTTTGCCGTCCACTTTCTCTTTGCCGTGCGCCCTTATGTATCTTTGCCGGTCCCTGTTTCTTTGCCGTGCGTCGTCCACTAGCTTTGTCGTGCGCCGCCATCTTTGCCGTGCGTCGTCTCGTTGCCGGACGGCAAAGTTTTCTTTGCCGTGCGACGGCTCATGGAAAAGAAGCGATGCACGGCAATGCCTCTTTTTCCCGTAGTGTAATGTACATCAAGTTACATAGGTGGGTGGCTCCAAGCCTACACGTAGGTTGGTGATGGCGGGTAGTTGAAGTCTCCCTCAACTTCGCCAACAGTACTCTTGATACCCCGAAAGGAAAACAATAAATATAAGGGATAGGTTGAGCCTCCAAGTGCAGAGTATGTAGAAGTGGTAGTTTTTTCCCCAAGAAGGTGACTCGAGGGTTTAATATCGAACTCTCGGGGAATCAGTAGTGTGGGTTTTATCTTCTTGTCCTTCTCTAGATTTCCTGCAAACAAATAGATTGCTTTGTGCCCTCAACCTCACCAAGTGGTTGTCAAGCACAAGGTGTGAGAATGATATTAAGATAATAAATGATGCAAAACAATAAAGAAATATGCAATGGTGGTAAATAAATATGCTAGGATGGTAGTAGTGATGATAGATGGTATTTTTGGGGTTTTTATATGTGAATGCAAGAAGTAAAAGTGTTTTTGTATTTTCTGATTTTAAAATGGCTGAATGTAAAAGATGCTTAAAAGTGGTTGGAAAAGTGTTTCTTATGATTAAAAATGGACCGGGGTTCATGGTTTCACACATGCACTCTCTCTTTAATATAGTGTGGCAAACAAGTAGACATAGACTTAACATATGAGATTGCAAACAAGTTCTTTCAAGTTACTAATTATATGGGCATCACGTCCTAACATAGAGATTATGAGTCTCACTTATACTCCACCAAGATGTGAAATAAATCATGCACCTTAGTAATTAAGATAACATCAGAGTATAGCTTTAAGATTAATGACATGAAGTTAAAATAAACACATGATGGATCTAGTCTTAGGTAGAGGCATGTCACTCCTCCTACCCTTCAACATGGTATTTTGGTTTATCCCTAGTGAGGCAACAAAGTAAGGTAAACACTCAATGGATCATGATATATCAAGTTGTCAACTTATCACTTCACCACCCCCGTTACTCCAACTAATGCACATGTTCCCCCACACATGCTCTCATAAACATGCTTGATCATAACAAGGATATAAGAACGGGGTACATAATATGCATCTACTTTCATAACTGAAACAAACATTGCAATCTCAACATATATTAACTCATAGAAAGATCCACCACAATGGTAATACAACGGTGACCGTAATCATGTTTGGCAGCTCCTACGGTGCTAACTAATGGAACTCAAGAGAGAGAGATACATATGCTACTGCCACAAATCCATAGTCCAGCGGTGGACTACTCCCTCTTCATCATGGAGCCGGTGGAGATGTCGATGGAGAAGGTGGAGACCTCTCCGGCAGGGCTCCGCCGGAGTTTTCCCCCTCCGAGCTTCAGCCTCCTGATCTCTGTTTTCTGGTTTCTCTCGTGTGGCGGCCCTCCTCTGGAAAAACGTCGGGGGACCTCTTATATAGGCGTTTTTAGGTCACGCGGATGCTTATAGGCGAAGGATCGACGCAAATGGGGCCTCGAGGGCCAATTGGGATAGGCCCACACGGCCTGGTACTGTGGCCGCGTGGGACCCCCCTTTTGGTCTCCTGGCCTCTGTTCATTGACTTCTTTTGCTCGTGAATCTTGTCCTTCCAAAATAATGACCCCGTAAATTTATAGCTCATTATGACGTCGTTAAGGTCCTGAAACAAATAAGGAAAGAAATAGGGGTTTTCTGCCTGCACAGGATTAATTCCATAAAAGGGTAAATCATTATAAATTATCAAAATCATTAAATAACAGTAATATACCCCTTATATGATGCAAATATGAATGGAATATAACTATTATAGTGCAAAGTTCATGTATGCATTTTAGATGCATCATTTGGCGCTGCATCAGATATACGGGTCCTCTTTGCTGGCTTGATCTTCGAAGTAGAACTTTGCTCCTTCATCCTTTAATTTGATATCAGAGCATGAGTGGACCTATTTGGTTTGTGCTTGCTTAAAATGTAAGTGACTAAAGTTTAGGACTTGTTTGGAACAAAGGATTTTCATAGGAATTTTGGAGGAATACGTTCCAGAGGAAAGGAATCGCATAGTTGCGTTTGGAACGAAGGAACGCGAAGTATCTCTACTCCTAAAAAAAGCAAAGAGGAAACGTTTTACGGTCCGTCATATAACTCTCAGCCCGTGGTCGTCCCTCCGTGCAATCTGGACCCTCCGATCGCACATCGGTCTCTCTCCACCGTCGGTCCGCCTCGCTCCACCGCTCCCTCCCCCCGCACCCTGTCATCTCGCTCCGCCCCACTTTTTTTTCTGTGAAACCCTACGCCGCTGCCCCGTTGCACCGCCGCCGCCCCCATCATCTCACTGCTTCCTTCCCGATCCCCATCCTCATTGCCCTCCGCTCCGCTGCCACAACGCACCACGCACTAGCAGTAAAAGGCTTATAGGTAAGCCAACTATCCGTGGCGCACCAGTGCATCCTGCGCCACGGGTAATCACATAGCCGTGGCACACCACATCTGCTGCTGCGCCACGGCTAAGATGGACCCTGGCCGGCCGGCCTGCTCACAAATATGCGTGGCGCCGCACCGAAATGATATGCGCCACGGCTAGTTAAGTATGCGTGGCGCAGCATATGACGGTGCGCCATGGGTATGTTCAGTCCCGGTTGTAAATTTTGGACAACACATACTCGTGGCGCATCAAATTTGGATGCGCCACTACTATGTGCGTCACTTAAAAACAATAAAGAATTCACCTCGCTTCCTATTGGCTAGAGGAAAACACACTATCCATGTGCTAGGGAATACGAGTATCTGATTGGCTTGTAGGAGGTTGGTCCGGATTGATGACATGGCACACACCACACACAGGGAAAGGAATCATCGCACACACCACCGTACGTCTGTTGTCTTCTTCCTCCTCGTCTTGTTTGCCCGGCAGTTGAAGGACGGAGCACCTGGCCGGCTGGGACGAAGCCCCCCCCCCCCCCGGCACCTGCCCGGCCGATCTGCCCTGGGTCGAAGCCCTCCCGCTACCCGTCCCGATCCGGCGGTCGAGGCCCCGCGGGCAGCTGTCGGCGGCTGTGGCCGAAGCCGCGCGGGACGGCCGACCTTGTCCCTGATGGAGCCCCCATGGTGCGCGTGATCCAGCGACAACCTCGTCCTCGAGCGCCGTCAGCTGACGTGGGGTTACCACGCCAAATCCCTCGGATGACATCCTTGGGTTGAGAGAACAAGAGAAGAAGATGGTGGTACTGGTGGATTCGTCGGCTGACAAGCGGGATTTACCTAGGTTCAGGCCCCCGAAGGTTAAAGCCCTACGTCCTGCTTGTCTGGAATTGATGATGAGGCTTACAGATCGATTACAATGGCGAGAGCGTGAGATTCGATCTCGCTAGGGTTTTTGGTGGTGAATATGAGCGTACCCTAGGTCGGAAACCCTCCCAGTCCTTAAATAGTGGGACTGGGTCTCGGGTCCTATACCGACTAGGTTTACATCTGGGCCTGCCGACCTAATATTTCTAGTCTTTGGCAGGTTACTGCCGTCAGGTAGTCCTCCAACCAGGCGGACGGTTCTTGCAAGCCATCATACTTGGGGGTTTCCGAGGATAACCTGAATCCTTTCGGCATTCTGGTCTCCCGGATGCGTCGACTGAAGCATAGTGTGCTGCAGGGCCCGAAGTCGTCCTCGGACATCGAGCTTTCGCTTTCCTCCTCTTGAACTGCTCGCCTAGAGCGGTTCCTGGTGACTTTGTTATGTGTGATGGCATTGCGCGCATCTTCGCCTTCGGTGAGCTGGTAGCGCTCCTCATGCCCGCGATTACCGCGGTTTCGCCGGTCACGGGTGACACGATTGTCTTGCTCTGGAGCTGCTCGCTCATTGTTGCCGCGAGTGACGCGGTTTTCTCGATCGCGAGTGGTACGGTCGCCCACCTCTCGATTTCTTGTCTCCCGTCGCAGGCTCGGCTGGCGGCGATTGATGACGGGATTGATGAGAGTGTTCTTCTCCCTCAACAACGCCAACAAGTACTCTTGATACCCTGAAAGGAAGATAATATATTAGGTATAGGTTGAGGCTCCAAGTGCAGAGTATGTAGAAGTGGTAGTTTTTCCCCAAGAAGGTGACTCGAGGGTTTAATATCGAACTCTCGGGGAATCAGTAGTGTGGGTTTTATCTTCTTGTCCTTCTCTAGATTTCCTGCAAAAAAAAATAGATTACTTTGTGCCCTCAACCTCACCAAGTGGCTGTCAAGCACAAGGTGTGAGAATGATATTAAGATGATAATGAATGCAAAACAGTAAATAAATATGCAATGGTGGTGAATAAGTATGCAAGGATGATAGTAATGATGATGGATGGTATTTTTGGGGTTTTTATATGTGAATGCAAGAAGTAAAAGTGTTCTTGTATTTTCTGATTTTAAAATGGCTGAATGTGAAAGATGCTTAAAAGTGGTTGGAAAAGTGTTTCTTATGATTAAAAATGGACCGGGGTTCATGGTTTCACACATGCACTCTCTCTTTAATATAATGTGGCAAATGAGTAGACATAGATTTAACATATGAGATTGCAAACAAGGTTAATGACATGTTAATAATTATATGGTCATCACGTCCTAACATAGAGACCTTTTGATTATTAGTCTCACTTATACTCCACCAAGATGTGAACTAAATCATGCACCTTAGTAATTAAGATGGCATCAGAGTATAGCTTTAAGATTAATGACATGAAGTGAAAATAAACACATGATGGATCTAGTCTTAGGTAGAGGCATGTCACTCCTCCTACCCTACAACATGGTATTTTGGTTTATCCCTAGTGAGGTAAAAAAGTAAGGTAAACACCCAATGGATCATGATATTTAAGTTGTCAACTTATCACTTCACCACCCCTGTTACTCCAACTACTGCACACGTTCCCACACACACGCTCTCATAAACATGCTCGATCAAAACAAGGATACAAGAACGGGGGTACATAATATGCATCTACTTTCATAACTGAAATATAACATTGCAATCTCAACATATATTAACTCATAGAAAGATCCACCATAATGGTAATACAACGGTGACCGTAATCATGTTCAGCAGCTCATACGGTGCTAATTAGTGAAGCTCAAGAGAGAGAGATACATATGCTACTACCGCAAACCCATAGTCCAGAGGTGGACTACTCCCTCTTCATCATGGAGACGGTGGAGATGTCGATGGAGAAGAAGGAGACCTCTCCGGCAGGGCTCCGCCGGAGTTTTTCACCTCCAATCTGCAGCCTCCCGGTCTCTGTTTCTTGTTTCTCTTCTGTGGCGGCGCTGCCTTCGAAGAACGTCGGGGGAATTTTAGGTCACGAGGATGCTTCTGGGCGAAGGATCGACACAAACGGGGCCACGAGGGCTGAATTAGGTGGGCCCACGTGGCCTGGTACTGTAGCCGCGTGGGGCCCCCTATTTTGGCCCTCCGGCCTCCTTTCACTTGCTTCTTTCGCTCCAATGTATTCCTCCTTCCAAACTAATGACCCCCGTAAATTTATAGCTCATTATGACATCGTTAAGGTCCTGAAACAAATAAAGAAATAGGGGTTTTCTGCCTGCGCAGGATTAATTACATAAAAAGGGGAAATCATTATTAATTACCAAAAATCATTAAATAACAGTGATATACCCCTTATATGATGCAAATATGAATGGAATATAAGCATTATAGTGCAAAGTTCATGTATGCATTTTAGATGCATCAACATCCCCAAGCTTAACTCGTGCTCGTCCTCGAGTATGAAAGTGATAAAACTAACATGAACTTTGCAATATAATCACAACATGGATATAAAAGATGATTGCTACTGCTACATAAAGTCAAATGACTCATTATTTCAAAGAAGTAGCAATATGCAAACAGTTTATAAAGTGATATCAAGTATTCAATGCAAGGATGTTCACTGATAGTTCACAAAGTGTAACATAAAAGATAGTAATATGGACAATCTTACTTTTGCATACTTGAGGTCCATAGTGTAGATGAAAATCTGAATGTAAAAGGTGGACACTTTGGAAAAGATATATAAATAAGTAGAGGTAAAGCATGCATGAGTTTCATCTATCCTCCAAACTATTCTACTTAAGTTATTGATTGCAATGGTAATACTTGGTGTAAAGCTCTCATTCCCCTATCATAGCATCTTGAATGATTAAAGTTTAAATGTGAAAGCAAATATGAGTAGTGGCCTTGATAAAGTAAAGGTTAGATGTCTCATGCCCCTTGAATACAAGTACCTACACCATGATTACTTAACTTGGGAAACAACGCAAGTTTAAGTTATCTATCATTGTAAGTAATAATGGTATCATCAAGACTCTCAACTGTGGTACCTCCTGTCCCATGATATGGATCAAGCCCACATCAAAACAACAAGACAAACAAACATAATGAACAACCTCAACACCCTCTTTATTTACCACTTGATATAGCTTTTTATTGTAGGGTGTATCACAGAAAGTTCAAAATAGCATGTAAGTAAATTTCCACCATGAATGATGCATGGATTAGATTAGCGGCCCAGGTTTCTCGCTAACCATTTATACAAACTCATTTAAACTTAACTCTATTTCCACATTATTTCGTCATGATAGGCATCCATAAACAAAAGTACATGATATCAACTAAACAAATGATGGAACATGTTGAAAGCTTTGCATGTGACAGCACATATGGGCTAACTTCCAACCTTAAACATTTATCAAGCCACTATTATCATAGTATTAATCACAATGGTTCATATTTATTGAATACAATAAAAGTAAAGTGTGCATCAAGTTCGCGAGAGCTTTTTAACCAACTTTTCCCATTACAATAAATAACATCATCATTTTCATTTAGAGGTATAGATAACACATATAACATGATAAACATACTTGGAATAGCATAAAGCTAATAGGTAGATATGGTGGACTCACTGGAAAAACTTGGGTTGAAGGTGTTGGAAACAAGTTTTTACTTGTTGGAATTTTTGGGCTAGCAAAAGGGAGAAAGATGACCATCTAGATGCATGCATGAGTGTCCATAGAACTAACTAATTCATGTCAAACAAGGTGAAATAACATACAGCATCAAAACATGAATAAAAGATAGCTCATGATAAAGCATTTGCAGATTATTACTCATAAAGAAGCTCATGAATCATGCAACTATATGTGTCATTAAAAATCAACTTAGACATCCCTTTTCCCAATACAATAAAAGCATGCAAGATATTTCAACCCATATTTCCAGTAGCATTCTCATAAAAAAGATAGTGTGGTGGTCTCACAAAAATAAAAATAAAAGCAAAACTAACAAAAAGACGCTCCAAGTTTATGCGATAAAGTGCATTGATAGAAAAACAGAAGTTAGACGTGTGCAAACCGAGAGTGTGTTGGTTCAGTGGGGATGTTCACATCCCCAAGCTTATGGTTTTCACCATCCTTGGATAACTCATGGTGCATCTCCTCCAATCCCTGTGAAAAAACTTCAAAACACAATTTCTCCCATCTCTTTTCTGTGGGGTGATATTAGTAGAGATAAACAAACAAGTTTCTTGCTGCATATAATCCATGGACTAAAATTCATATGAATGATCAGAGAGTGTATAATTTTGTATGCCTACTCATAAACTTAATTGGATCAACTCAGTAGTTCAAACTATGCATAAAACAATATGGGACAGAATCTGTCCAGAAAAACAGCAGCATCAAAACGTATTTTTCTGTCCTACTTAAACTTATCCAAAAATTCTGAAAACATTCAGTCTTACATAGGATGAGAAGTTGCAGTTACAGTAAAAATCTCAGCATATTCGGATTCACAGAATAAGACTGAAAAATCAAACCGTGCATAGACTCTGTGCAGGAATAAAATCTCCGACATAGAAATAGCAACTTTTTCAAACCAAAATGGGTAAACTTGGCACTTTATTAAAAATTTCAGTAACTAAACTAAGAAAACAATATCTTTTTACAGCAAGAGGAATCAAAGAAAATCCAAATAAAAACAACCGGGTTGCCTCCCGTAAAGCGCTTTCTTTATAGCCATATAGCTAGGCTTACTTACTTGTTGTTTTACCGAAGATGAAGCTCATGAGGGAGCTTAAAAGTTGTGCCCTTCATCCTTGGGAAGTGTTCTATGCATTTCTTATGTGGAAACTGAAACTTCACATTCCCTTCCTTTGAATCAATAATAGCCCCTGTGGTACGAACAAAAGGTCTTCCAAGAATAATAGGACTAGAGGTTTTATTCTCCATATCCATGATTAGAAAATCCACAGGTACAAAAGTCATTTGTAACTCTACCATAACATCACTTACTTTTCCTAAATCATGTTTAATGGTATTATCAGCAAGTGCAAGTCCAATAGAGCATTTTTCAAGATTCTTTAATTCAAGTGTTTCATATAGTTGTTTAGATAAAACAGAGACACTAGATCCTAGATCAAGTATGGCATGGTGTGTCTCTTTTCCAATAGTTACTAGCACCTTGGGGATCCACACATCCCCAAGCTTAGGTGGTATCATAGCTTCTTGATTGTATCTAGCAATTTTCTCTTTCAAGACATGATTAGCAATATAGGAACCAAAACCAGATTGGTTAACATCAATAGAAGGATCACTTGCAAATTTTTGTAAGATAGATATTAATTCATGCAAGCTACAATTCTCTAAATCAAGCAAAGGATCATTAACTTTCTTTTCCTTTTTGACCCAAACTTGTTTTTTAACAGGGGGTACTTTCTCACTTCTAGTTTCTTGCTCATTGTCCATAGAATTGATCAGTTTGTTTTTATGTAGCCAACCTTTAAAAGAGGGACAATTTTTTCTAATGAAAGCTTTTTCTAATTCCCTCCAGATCTTGGTTGTAGCAGGTGGTAGTGAACGTATCCAGATACTTGACGGTGCCTTGTAGCAGGTGGTACCTTGTTTGACGGTGCCAGCCTTCTTGTCTGCCAGATACTTGAGGCAGTTTCGCTTCCAGTGTCCGGTTCCCTTGCAGTAGAAGCACTGAGTATCAGACTTAGGGCCTTTCCTTGACTTTCTCGCAGGCCCGGCAGCTCGCTTGCCGTCCTTCTTGAGGTAGTCTCCTTTGCCCTTTTTCTTGAAACTAGTGGTCTTGTTGACCATCAACACTTGATGCTCCTTCTTGATTTCCACTTCCGCAGTCTTTAACATCGCGAAGAGCTCAGGAAGAGTTTTCTCCATTCCTTGCATGTTATAGTTCATCACGAAGCTTTTGTAGCTAGGTGGAAGTGACTGGAGAACACGGTCAATCCCCAACTCATTGGGAATCACAACACCCAGCTGTGCCAGACAATCACCGTACCCAGACATTTTGAGCACGTGTTCACTGACAGAGCTGTTCTCTTCCATCATACAGCTAAAGAACTTAGAAGAGGCATCATACCTCTCCACCTTGGCTTGAGTCTGAAACATAGCTTTCAGATCAATTATCATCTGATGAATGCCATGGTGCTCAAAACGCTTTTGAAGCTTAAGTCCTAAGCCGTACAACAGACCGCACTTAACTATCTCGTGGTCCTCAGAGCGGGCTGCCCAGACGTTCCTAACATCTTCAGCCGCTCCCTCTGCTGGAGCCTCACCTAGCGGTGCATCTAGGACATACAGTTTCTTGGCAGCTTTGAGGATAATCTTCAGATTCATAAACCAATCTGAGAAATTGCTTCCATCGTCTTTCAGCTTGTCTTTCTCTAGGAACGCGTTAAAATTCATGGTGATGTTGGGAAGGGCCATTGATCTACAACATTATTTGCAAGGTGTTTAGACTATGTTCATGATAGATTGTTCGAGAAATAATCTAATTATAAAACGAACTCCCACTAAACTCAACATCTCTCTGGTTGTTTAGTGGCACACGATCCAAAATCCACTACACCACAACCGATCATCACGTGAGGTTGTGTAGCTTCAAATGGTGAACATCTCCATGTTGATCATATCATCCATATGACTCGTGTTTAGCCTTTCGGCTCTTGTGTTCCGAGGCCATGTCTGTACATGCTAGGCTCGTCAAGGAAACCGTAGTATTTCCGCGTGTGCAAACTGGCTTGCACCCGTTATATGTGAACGTAGAATCTATCACACCCTATCATCACGTGTTGCTTCAAAACGACGATCTTTCGCAACGGTGCATACTAGGGGAGAACACTTCTTGATATTAATGTGAGAGATCACCTTATCATGCTACCGTCAAGATCGTATCTAAGCATAAACCATAAGGTGCATAAAAATATTAACATCACATGCAATTCATAATTTGTGACATGGTATAGCCTTTCCTCGTGCCTTTGATCTCCATCTCAAAGACACCGGCATGATCTCCATCATCACCAGCTCGTGGCGCCATCACCACGATTGCCTCCACCAACTATTGCAACTACTATTATGGCTACCTTAGCAATAAAGTAAAGCAATTACGTGGCGTTTTAAAATGACACGCAGGTCATACAATAAATATGAGACAACCATAAGGCTCCTGCCGGTTGCCGTACTCATCGACATGCAAGTCGTGACAATTACAAAACATGATCATTGCATACAACACATAATCACATCTTGGGCTATACCACATCACAAACCCTGCAAAAACAAGTTAGACGTCCTCTACTTTGTTTATGCAATTTTTACGTGGCTTCTAATGGGTCATTAGATAGAACCATTCTAATCTACGCAAAGCCACAACGGTGATAAAATAGTTGCTTATTTACTCATCCTTTTGAAAGGCCTTCCATTGAAAATTGCACCTTCACTAAAGCAAGAGAAACAGACACCCGCCAGCCACTTATGCAAAACAAGTTGCATGTCAGTCGTGGAACCGGTCTCTCGTACGTGGACGAGTAAGGTTGGTCCGGGCCGCTTCAATCTCACAGTACCGCAAAAATGCAAAGTGCACGCGAGAAGGTAGCAACTCAAATTATCAACGCCCACAACACTTGTGTCTAATCGCACCAACATCTACGAATAGATCTAGGCTCTGATACCACTGAAGGGTCGCAGCATAGAAAACAAAAAAATTTCCTACGCAAAGATAGCGGAATAAACCCAACATCTAGATCCGATCTACGAGAGGTTGGTAGCAAGAAGGAGATCGAATCTCACCCTCGAAGAAAACCGTGAGTGTTTTGTCGAGGCAGGGGTTGGCTAGTCGATCCCCGCAACTAGACTCGTCTAGTCGCGAGGAGATGTATTATCCAAGCGCCGCACGAGCAACGCCTCCGAGATATCCACACGTTCAGCTCGATGAAGACTCCACGTTCTTGATCCCGCAAGAGGTGGTGGAGAGGCTCGAGATCAACAGCACGACGACGGTGGCGTGGTGTGTATGGTGGAGATCCGACAGGGCTTCGCCAAGCGGCTATCGGGAGAGAGGAGGAGGAGGAGGCGCGGCAGAGGTGGAGGGAGGCGGCGGCTTGGGGGGAGCCTTGGGGTGCCGCACCCCTCCCCTTGCCCCTCCTTATATAGGAGGCCAAGGGGGGTGCGCCCCTCCCTCTCCTAGGGCCGGCGGCTGGGAGGCTTGCCCCCCAAGTAAGCTCCCTAGGGTTAGGGTTAGGGGGGCCGGCCCCTTTCCCTCTTGGGCCTCACGCATGGCCCCCTTGGGGCTGGGTGGTGCGGCTGGCCCTAGGCCAGTCCATCACCCTTTAATCCCATGTGGGCCCCATACTCCTATGGGCCCCACTTCTAGACCCCTCTAGAACCTTCTAGAACTTTCCGGTACTTTACCGATAAATTCCCGAACCATTTCGATACCTCCGGAAACCACTTTCCTTATATGAATCTTATTCTCCGGACCACTCCGGAACTCCTCGTGACGTCCGGGATCCTATCCGAGACTCCGAATCAATATTCGTTCTCACCATCATTTATCTCAAACCCTAACTACATCGAACGTTAAGTGTGTGACTCTGCGGGTTCGTGAATATGTCATATTAATAGCGGGACCGGGATGCCCATATTAATTCCTACATATTCGACGAAGTACTTTACTAGTCGAACCACAATGTCCGGGATTCAATTAATCCATATACGATTCCTTTTGTTTCACGATATTTTACTTGTCCGAGATTTATTCCACTGATATCTCCATATCTGATTAATCTCGTTACCGACAAGTTCTCTTTACTCGTTTCCATAGAATAGGATCCCTTATGACTAGCTACTTAGTCATATGCTTGCAAGCGTTTGGATACTATACTACCGAGAGGGCCCAGAGATATCTATCCAACTGTTGGACGAACAAATCCCAGTCTTGAAACATGCCACCCAACAACCTATCATTGGAGAACCTGAAAGCCACCTTTATAATCACCCAGTTACGAAGTGACGTTTGATGTCCACAAAGCACTCCTCCGATAAGCGGGAGTGACAAAATCTCATGGTCTGAGGAAACTATATTTGACATCTATTTAATTTGAGTCTTGTCCATTATATCATCACCCATGATACAAACTTCGTTTATTAAGCGATTCATAAATCCATGGTTAGGAAACATCTAACCATCACTTAATCAAACGAACTAGTCACAAGAGGAAAGACTAGGGACACATTACCGTTTATGTTCCACAGATGTATTTGTTTCCGTTTAATACAATTCTAGCATGGAACTAAACATATCATGAACGGAGAAATATGATTATCAATAACATTTATTATTGCCTCTTGGGCATATCTCCAACACGGGGTTCCTTTGGCGCATCGCATAACGAGCACAAATGTCTCAAATAAACATGTCATGGTATGTTTTTAAAATCTTTTATCTTCCCATATTTGTGTTTCTATGTATATTTGGCGGGTGTGACATAGTTTTTTTTCATGTGTTGTCCCAGAAAATACCTAAGACAGTAGCAAAAACCATTGAGTTGCAGAATATCGATAGGCGTTGGAGTACGCCTTGGAGAAACAGACAAGGTCACCACCGTTCCTTACACCACGGCAACTGATGGCCGCGTTGTTATCGCCTCGCGAGCATGGAAGGAGTTTCATTCAGATAAAGGTTTGGAGGTTGGCCAAGCTATTCTCATCACCATGAGGAACACTGACAGACGCAATTTGGAGATCATGTTGGTGATCACCACCATCTAGGTAGCTAGTTTTTTATTCAGATTGTCAATAAATTTAAAGTTAATTATGATGGTCAATAAACTTGGAGATCATGTTGGTGATCTCGAGACCTCGACTTGTCTAATATTTTGACACTCTACTATGTCGGATTGTAATTAATATAATAAATGTACGTTGGTCTTATCAACTCTGTCTATTACACTATTTTGCAATTGTGTATAATATACTGTATTCAAATTGTATAATCATATAAATACGCATACAATGTATTGAAAAATTATTTTTTCGAAATTACAAAAAAATACTACCAGTGGCGCATCAGATAATAACCAGTGGCGCACGTTGATGGCGTGAAACACACGTTCGTTGGGAGACCCCAAGAGGAAGGTATGATGTAGTGTAGCAGCAGTTTTCCCTCAGTACGAAACCAAGGTTATCAATCCAGGAGGAATCAGAAGTGCTCCGAAGGTTGTTAGCGGCTCGCGCGGCGCAACACAAGTGCTGACGTGGAACCTGCCCACAACACAATCAAACTACTTTGCCCCAACGAAACAGGAAGGTTATCAATCTCCCCGGCTTGCTGAAAACAAAGGATTAAACGTATGGTGTGGAAAATAGATGCAAAAGTGGACAGTGAGCAAATGGTGGAGGAAAGTGGTGTAAACGGTGCTTGTTTCAGTGTAAAAGAATGGACCGGGGTCCACAATTCACTAGTGGTGTCTCTCCATAAAAAATAACTAACACGCTAGGTAAACAAATTACAGCTGGGCAATTGACAAATAATGAGCGTATGACAATGCATATATATGACGAGATGATTACTATGAGATTTAATTGGGCATTACATCAAGATACATAGACTGTTATTCCAACAACATCTATGACTAATAATCCACCGCCAGGTTGACATCTGTTTTCCCCGTTGGTATTAAGTTGCAAGCAACAGATAATTGCAATAAGCAAAGTGCGTAATGTAAACAACACAAATGACCTTAGACAAAGCATTGTTGTTTTATCCCTAGTGGAAACAGCACATCCACAACCTTAGATGTTTCTGTCACTCACCCAGATTACTGGAGGCATGAACCCACTATCGAGCATAAATACTCCCTCTTGATGTTAAAAGCATCTACTTGGCCAAAGCATCTACTAATAACGGAGAGCATGCAAGATCATAAACAACATATAAAGATAGATTGATAATCAACTTGATCATAGTATCAATATTCATCGGATCCCAGCAAACACAACATGTAGCATTACAATAAGATGATCTTGATCATATAGGGCAGCTGAAGATCTAAACATGATAGCACAAAGTGGAGAGATTACCATCTAGCTACTGCTATGGAACCGTAGTCCAAGGATGAACTACTCACGCATCACTCCGGAGGCAGGCATGGTGATGTAGAGCCCTCCGGTGATGATCTCCCCTCCGGCCGGGTGCCGGGAAGAGCTTCAGGAACCCTCCCGAGTAGGGTTTGACGACGGCGGAAGCTCTGGAACTTTTCGTGGAATATGACTCGGGTGTTTAGGGTTTTTGGGGACGGAGGATTAAATAGGCGAAAGGGCGGCTTCGAAGGGCCCCTGGGGGGGCCCACACCACCCCTCGGCGCGACAGGCAAGGGGGCCGCGCCGAGCCCTGGTGAGGGCGCCCCCTGGCGCCCTTCTGGCTCTCCTTCGGGCTCTGTGGATGATTCGGTGAAATATTTGCGTCCGTTGATTTTTTGTCCAATTCCGAGGATATTTCCTTAATAACTTTTCTGAAAAGGAAAAACTACAGAAAACAGGAACTGGCACTGTGGCATCTTGTTAATAGGTTAGTACCAGAACATGTAACAACAGGCATAATATCAACATGGAACATCAAAAATTATAGATACGTTTGCAACGTATCAGCATCCCCAAACTTAGTTCCTACTCGTCCTCGAGTAGGTAAACGATAAAACAAAATAATTTTTGAGGTGACATGCTACCACACAATCTTGATCAAATAATAATGTAAAGCACATGTGAATGAATGAAGTGATCCAAGTCAATGGTCTATAGTTTGCTACTAACCAAGCAATGAGTAAACAACTGAACCATACGAGTAAAACTTTTCATGAATAGTGCTTTGGAGACATTGAATCCAAAAGTTTTGCATAAGAGTTAACTCACAAAGCAATAGTTTCTAAGTAAAAGGTATTTGACCAACACAGAGGAAGATTTTAGTTTCAGTAATTGCTTCAACCTCAACATATTTATCTCATGGATAGTGTCAATACAAAGCAATATAATCAGTCAAATACACCATCATATAACAATTGTTTACCAAAGTTGACACTAGTGTTTGCTTGTGGAAGATAGAAAGAAGTAGGAAAACTGACTCAACATAAAAGTAAAAGAAAGACCCTTCGCAGAGGGAAGCGGAGATTAGTCATGTGCTAAAGCTTTTTATTTTTATAGAACAGAAGTAAAACAGTTTTGAGATATGCATGCTTTCGTCAACGACCACAGCAGAGAAGCTATCTAGTCCCCCATAACAAGCAAGGCTTTTAGACTTGTGAGAGCGGCTGGTAATTAGAGGAATGAGATCACTCCTCGTTCTCCTTTGTTTTACCACTAACCAATGTTTGACTGATTTCTCAGGTTTGCACTGTGCGGAGGAGAATGGTGGGTTATATTTATATTTTGATTGAGACGCGGAGTCTCTTGCCAGCTCTCGGGTTGATTCAAGTGAGGACGTAAACCATCAACACCGGGTGAAAGGGGGGAAATGAACTTGCTTTGTCACAAGTTATATCTAGCTCTCTACTGTTTCCTCATGAGCTTAAAAATAGAGACACAAAAATGAGAATTTTGAATATTTAAAGGTAGCACATGAAAAATTTACTTGGAGTGGCAGGAAAGTACCACATATAGTTAGGTATGGTGGACACAGATGGCATGGATTTTGGCTCAAGGTTTGGATGCACAAGCAGCATTCCCGCTTAGTACAGAGTTTTTAGGCTATCAAGGTTATTTTAAGAAAACATAGACTGTCAACCGGTACAGCAAAAACTTATATGACAACATATTAGAAACATTATAAGACTCCACACTATCTTCCTTGTTAAACAAACCCTTTTACTAGAAAATATCTAGACCTTGGAATTACCACTTATACAAACCAAATTTCAACAAGCTTTGCGGCAGTTCTCCATTAATGGGTTTACTTACATGATACAAAAGCTTAAACATGACCTACTTAGTAACTCAAAACAATTGACAAGATCCAAGATAGTGATCTACAAGAGTATATAAGCGTTTTCCATTATGCCAATTACCACATGCAACATTTTCTGTTCCAACCAAATATCAATCAACATATTTAAACAACTCTCCAAACAAGTATAAGTGAAGCAAGAGAGTAATTTCTTTAAAAGAACTAATAGCTCTGACAAGAGGTATATGAAAACAAGAGCTAAAAGCTTAACAGCGCTAGAGACGAATACTCAACAAATATAAGTGAAGAATAGAAGTATTCTAATGAAAAGCGGAGCGTGTCTCTCTCCCAAACAAGAATGCTAGGATCCAACAAGTTGTGACCAAAAGATAAAACATAAAAAAACTGAAAATAAAAGCACATAGACGCTCCAAGAACAGCACATATGATGTGAAGGAATAAAAATATAGTCTCACTAGAGATGACCTGATACTTTGTCGATGAAGAAGGGGATGCCTTGGGCATCCCCAAGCTTAGACGCTTGAGTCTTCTTGAAATATGCTGGGGAGATCCATGGGAGCCTCCCCAAGCTTAAGTTCTTCACTCTTCTTGATCTTATTATATCACCCTTCTCTCTTGACACTTGAAAACTTCCTTCACCCCAAACTCAACATAATTCTCATTAGAGGGTTAGTGCATCAATAAAAAACTCACATGTTTTGTAAGGACGCAAACATGGCAATCATCTTAAACATTAGCTACTGTTACTAGCCTTATGTGAAGCTCTTCCACCCAAAAAATAATTCCACCTAACACTTGTAATAGAGAAAATGCAAAACAAACGGCAGAATCTGTCAAAATCAGAACAGTCCGCAAAGATGAATTTGTTCGAGGCACTTACGGGACTCAGATCGAAAAATGTTGAAGTAACGAAAGATGCGTACTTATACCAGGAGTATGCACAAAAACTTGCATATTTAAATCACGTTTATATAATTTTAGGAATTTCGTAAAGTGAACAACAGAAATCTGTTCCTGCGCAGTGATCCAAATATAGCCTCATCTCAACATTAGAGACTTTCCTTGGCACAACAATGCGAAAAAATAAAGATACAAAGGAGTTGCTACAGAAGTAGGCAAGCACCTTGACTCAATAAAAGAAAAATTGCAGAAAAATAACATGGGTTGCCTCCCATAAGCGCTTCTCTTTAATGCCTTTTAGCTAGGCTCAAAGCATGTATCAAGTATTATCAGGTGTAGAAAGATCTAAATTATCAAAAGCCTCCTCAAAGACACGGCTTGTCTCGAAAGAGATTTTCACTTTATGCAATTCTTGGGAAGAAAATTTAAATAACTTATTGCATAATTCACCCTCGGGTTTACTAACCATTTTCTCAGTTTCTACCACATCTGGGGGTTTTGGTTTAAACACTTTGGGTACATACATAAATTTTTGCCCTTTACCTACTGGAGCCTTTTGCTTTTTAGCTTTAATGGAAGTAAATGTGGAACTTAAAGTATCAATAACCTCTTCCAATTCACCAATCCTGAAGTTTTGATCCCCATGGATAGCACTAGCTTCTAAAGCAATAATTCTTCTATTGATATTTGACAAAGATTCATCAATTTTATTAGCATAACCAAGTAGACTTGGCAAATTTTCCTCCATAGACTCCAATTTTTTCATAACATCTTTCAAAGTAATCTCAATTTTAATGTCATTAACAGGGGGTATTCCTACCAAACTTTCAATAATATTACTGGCTTTCAACGCAGGGGTACCAAGAAAATTACCTCCTGTCAGAGTATCTAAGACATACCTATACCAACTAGTTATGCCAACATAAAAATTCCTAAGGAGGATCATAGTGGAATGTTTTTTAGTACATCTACGATGAGCATCGCTGATTCTATACCAAGCATCTTTTAAGCTTTCTCCGCCTTGTTGCTTAAAGGAACGAACTTCAATTTCAGGGGCCAAAACATAATGAGCAGAGCCAGACATGATGACTAAGCAGAAAACAAACTGAAAATAAACTAGAAACAAGAAACTATTTATTTTGTGTTTTTGATAATTAAAAGAAAACAAAATAAAATAAACTAAGCAAGACAAAAACAAAATAATGAGATTGGAAGTGTGGGACTCCCCTTTCAGAAGCTCCTCTAATTTCCCGGCAACGGCGCCAGAAAAGTTGCTTGATGGCGTGAAACACATGTTCGTTGGGAGACCCCAAGAGGAAGATATGATGTAGTGCAGTAGCAGTTTTCCCTCAGTACGAAACCAACGTTATCAATCCAGGAGGAATCCGAAGTGCTCCGAAGGTTGTCAGCGGCTCGCGCGGCGCAACACAAGTGTTGACGTGGAACCTACACACAACATAATCAAACTACTTTGCCCCAAAAAAACAGGAAGGTTGTCAATCTCCCCAGCTTGCTGAAAACAAAGGATTAAACGTATGGTGTGGAAAATAGATGCAAAAGTGGACAACGAGCAAATGGTGGAGGAAAGTGGTGTAAACGGTGCTTGTTTCAGTGTAAAAGAATGGACCGGTGTCCACAGTTCACTAGTGGTGTCTCTCCATAAAAGATAACTAACATGCTGGATAAACAAATTACAGCTGGGCAATTGACAAATAATGAGCGCATGACAATGCATATATATGACAAGATGATTACTATGAGATTTAATTGGGCATTACATCAAGACACATAGACCGTTATTCCAACATCATCTATGACTAATAATCCACTGCCAGGTTGACATCCGTGTTCCCCGTTGGTATTAAGTTGCACGCAACAGATAATTACAATAAGCAAAGTGCGTAATGTAAACAACACAAATGACCTTAGACAAAGCATTGTTGTTTTATCCCTAGTGGCAACAGTACATCCACAACCTTAGATGTTTCTATCACTCACCCAGATTACTGGAGGCATGAACCCACTATTGAGCATAAGTACTCCATCTTGGAGTTAAAAGCATCTACTTGGCCAAAGCATCTAGTAATAACGGAGAGCATGCAAGATCATAAACAACATATAAAGATATATTGATAATCAACTTGATCATAGTATCAATATTCATCGGATCCCAGCAAACACAACATGTAGCATTACAATAAGATGATCTTGATCATGTAGGGCAGCTCACAAGATCTAAACATTATAGCACAAAGTGGAGATACTACCATCTAGCTACTACTATGGAACCGTAGTCCAAGGATGAACTACTCACGCATCACTCCGGAGGCAGGCATGGTGATGTAGAGCCCTCCGGTGATGATCTCCCCTCCGGCATGGTGCCGGGAAGAGCTTCAGGAACCCTCCTGAGTAGGGTTTGATGACGGCGGCGGCTCTGGAACTTTTCATGGAATATGACTCGGGTGTTTAGGGTTTTCGGGGACGGAGGATTAAATAGGCGAAAGGGCGGCGTCGGAAGGCCCCTGGGGGCCCACACCACCCCTCGGCGCGGCAGGCAAGGGAGCCGCGCCGAGCCCTGGTGAGGGCGCCCCCTGGCGCCCCTCTGGCTCTCCTTCGGGCTCCATGGATGATTCGGTGAAATATTTACGTCCGTTGATTTTCGTCCAATTCTGAGGATATTTCCTTAATAACTTTTTTAAAAAGGAAAAACAGTAGAAAACAGGAACTGGCACTGTGGCATCTTGTTAATAGGTTAGTACCAGAAAATGTATAAAAATACTATAAACTGTATGCAAAACATGTAACAACAGGCATAATATCAACATGGAACATAAAAAATTATAGATACGTTTGCAACGTATCACACGTATACTCGTGGCGCACCTGGATGACATGCGTCACTGGTAACATATACCCGTGGCGCATCTACGGCGCACCATGGTGCGCCACTGGTAGGGAAAAGAGGTGCGCCACTAGTAGGGTTTGTCCTACTAGTGATGTAAGTTAAGCGCCAAGTGGCAGCAAGCATGCAAGAGATCAGCAAGCATTTTACATGAAAAATAATCGTACAAAAGGATAAACACAATAGGGTAGTAGGGTTTAGTAAAACAGAAGGGATCAATGCAATAATTGATTAGAAAATGAGCAGGGTACATTATTATCTCAGTCGGTTGGAAATCAAAACCCATTCTAAATAAGTATGGAGCCGGCTTCTCACAAAAAAACAGCTATGATAATTTATTATTAAATATTTTTTCTCTGGAGTTGGTTTTCTAACCAGCTATGGGGACAATATTTCGAGTCGGGTGGAACTTTAATTACAGGAGCCGACTTTAGGAACATATATAATAGTCTATTTTGTACTATAGTTTCTTCCCATTGATTTCGGTTTGTTTTCAACATTAATTAGAAAAATGGAGCAAACATTTTTTTTATTGGTTATGTGTTGGCTAATATTTTTCATTCTTATGCTAGTTTTGCTATTTATCTTCCCTAATGTGGCTACGATTCCCACGTACTCATGTAAGATAATATGGCGACAATGGAAGTAGGTCATGCTAGATTTAGGACCAGAAAAACTTCTCTCTATTTGCAAGTCACAAAGATATCACATAAAACTAGGAAACAATTATTTTAAAAAAAATCAACACGCACACACACTTCAACAAAATATCAATACCATGGTTCTCAATACCGATAATATGACGAATATAGTGACTTTAACCGGCTTGTGCCCTCATCCAGCGATCCCAGCATGTACCAATTCCGCATTAGATGTGGTGACACCTTTGGTCACATAATTCCTCATAACTATTCTCTAATTTAGTTTTGTTTACATGAAAGAGTGATCATCCTACGGGAAATGGTTCATGAGTTACACCGGAAAAAGTTGAATGGGGTGATATTTAAAATTGACTTCAAAAAGGCATATGACAAAGTAAAATGGTCCTTTAGTCAACAAACTCCGAGAATGAAAGGGTTCTTGAAGGAGTGGAGAGCCATGGTCCATAGTTTCGCCACTGGAGGAAGTGCAACCATTAATTAAAGTTAATGACAATGTTGGTCACTACTTCCAAACAAACAAAAAGAAAGGATTGCGACAAGGTGACCCACTATCGCCCATACTATTTAACATAATGGCTGATATCTTACCTATCATGATCGAGCGTGAAAACGTAATGGTCAGATTGAGGGGGTAGTCCCACACCTTATGGATGGGGGACTATATATTCTTTAATGTGCGGATGATATGATTCTTTTTATGGAACATGATATCGAAAAAGCTAAGAACCTGAAATTAGTATTATCAGCGTTCGAACAACTATTGGGTCTAAAAAAAATTCCATAAGAGCGAGGTGTTCTGCTTTGGAGAGGCCCAGGAAATGGCCGAACAATATGCTGAGTTGTTTGGTTGCGAGCAAGGTCAATTTCCTATCCAGTACCATGGTATCCCGATTCACTATCGGAGACTAACAAACGTCGAATGGAAATTGGTCGAGGATCGCTTGCAAGCAAGGTTAAGCAATTGGAAAGGAAAACCGTCATCTCTAGGGGATGATTAGTTCTCATTAATTCAGTACTAAGTAATATGATACTTTATATGATTTCTTTCTTCTAGTTACCTGATGACGTGAAACCACGTTCGTTGGGAGACCCCAAGAGGAAGGTATGATGTAGTGCAGCAGCAGTTTTCTCTTAGTAAGAAACCAAGGTTATCGAATCTAGGAGGAATCAGAAGTGCTCCGAAGGTTGTCAGCGGCACGCGCGGTGCAACACAAGTGCTGCCGTGGAACCTGCACATAACACAATCAAACTACTTTGCCCCAACAAAACAGGACGGTTGTCAATCTCCCCGGCTTACTGAAAATAAAGGATTAAACGTATGGTGTGGAAAATAAATGTAAATGTAAAAATGGACAGCGAGCAAATGATGATGGAACATGGTGTAAACGGTGTTTGTTTTAGTGTAAAAGAATGGACCGGGGTCCACAGTTCACTAGTGGTGTCTCTCCATAAAAGATAACTAACATGCTGGGTAAACAAATTACAGCTGGGCAATTGACAAATAATGAGCACATGACAATGCATATATATGACAAGATGATTACTATGATATTTAATTGGGCATTACATCAAGATACATAGACCGTTATCCAACAACATCTATGACTAATAATCCACCGCCAGGTTAACATCCGTGTCTCCCGTTGGTATTAAGTTGCAAGCAACAGATAATCGCATTAAGCAAAGTGTGTAATGTAAACAACACAAATGACCATAGACATAGCATTGTTGTTTTATCCCTAGTGGCAACAGCACATCCACAACCTTAGATGTTTCTGTCACTCACCCAGATTACTGGAGGCATGAACCCACTATCGAGCATAAATACTCCCTCTTGGAGTTAAAAGCATCTACTTGGCCAAAGCATCTACTAGTAACGGAGAGCATGCAAGATCATAAACAACATATAAAGATAGATTGATAATCAACTTGATCATAGTATCAATATTCATCGGATCCTAGCAAACACAACATGTAGCATTACAATAAGATGATCTTGATCATGTTAGGCAGCTCACAAGATCTAAACATGATAGCACAAAGTGGAGAGACTACCATCTAGCTACTACTATGGACCCGTAGTCCAAGGATGAACTACTCACGCATCACTCCGGAGGCAGGCATGGTGATGTAGAGCCCTCCGGCGACAGGGTGTCGGGAAGAGCTTCAGGAACCCTCCCGAGTAGGGTTTGACGACGGCGACAGCTCTGGAACTTTTCATGGAATATGACTCGGGTACTTAGGGTTTTCGGTGCAGGAGGAATAAATAGGCGAAAGGGCGCCGTCGGAGGGCACCCGAGGGGCCCACACCACCCCTTGGCGCAGCGGGAGGTGGGGCCGTGACGAGCCCTGGTGAGGGCGCCCCCTGGCGCATCTCTGGCTCTCCTTTGGACTCCGTGGATGTGTCGGTGGAATATTGATGTCCGTTGATTTTCGTCCAATTCCGGGGATATTTCCTTAATAACTTTTCTGAAAAGGAAAAATAGCAGAAAACATGAACTGGCACTGGGGCATCTTGTTAATAGGTTAGTACCCAAAAATGTATGAAAATGCTATAAAGTGTATGCAAAACATGTAACAATAGGCATAATATCAGCATGGAACATCAAAAATTATAGATACGTTTGCAACATATCATTACCCAAGGGAGTCTTACATAGACTAGATTTTTGTCCGGTCAAGATTCTTTTGACAAGGGGATAGCAAAAAAAAAAATGACCGACTCGTTGGGATGTGGTATGTGAACCTAAGTATCAGGGAGGGCTGGGTGTTCATGACCTAAAGATTAATAACACAACTCTCCTAGGTAAATGGCTATTTAAGCTTCTTACCGAAGATGGGGTATGGCAGACGCTCCTAAAATGGAAATATATAAGCTCAAATGCATTGGCACGGGTTTGTTGGAAAACCGGGTGATTCTCATTTTGAGCGGGTCTTATGGCGACAAAGAAACTTTTCTTTCGCTTTGGATCTTTTTCCATTGAGGATGAACCGGAAATTAGATTCTGGGAGGAAAAGTGGTTGGGAAATACCACACTCCGGGAACAATATCCGGCTCTATATAAACATTGTACGTCGCAAGTGAGATAAAATTGCCACTGTACTTTATTAGGGCGACTGGTTGTAGTCCAGTTGTCGCAAGGGGCTGATGTATTTTGTTGGAACCTACATGAGAATGAGCAATTCTCGGTTGATTCCATGTGTGGAGCACTTGTTCATCAAAATGTACAAGTCGATAACAATAAAAATATTTGGAAAATGAAGTTTCTGCTAAAAATTAAAATCTTTGGATGGTACCTCCGCAAAGGGAAATCATCACGAAAAAAAACCTTGCAAAGCTTAGCTGGCAATTAGCAAAAAATATGTCTTTTGTCATTATGATGAGGCAATAAACATTTGTTCTTCCAATGCTCGTTTGCTCGCTCTATATGGTTTCTTCGTCCAAGTAGCTTTAAACTTTTACCCCACACATAGGGTTGCAATAAGGTTAAAAAAATGTAGTGTTGCAAATGTATTTGGCAACTGCTACATGGTATTGACTACAAGTTTAGAGTTCTACTTAGGTCGCTCTGTTTATGTAGAAATGACAATTTTTTAATGATAAAAATTTCTATTTTATGCAGGTCTTTGGTCTGCATATATTCATGTCATTTAAATCTTATGACTAATGTTTTTTAATTAAACATGAAATTCTTCCCACACGATCAACATATGTGTAACTACCTTTTATGCTTGTAATATTGTTGATTTAACATATGTTAGATTTTTTTAAACGTGTATGCGGTCACATTTATTATAGTTCTCTATTATATCAGCAACATTCAATATTGCTAAACAAATAAATTGTAGTATTAAAAAGAGTTATACTTGTCAAACGCAAAGTATTACAACTAATCCACTTTTTTCAAGCCTGATTTTTTATTTTGGAGGATTTTCGGCTTGTGAATGAATAGGCCCCTATTTCGGAGCAGGCAGACAGGCACCGTGCATGGGCCAGATCGATGGAGGATTTTCAGAGTAGTAGCAGTGGAGGCCCATCTTGTTCGTCGCCGACCAGAGCAGAGAGGAGGCGGAGCGGGGCCGGCGCCGGCGATTGGCGGCGGCGGAGTTATGCGACGAGGGGGATGTTGGAGCCGACGAGACTCTTCCATCTGAGGTGAGGAATCTCCGCCCCCCTCATCTCTTGTCCGTTTGCCGGCTACTGAATTTTCCATCACCAATCTGAATCTTCCTGTCGCCTGCTTCACGGGGTCAGGCAGTGAGCCAGCGACTCATGGGCGCGGGATAGCTCTCTAATTTATTTTTTCATTGAGAAATATCTTGTGGCGCAGAAAGATATTTACTTTCTAGACGCTTATCGCTTCCCTCTCATATTCTTCTTGCAATGCCTGAAAAATAAAAGGTGATGCAACCTGCACTAGACTCTGAATCACTTGTTACCATCGTTGTCCAGCTGGTTCCAGAATACAGACTAATCAGTTCCAAATGCCAGAAAAATCTCTAGATTTCAGAATCTGTACATGTACATGTCACTATATGTCAGACGTTCACACATATAAAGATTTGCATTATCGGTTTGGGTCCGAAGGATTTCTATCCATAGGTTCTGCTAGCTAAGCTGCACACCAAGCAATCCCCACACCACCGCTTGAGCTGCAGCTTCCCTCTCTGCTTCCACCGGCGTCAAACCCACAATTATTGCCCCGGCGAGGCGACATACGGCGGCCGGTGGAGTGCAGGCGGACGCACGGCGGTTGGGGAAGAGTCCTGTTGCCACACACCCTGCTCCCCACACGACCCCGCTCCCCGGCGGCGTTGACCGAGCTCGTCATGTGCTGAGAATGCTACAACTCGCTATCACTAGGCAGCAGGCTTCTCAAGGTAAATTTTTGTTCCAGGATCCCAATACCTAAAGATAGTGAAGTAGGGTGATCCTCCCGGCCAATCATGAAGGAACTGTTTCTTGATCGTTTTTTTTTTTTTTTTTTTTGACGGAAAACATCGTCAGTGCTGTTTCTTGATCATGTTTACGATGCTTTTGACCAATCATCCATCTTAGCTTTTACTTGCAGGAACTATTTCTTGATCGTGTTTCTTGATCTTTTACTCCCGGCGCCAAACCACCAATTGTTGCGTGGCGAGGCCGGTGGAATGCAGATTGGCGGCGGCTCTCGGCCCAGCGGCCACGCTCCTCGGCAAGGTGTTCACGATGCTGTCCGAAGCCCCGGTGGCGGCATATGTGGACAGTCTTGAGCTCGGCCAAAACTCCGACCGGATCAAGGCCAAGCTACTCCACACGCGAGGCCTGCTGCAGATCGCGCAGGAGAGGGACGTGAGCAGCATCTCTGCACTCAAGGACCTGCTGGAGAACCTGAGCAGGAACGCCGACCAGGCTGAGGACCTGCTGGACGAGCTCCACTACTTCCAGATACATGACAGGCTCCACGGCACCAGCTATGCCACCACCCAGGGCAGTTTTCTCCGTCATGGTCGCAATGCTGTTTGCCACACTGCCAGCAGCTGGGCCGCATGCTTTTCTTGTTCATCTGCACAAGATGATATTGATTTTGCTGGTGGCAATGATGCCGATGATGATGAGTTACACTTCGATCCAGTGAACGTGTCCAGGAAAATCAAGTCAGTGTTACGGGACATGCAGACCCACTGTGATTCCGTCTCCGATTTGCTCCGCAATATCCCAAGCAACAGCATGGCAGTCGCCCTACACCGGCCCAAGATTGGATCCACAGTTATACAGGATACATTGTATGGCAGGAGAGACACTTTTGAGAAAACTGTCAACGGTATCATCAGCTGCGAACTTACTGTTTCTGTTCTTCCTATAGTTGGTCCAGGGGGTATTGGCAAGACAACTTTCACCCAACACCTCTATAATGATGCAAGGGCTAAAAGTCACTTTGAAGTCAGGGTTTGGATATGTGTATCGACTGATTTCAATGTGCTTAAGCTCACTAAGGAGATCCTTGGTTGCATACCTATAACTGAAAATGAAGGAAGCAGCAGTATTGCAAATGAAACAACCAATTTGGACCAGCTTCAGCTATCCATAAAGCATCGTCTCAAGTCCAAGAGGTTTCTAATTGTCTTGGATGATATATGGAAATGTGATGGTGAGGATCATTGGAAAACTCTGTTAGCTCCGTTCACAAAGGGTGAAACCAAAGGAAGCATGGTACTTGTCACAACTCGATTCCCAAAGATAGCAGCCATGATGACGAAAGTTGATCCATTAGAACTGCGAGGTCTGAAATCTAATGACTTCTTCACATTCTTTGAAGCATGTATATTTGGTGGTCACAAGCCCGGGCAGTACAAAAATGAGTTAGCTGGCATTGCAGAAAAAATTGCAAATAAGCTAAAGGGTTCCCCGCTAGCAGCCAAAACAGTTGGTAGACTATTGCAGAAGGACCTTTCTCAGAAACATTGGAATGAAGTTCTCAAAAAGCATGAGTGGCTAAGTATGGAAAACTGTGATAATATCATGCCATCTTTAAAAATTAGCTACGATTACCTTCCTTTTGATCTGAAGAAATGCTTTTCATTGTTTGGCCTTTTCCCTGAAGATTATTGGTTTCATAATTCACAAATGAACCGCCTTCTTGTTGCAATTGGCATCATAGACTCTACTCACCAAGTTGGCAGGAATTACTTGGAGGAACTAATGGACAATGGTTTTCTCATGAAGCAAGTATATTATTTTAATGGTCATGAATACTATGTACTGCATGATTTAATGCATGAGCTATGCCGGAGTGTTTCTGCAGAAGAATGCCTCAATATAAGTGGCTTAGATTTCAGAGCTGATGCCATCCCACAATCTGTTCGACATATATCTATCACCATGGAAAATAGATATGATGCAAATTTTGAGGAAGAAATGTACAAACTAAGGAAGAGGATGGACATTGCCAATCTGCGAACTTTGTTGATTTTTGGAATTTATGAAGAAAGAATCACCAAGATTTTGAAAGATTGCTTTAAGGAAATAAATAGTCTGCGTGTCCTATTTATAGAAGTGAACTCTCCAGAATCTTTTCCACATAGGTTTTCAAAACTTATCCACCTCCAATACCTCAAAATTAGCTCAGGTTACGATGACACAGTGAGTCTTCCTAGTACACTATCAAGATTTTATCACTTGAAATTCTTGGACCTAGATGATTGGCATGGTAGTTCTGATTTGCCTGAAGACTTTAGCCACCTTACAAATTTACATGATTTCTGTGCTAAAAGTGAACTCCACTCCAATATTCGCAATGTTGGAAAGATCGAGCATCTACAGGAGCTGAAAGAATTCCATGTTAAGAAGGAGATCATGGGATTTGAACTGGCAGAACTTGGAGCATTGGAAGAGCTTGAAGGAGAACTGATTATACGTGGTCTTAAACATGTGGCAACGAAGGAGGAAGCTGCTGCAGCCAAACTGGTGTTGAAAACGAAGCTGAAGGAGTTGAAATTGCTCTGGGACAGAGATCAGCCAACCGTAGATGCTGATATTCTTGATGCTCTTAAACCACACTCTAATCTTAGAGCGCTTACAATCGCAAATCCTACTGGTACCATTGGTCCTAGTTGGTTGTGTCTTGACATTTGGCTAACAAGTTTAGAGACTCTCACTCTAGAAGGCGTATCTTGGAGCACCCTTCCACCTTTTGGGAAGCTACCAAATCTCAAGGTACTCACTCTGAAGAGAATTTCTGGAATGTGTCAGTTTGGGCTTTCCTGTTGTGGCGGTCCATTTACGCGCTTGAAGACAGTTGGGTTTCATGAGATGCCAGAACTTGTTGAATGGGTTGTGGAACCTAATTGCCATTCCTTTCCAAGTCTTGAAATAATTGAATGCATCGATTGTCCCAATCTCTGTGTGATGCCCTTCTCGGAGGTATCTTGCACCAATTTACGCACACTTAATGTTTCTGGGTGCCCCGTGATGTCTCTGCCCTCCATGCCTCACACCCCCACACTGACAGATTTGAATGTTAGAGGAGCTGCTGATTCAGAAAAGTTGACTTATGATGGAAAGAAGTTGGTTGTTGAGGGGTATGGCGGTGCTTTGGCCTTCCACAATCTGGATAAAGTAGAAGATATGATTATTAAAGATGTATCGGACATTTCATTTACAGATATTGAAAAGCTTAAAGTCCTAAAGGAACTAGATATCGGTAGATGTGACGGCTTGTTTCCTGGAGAGCTGGATGGCAGTATTGTCTTCCGTTCAGTTAAGAGTCTCACATTAGATGTATCTCATCTTACCAGCAAATCAGCGTCAAAAGTATTAAACTGTTTCCCAGCTCTTTCTGTGTTGAGGATCGAGTCTTCATTTCCAGACCATGACTATGAGGAGCTTGTAATGCATCTCCCATCATCCAGCTCACTGCAGAAACTTTGCTTTTCATACTGCAAGGGCCTGGTTCTCGTGCCTGTGGAGAATGGTGTAGCGATTCAGAAGGACAACTCATCGCTCCATACATTAACAATATTTTCATGTGGCAAGTTGTTCTGTCGGTGGCCCCTAGGACAAGCAGGAGGTGGAGCCCAGACTATCTACCCTTTCCCAGCTTCCCTGAGGGAACTTGATGTTCGTGGAGAGAAAAGCATGAAGTCAATGGCTCTGCTCTCAAACCTCACGTCTCTCACCAGTCTAAATCTATATGGGTGCAGTAACTTAATAGTGGACGGATTCAATCCTCTCATCACAGTCAACCTCAAAACACTGGAAGTTTGGGGCAGCAACACCATAGCAGAAGATCTGCTCTCAGAGGCGGCAAGGACCAAATTATTGCGTGCAGGTTACATCTCGAGACCGGAGGAACTCACCGTGGATGACATCTCTGGATTGCTTGTTGCTCCTATTTGCAACCTCCTCGCCCCAGCCCTCCACACACTCAAATTCTGGTTTGATCGGAGGGCGGAAAGCTTCACGGAAGAGCAAGAGAAAGCGCTGCAGCTCCTCACCTCCCTCCAGATTCTAGAATTTGACTGGTGCGAGAATCTGCAGTCCCTTCCTCAAGGGTTACATCGCCTTTCTTCTCTCAAGGAGTTACGTGTCATTGGGTGTCCAAAAATCCAATCGTTGCCCAAGGAGGGCTTCCCTGTTTCGCTGAGAAAACTACTGATACAGCCTCGCACAGCTGAGATAGACGAGCAAACTGAGGAAATCAAAAGAGCGAACCCAGATTTAAGAGTCTACTAATCCCCACTCTGATGCCTCCCACAACTGATGGTGCGCGGCCGGCAACCTTCCCGAGCTCACCTCCGCCGCCACTTCCTGCTGCGGCTCCGCGACGGCCTCCTCCGGCAGGCTCCCTTCCTCTGGCTCACGCCAGCCCTCATCCTCCTCAGGATCCTGTCGACCACGTCCTCCTACCACCTCAAGCCAGCCCGAGCTCTGCGCTGTGCTCCTCCCCTGCTCGCCGTGGCCGAGCATGCACCTCCGCGGGCGCCCGCCGTCACCAACGAGCATGCACTGCCCCAGCTATCCTCTCCGGCCTCGATCTGCTGGACCCGTTTCGAGACCGTGTGCAGCAGGAGCGCTGCACTGCCTCGCGTGGTGTCCTCCTGCTGATGTCCACTCTCCCTTGCCAAAACACCACCGACTGGCAGGTACTGTACTTTGATACTTTCGCATTGCTTCTATTTATCCAGTCTTATTTGTAATTACCCACAGTAGTATGTTTATGCCACCACGTTGATGTCACCACCATCACGTTACTTAATATGTGTGTATTTTCTTCGTCAGGATTCTGTTCCCTATGTGAAATAAAAAAGAAGGTGCAGGACATCACTCACTCCGTAATGTTCAAGAAGACTGCTGTCGTAACTGCAAGAATATTTTGAAAGTATTTTCTTGTCGCCGGAACTGAAGTCGGAATCATGGAATTATTCTTGTGCTCTTTTGCGCATGAAGCAGCAGGAGTGACAGTTGGCATCATTCACAGTGAAGAGCTACTGTTATCCAATAAATATCTTATTTTCTTTTCATGAATCAAGTGCCTTTATTTCCTCTTGATTCTTTTGACAGAATGTTGCTTTGTAAGGGTTGTCCTTCAAGCACCCGATATATCATATATTCATATATGTTGCTGTTATCATCATATATCGTGAAATTGATTTGAGTTACACTCTGCTTCCCGGGCTGTTTGAACCTTGCAAAAAAAAAAAAGACCTGATACCAAATACTTCATGGAACAAATTGCATATTTCTGACAGTGAGGAATGTGTTTCGGTCAGCCGTCAGCCTATGTGTGCCACCAAGTTTATGCTTGGGCAGCATACTGAAAATCTGAACTATTGTACCCAGTTACTGGCAACCAAAAACTAGCGTACCCAGCTAAAGTCTTGCGCGGAGATTGCATACACGACTATGGTAACGACTGACTGCGCATTTGAGTTCCTTCTGCTTTGTTCATATTCTGACCCAAGTTCAGGTACTAGATTCCGCAGAACAATTGCAGCTATAGTAGTGAATTTCACATTTAATTCAAGACATGGCTCATCCTGAAGCAGTTGTCTTGATATGCTGCAAGGTCAGTAGTTCACCCTTTGTTCTCATTTTTCTGATGTTTCCTACTAATTCTCAAAAGTGTCGTGCGTGAAACATTGTAAATCTGAATTGCTCGAATCTGTCGCCAGAATGTTGCTTGGTGAAGGACCACATTCCTCAAGCACCTGAGATAATATCATCTATGGAATAGAGGAGCTATTTTACAAAATGAGAAGAATGTAAATTTCCTACTTTCTTGCAATTATTTGAGTTACACTCTGCACAAATGCTTGCTAGTAGTTTGTACCTTGGAAAATTGGGTCTAATACTGAGTTTTTCTTCTAGGACGCAAGTGCAGCATATTCTGAAGCATCGAGGATTATTATTTGTTCACTGGTTTGGTCTGACCTATTCTACCACACTGGTTATGCTGGGGCAGAGTACCGAAAGCATTGTTTCTTCTTCCTGGAAGCTTCTCCTCTCCTGAAGCAACTGGTCCATGTCCGAGTGGTCTTATCCTCTCCTTCTATTCCTTGTTCATCATTTTCTGACCCAAGTTCCTTAATCGAAACCCGCAGACCAATTACAGTCCAGCAGTGAATTCTGTAGTTGGATTTCAGGACACAGCTCTTGAATACAAACAATTACCCGTCTTGACACGTTGAAGGAGCCGTGGAGTCCTGTGGCAACTTGTTCAGATTTGAAAGGTCAGCAGGCCATTCCTTCCTCTCTTTTTTCGGTTTCCCTACTTTGCTCATATGTTTTAACAACCCCGCTCCCATCTCACAGAATATTGACATGACCGCAGCGGGATGTCCTTAGGAGCGACGGTGATGGGGATGCAACACCAAACAGAGTAGGGAGGTCTGCATTTTCTTTCCGCTTTTGAAGTTTCATGCATCCAAAGGGTGCCAAGGAGCGAGGCTACTGGGATTCTGCCTCTTGGATAAAAATGAAGGCATGGCACCATCCGCATGCGTATGGGGTCATTGGAGTTTGGTTTTCTTTCGGCCGTGTAGATTGGTAGAATTATGTTTCTCCACATCGTAAATTTGTTAAGTTTTAGAACACGTGAAACATGATGGGCGATGACCCCGTTCCTAGAATCTGAGGTTGTATTTTTTTCCAGTGTTCTGATCATGATTTTGTTCTGACAAACTTATTGATGCTGCCAGTACATTTCCTGATTGTGAAACTCATTCATGCTCTAGGTAGCACATTTTGCATATTGCTTTCTTTTATCTTGGTTCAGATTGGTTCATCTTGCACATCATTTCGCTAGCAGACATCTTCCCAACAGATTTTTTCTAAAAACTGGTAGAAAAACTTAGAATTTAATGTCATGTCATGTCATGTCATCTTTTATCCTGCGTTACTGAGATTGTTTAATTGCTCATTGGAAAAGAAACATGAGATATTTTTTTTCTAATAGGCCAGGTCAACAAAAATTTCTTATATACTGTGGTGCCAGCAAAAATCCCTGAATTTTGTATGCAGGTCGCAGTCATATAAATCAAAACAACTCGTGTAAAACGAAGTCATACAAGAGACAAGACATACTCATGTTTGTACATTCTCCTCGCTGGTATTGTAAATACATATTTATTTCACTGTGATGCAAATTAAAAAAAATACTTTCTACTGAATACAGATATAGCTTGCTACAGTACTACAGTTCCCGATCTGAGCCATCGGCCGGCGATCCGACGGCCCACAAGACGCGTCCGTGATCGATTTGTAAAAAAAACCCTCACAAAGACGAAAATATAACCCGCAGTCCTTCGCTTTTCAGGAACCCAAACGAAAATTGCGGAAACGTCAGGGGCCTTTGCGCAAAAACTTGCGCACATCCCCTCCCTTCCTCTCTCCCTCACGCGCGACGCGAAGGTCGCCGGCGCCGCCGCCGCGTGCCCCCGCCGCAGGGCGCCTCCCCGCTCAGATCGACGGATGCGAAGCGCTCCGCCACCGTCTCCTCCACTTCCTCGCCGCAAGTTGGGCGCCGGGAAGCCGCAGACGGGTCGGATTTTTCGCCGCCTCGCCCGCTGCCGTTCGCCGCGTCCGCACGCCGCCGCGGCCGGTCCGGCGACCCAAAATGGGCGGCGCCGCCTACGGCCACCCCGCGACCGGGCGCGACGGACGCGCCCACCCCCGCGTCCTAGCTCGCTCCGACGCGGCGTCGCCATGGCCGCGGCAGCTCCGGCCACTGCTGACGTCGTCCTGACGTCGCGATGGGCCTGGGCTGCTTAGCGGGCCACCTAGCTGGGCTGGGCTGCTGTACAGCTCGGCCGGCCCTTTTTTTCCCCTGTTATGTTTTCCTATTTCCAAAACTTTCAAAACTTTTTGAATACAACTCCAAAAAAATTCGAACCAATTTGTACCAACATGTAAAAAAACAAAATAACCATTTTACATTATTTGAGACCTTTTCTAAATTATTACACTTCCTGCAAATTTGAAAAAATAACTCAATTCAATCCAACTTCACAAAAATTGCAGGAAAAACAAAATCATTTCCAGTAATCATTTCAAAGCAAAAGCAGAAAATTAAAACGTTTCCACAAATGATCAACTAAAAAATATATTAGAAGACATCAAAATGACTACAATAAATAAAAAAAATACGGCAACAAAAGAAAATTTTCGAATTTTTTGTACTGTCAAAATATTTGGACAAATTTGACGGAAACACCAAGCAACATTCTGGTGTTACTTACTAATGCCAACATACAAACAACAACAAAAAAACCATACAACCGAATAACTGCCTATATTGTATTTTAAAATAATATTACCCACTGTTAATTAAAAAAAATAGCACGATAATTTCCATCCGACAAATATTTAGCCGCATAAACAAACCTTCCACATGCCTTAACAAATGCCCACATTATATTTTCAAACAGTACTACCCACTGTCAATTAAAAAAAGAAAAAAATAAACGTGATAATCTCAAATCGGCAATTATTTAACCGCATCAGATAAATTAAGGTGAATTTCATCTTTTTTCTAAAACATTTTCAGAGAATAGACACTGTTCGAACTACCTCGATTTTTAAATTTCGACATTTTTAAATACAGCCGGTGCGGCATTTCGCCGCACCAAAATTCCCTCAAAATATGGATTGAATTTACCACCTAATGTAATCCATTCGAATATGGAGTTCCACTAAATTTTGAAGGCAAAATATGAACTTATTATATCTTCCCAAGTTGTTTAATATTTAGAGATAATTTAGCTGAGAACTCTCTAATTATGGACATAAAATTTAAAAATGCTTCGTCCACTAAATGTTTGAAGAAAATAAAAATCTATTTCCTCTAATTATGTATTGAACTTTCCGAAATCCCTTACAACGCACTTCGTCAGACTATGGAGTTAGACTAAATATTTCGATATTTATGACAAATTACAAAGATACCTGACCTCAGAATTTTTTTTGGGGTACTTACTAACGCCAAAATACAAACAAACTTAAACGATTCAAAATGCCTAACATTTATATACATTGTAGGTGCACGTCATCTAATTGTGGACAAAAATTTAATAAATGCTCACAAATACTTTTCTTCTCATTATACTACGCAGTCAAGGAAAAAAAACGAACATTATTTGCACTACTTACAGCATAATGAAAACATATTTCAAGATGTCAGTTCGCCAAACATTTGGTGAAAATCCAAAATAATTCCCTCAAATTATGGATTGAATTTAATAAATTTCCACCTAATGTAATCCATTCGAATATGGAGTTCAACTAAATTTTGAAGGCAAAATATGAACTTATTATATCTTCCCAAGTTGTTTAATATTCAGAGATAATTTAGCTGAAAACTCTCTAATTATGGACATAAAATTTAAAAATGCTTCATCGACTAAATGTTTGCAGAAAAAAAACTATTTCCTCTAATTATGGATTGAATTTTCCGAAATCCCTTACAATGCACTTCGTCAGACTATGGAGTTACACTAAATATTTCGATATTTATGACAAATTACAAAGATACCCGACCATTCCAACATATTGAATTTAATTACTTTAATGGTTTTTTTGGTACTTACTAAGGCCAAAATACAAACAAACTTAAACAATTCAAAATGCCTAACATTTATATACATTGTAGGTGCACTTCATCTAATTGTGGACTAAAATTTAATAAATGCTCACAAAATACATTTCCTCTCATTATACTACGCAGTCAGGGAAAAAAACATTATTTGCACTACTTACAGCATAATGAAAACATATTTTAAGATGTCAGTTCGCCAAACATTTGGTGAAAATCCAAAATAATTCCCTCAAATTATGAATTGAATTTAATAAATGTCCACCTAATGTAATCCATTCGAATATGGAGTTCAACTAAATTTTGAAGGCAAAATATGAACTTATTATATCTTCCCAAGTTGTTTAATATTCAGAGATAATTTAGATGAAAACTCTCTAATTATGGACATAAAATTTAAAAATGCTTCATCGACTAAATGTTTGCAGAAAATAAAAATCTATTTCCTCTAATTATGGATTGAATTTTCCGAAATCCCTTACAATGCACTTCGTCAAACTATGGAGTTAAACTAAATATTTCGATATTTATGATAAATTACAAAGATACCTGACCATTCCAACATATGGAATTTAATTACTTCAATGTTGTTTGTTTACAATAATGCAGATTTTAATACAAACATGCCGAGGCACTTCCTCATACTATCGAGTTAAACTAAATATTTCGATATTTATGACAAATTACAAAGATACTTGACATTCCAATATATAGAAATAATTAATTCAGCGAACGTTGTTTGTTCACAATAATGCACATTTTAATACGAACATGCAGAGAAAACAAGAAGTTTTTTTCTCCCCACCTAAGTGATTTTGTTACTTAATCTTCTCAATTCTAAACCATTCCTTTAATACGCTTTGGACATATGCAATACTTTAATAAAGCATTGTTCATGAAATATTACAATAACATATCACCAATAAAAATTTAAAGAATAACAAAGGCGCGCCGTGACGACGCCCAAAATTCAATATTTCAAGAAAATCCAAATGCAGTTCCTATAAATATATGTTTACAAATCGGTATTTCTTATTCTAACAACGGATTTCAACATTTCCAATTTAGTGAACATTTAGAGAAAATAAACAACAAATTCAGACAGATTACAACATTTTCGAACACAACGTACGCGTCGTGACGGGAAAAAAATGCTTCAATACTCAAATTTAGTGCAAATTTCAATAAAATTTAATAGATGACAAATTCCGTCGGATTTCCACATCTCCAATTTAATGAAATTTTGGACAAACTAGACAAAAGAACGCGACAAATTACGAAATTTTAAAATACAACGGGTGCGGCGTGTCGCCGCACCAAATTCCACTAGTTATACTACATGATGCAATCGTTTTGGTGCATCCAAAACAGAGCTTCCAAATCGTTCATAAATCTGCACGAGAGTACAGTGTACATAGATTATGGCAATCATTTTCCTCTTATTATGAAGGCGGTGCGTGCCGGGGAGCCACCGTGGAACCCCGCTGGCTACCCCTAGTCCCGTACGCGGTCGCGTCATGGAAGCTGAGCAGCGGGAAACCGGCCAGAGACGAAATGCGGGACGATATTTCCCTAGATAGAACCTCATGCGAGCAAGTGCGGCCTGACTTACGGTAGGCATTTCACTCTTGA